>OX336392.1:212208992-212773992 GCA_946902985.2 Meconema thalassinum | reverse complement strand
TGTAATTGGGGCTAGGAGGTGGCGGTGGCCTTAATTTAGGTACCATCACGGCATTTGCCTGGAATAGAAGTGGAAAACAATGGTGAATCTCTTCTAGGATGTTTGAGATGAGAATCAACCCCGCCTCTTCTCAGTTCTGCCTCACGAGGCTGAGAGTACTGCGTTGCAACCCTCAGACTAGATTTAAATATTTTGTCAGAGACGGGAATTGAACCTCCACTGTCATAGCTAAGAATGTTCGTCACTACGCCATCTCATCTACAGTATATCAGTGGTTTCTGAGAAGAGTGTGTGACGTCATAAACATTAATATACATTAGAGGTAGCAACAGAAAAACAAATTCAATGATGATACTTTGAACCAATCTATACTTGCAAGCAGAATACCAAGAAATAATATATCTGATACGAAACTTTGTAAATTTCCACTGCATTTGTATCTTAATATACGTATGTAAGCTCGTGAAGCTCTTAGTAACCTGCTATATTTATCGTAATCTTAAATTATAAAGTTTTCTGCTAGCTTTGACACCGTTATCACAACACAACGGAAGTTTTTATGAAATTGGGAAAGAAGCCTTATTGTTTTATTTCCATGTCAACAATACAAACAAGCCTTTTCGCTGCAGGAAGCTGACAATATCTGAAGAGCTATCTTATCTAGTCCGCAATTCAGCGATAGCATTGTATCCAGGTGCTACTGTCCATGGGAGTTTCCAAGAACTGCACGTACGGTAGTTAACAGCAACGTTTTCAAGCGCCGAGCCCTGGGATGAATTTAAGCAGGCCTCGGGATGATCTCACAATAAATATTAACATATTGACAACTACAGAATTACTTGCCTAAAATTGACGAATTGAGGACTATAATGAACTTAATTCAAGCTTGGATCTATCTAATATTTTTGACAATAACGGACATTGAGCCCACTCGTCACTAACCCATTCAACCAATGAAAATTTCTAGGTTTGTAGCTGTTTATTGTAATACCTCTTTAATGTATCTGAAAATACTAAATAATATATTAGTACTATACCAGTACCGGGTTAGCCGTGGTCGTTACGGCGTGGCTGCAGGTAGTCGCTCACATCCGGGAGGCGAGGAGGCAACCTTGAAGATGGTCTTCTATGGTTTCCCATCTTCCAGACAAATGCCGTGGCTGGTCCCTAATTATAGGCCACAGCCGCTACCTTCCAATTCCTCATCCTCTCATTCACACTTTCCACCCCAGACAACACTCACACGCGACGGTACTTGTAGCTCACCCCACGGGTGTCTGCATAGAAGCAGCTACAAACTCTAACAAGCCGAAAATGTCCTCCGACACTCTCGGCACTAAAAGCCATTCAAAAGAAAAAAAACTGTACCAGTAAACATGACATACTCCCTTTGACATAAAGTCAAGGCTTAGAACAGGGTAATGTGAAATGAAACTATCTTCAAAATACTCAAATATACACATCCTAGAGAAAATTATAGAATGCGCAGTAGAATATAACATTCAAAGGTACTTGAAGCATTCATGTTTCACAGGAATTGTGTCCATTTATTTATGCGTGATCAAATTCTTGGAGGTATTTTCTGTGACCTAAATGTTTATAATGTAAATTTATCCAGAATTTTATATACAAAAACACTATACATATCCATCGTTTCTAAACGTGTACCTTAAATATTTCAAGAATCCGTTATTGTTCAAAAACAAACTTTAGAATATCAGCAAGAGCGCGTCACGCTCCTTACCGCACGATGTACTATAGCCGTGCCCATTAAATCGACTGCAATGGACAGCAGCACAGCAAGTCCGAAGATCGGAGGTTCAAATCCCGGCGCTGACAGCAGATATCCTGGGTGTGTTTTCCCTCGTTTTTTTTTTCAGACTTCCTTCTGGCAAATGCCGGATAGTAGCTTGCCTTATTTCAAGTTCCTGGGTACCTCTCTCTTCCCTGACCATAATACAGCTACATACAGTACACTACTACAGTCTTCTCATAAACACAGGCAATCTGACAAGTTTGATTGGCTGCGTGGCTCAGCGGAAACGTTCTCTCCTACTGATCCCAAGATTCCGGAGCAGTCAGTTGGCGTTTGACGGTGCGCAAATGCGAGGGAGAATTAATTGCACCTTAAAGATTCCCTTCGAGACAAAATTCCAGCACCCCGGCGTCTCTAGAAGCCACAGTAGTTAAAAGGGACGTAAAACCAGTAACATTATCATTATTATTATTATTATTATTATTATTATTATTATTATTTCACACGTTACAGGCCTATTAGATCACGCGAAGCAATCATGATTACTTGTTCTTCCTGTTTTTCCAGTACTCTTTCATTCGTGCACTAAAGGCCCTCTTCCTTTCTTCGGTCCACTTTGGTCTTGGTGCTGTAGGTGCTGCTCTCTCTGACAACACTTCCCACTTGTATACCTTGTGTCGAAAGACGCTTTTGCGTATGAGGTCTTCTAGGTCGACCTGTGCTTTTTCCAGATCAATTTTGACTTGCATCATCCAGGGTGTAGTAATCTTGAGCCGCTGTATGTATCTAAGAATTTTGTTGGTGAGTCTGGTTTGTGGGAGTCTGCTGATGTGGCCGTAAAATTGTAGTCGCCTCTTTGTGATGTCTGCTAAGAGGTTGGACAATTTCTCTGTGGTGTCTCTGGAGTGAAGCCTGTATCCTTCATCTGTGTGCTTTGGTCCAGTAATTCTTTCCTCTGTGAGGATTTTTTCCAAGTCACCCTTAGTGTGTAACGTCAATGCCTCACTGGCATCAAGCACCTCAGGTTTAATAACCGTGTTGTAACGACGACATTATTATTATTATTATTATTATTATTATTATTATTATTATTATTATTATTATTATCATCCTGGAAGTGGTTTTCCGTGGTTACCCCACTTCTACTCCAGACAAATGCCTGGATGGTTCCACTTAAGGCTACGGCCGCCTCCTTTCCAATCCTCATCTGAATTACAAACACACACACGAAAACAATCATAATAACACAGGTTACCAGACAGATTCCGCACACAAAAGTATACGAGCTACAAGACCACGATGTCACAAAGACCCTAAAGAATCAACAACTAAAATTACGGCGATGCAGCCCTTTTCAATTCCTAATGTTGGACACTAACATGTCCCATTGACGTGATTCTGAAATATTGGACGGTATGTGCGCCGACTTCCAGGGGGAAGAGCTCTTTTCTGCTCCCACAAATTAATAAAGAAAGGGGTATCACCATAACTTCCAGTAATATTGCTGAATGGGTCAGCTCTCCATTTAATTTCTGGATAAGTAGCTAATTTATAAATATCGTCAATTTGTTTTAAAAATAACCAAACCAAACCAAACCCCGTGACACTACAGCCCATGAAGTGCCTAGGCCTACCAAGCGACCGCTGCCCAGCCATTTGGCCTGCAGATTATGAGGTGACGCGTGGTGAGCGCGTCGGGTCCTCTCAGCCATTAATCCTGATCTCCGTGACCGGGTCGCTGCCTCAATGTCAGACAGCTACTCAATTATTGTCCTCACGTGGCTAAGTGCACCCCCTTTCAGCCCTCACGTCAGTTTATAAAATCCCTGACGGAGCCGGGAATCAAACCCGGGCCTCTGGGTGCTACCCCCAACACCACAGTACTGGCCGTCTTAAAGATAAACTAGGGGGAAAAAAGTTGAAAATTATTATAACAAGTGTTTTAGTCGTTTGTAGGAATGTGTTGAGCTGCGACACTTTAGCCAGTAGCCAGAAAACAACCAGACAAAGCAATACAGTTGTAACTAAACCATTTTTACGACTTACAGTGCGTAACCAAATACTGTAGATCTTACCTTTCTTCGAAAATCACTGGCTGGCACTGTTAAAAGTATTCCCAATTTCTCCGCCTTCAACTATCATATCGCTTAGACAGCAGAGCACAGGGTACACTATCACACTATTTCCTCCATTCGCTAGAACAACAGCTCACCCATCCGGGTTCTACAATCGCTCTGCTCGAATCAGGACTGACCTGCCTCATGTAATAAAAGACCTTCCTCTACGACAATGTGCCGCGAAGTCAAGTCTCTATGTCTAAAGGGACTAAAACTGCAGGTGAATTATAACGTGCGTTCAAAAAGTACCAGTACCTGTATGTTAGAAGTATTGGCCCTGGCTGTTTAGGCACTTGTCCCACTGTGACACGAGGCGGTGAATGGCTGTCTCATAAAATTCCCTGGGCTGCGATGTGAACCAGTTCCGCACGTATAGCTGGACGTCGGTGTCCGAGGTGAATCGTTGGCCCTTTTCAGGGGACCAAACATGGCGTAATCACAGGGAGAGAGGTCTGGACTGTGTGGAGGGTGGCCAAGAACCTCCCATTTGAATTTCTGCAGGAGTGCCGCGACTGTATTGGCCGTATGAGGTCGTGCATTGTCGTGGAGCGACCACGGCAGCTATGGCGTTCACTGTCACTCGGTAATGAGTGCATCAACCAGCTGGACGTTGTCATCGGTAATGCAGGGGGAGTGCCCCAGACCAGGCATCATCGGCTAACGACACCCGTCCTTCCCTGAAGCACTTGTGCCACGCCTTGACCCTTGCAAGGGGCATGCAGTGTTCGCCGTACACATGTGACATTCGGCGATGAATGTCCGTTCCTCCTACTCCTTCCGCTGTCAGAAACCGAACAACACCTCTTTGCTCTTTGGTTGACGCCTCCATGTCACTGTTTGCAATGCGACTCCCAGCGTTGGACGATTGATGCATGCTGCTGCTCGCTTTTTATCGCCACGTGACTTGCACGCGTGCTCTCTAGCGACGGGCTGTGACCTTCCACGCTCTGGTCGGAACCACACCTCGTTACACACGCCACGGTTAGCCGATGAAGTCACCGGTTTGCGCATTCCAGCCTCCGGCTCGTTACTTTTTGAACGCTCCTTATAAGTTTATAATAAAAATGAAAGTTTGTCTGTTTTTCTGAATTTCCACGGAAGTTTGAGTTATTAACGCGTTTCAGACTGGTTTATGACGGTTGCGCGCAAAAACAAAATTTTTGTCTGTCTGTTTGTCTGTCTGTGTACAAGTTTGCACGCTATCACTCGAGAGCTGCTGAGTGGATCAACGTAAAATTTGGTACAGATGTCCATGACAGGCACGAAAGTAATCATTGATGTAACTCTTCTCCATACCTCTCAAAAAAGAGGGCCTACCCCCTTAAAATGCATGCTGAAATGGGCGTAGAAAGACGGGACAAAGCTCATTTTCAGCGTCTCAATGCGAGAAACAAAACTCGGGAGCCCTATGGGCCCCAAAAACACATTTTAAGGTCCTAAAACCAACAGTTTTTGAGATATACCCAGAAAACTAATTTCATTTATTAAGCTATTGAAAGAATGCAATCCGGTAACCATGGCAACACATTCACTGAAGTCCATCTATTTCTATAAGACGCAATGCCATTCCATTTATTACATTACTGTGAACGTTCGCAAACGGCTATAAGGTTATCAGGGGACCAACTTCAGCTGTAAAATTCATCAATACGTATATAATGCGCTTAAGGGGGTCAAGGGGTACTCTTGAATTTGTTCACGTGATTTACACGGGCGGGTGTTGTATTAGGTCTATTATATCGCTATGCCTATCTATATTAATCAATTATTATTATGATTATTATTATATTACGACGTACAAGGACGAGACAAAACTCATTTTCAGCCCCTCGGTGGCTCGGAGGCTACTACGTTTTAAGGCTCTAAAATTACGATTCTGAGATATTCCCAGAATACTAATTTCATTTAATAAACTAATAAATAGATGACGAGTACAGAAGAACACCAAATCAGGAGCTATATAGATATACTGAGAAAATCACAGATGTGGCCAGGAAGAGACGTCTGGCTTTCTACCGACATGTGTCATGGATGAACCCAACAAGACTAACCAACCGGCTTCTCAACTACTGGGGGAATAGAAAGAGCTTGACACCGTCGCTAACAGCAGTTAACAAGGATATCCAAGAACTGAAGATAATTAAATGTGATATTCGAAGCCGATCACATCTCAGAAAGATACTTAAACAGAAGAGTTTTCAGGACAGACCACCCTGTAAGAAAACCGGCATCATCTGGACAAAAGAGAGAAAGGAGAAACATAGCCAGATAATGCGCGAATATTGGGCAAACATCAAGTCCCTCGCCAAACTGAAAAGTTGAACGTCGTGGTCCTTAGCTGGCCCATCCGAAGAAGAAGAACAAGAAGAAACTAATGAAGTAATGCAAGCCGGTAACCATGACAACAGTATCACAAGAGGTGACATCCAACTTTCCATTTATTTCTGTAAGAAGCAATGCCACTCAATTTATTACATTTTTGTGAAAGTTTGCAAATGGCTATAAGGTTATCGTGGAATCAAACATAGACTGTCAAATTTAACAATGCGATTAAGGGGGTCAAGGGGTACCCTAGAATTTTTACACGTGACTTACACGTGCGATATGTTGTACAGAAGGCCTATTAAATCTCCAAACAGCAACATTATTTTCAAATATTCCTTGATTGGAATAGTGTTTTTTGCAGCTTTTGGGAATTTGGGCCATTGGAGTCTAAAAATTCCGAATTTTCATGCACCACAAGCCTTTATAATTTATTAAGGGAGTCTTCCTGGGGATGGGGACTTTTCATAACGGTGAGGGTCAGTTTTAATTTGACATATATGGCGTTTCGTCTACGAGGTTTTCAATATTATTGTCACGTCAGGAAGTACACGTTAGGTGAATTTAGTTTGAGAGCACATTTTAAGTAATCATATTTTTGTCGACAAACGGGTTCATTGTAAAGATAATTTTGTTTGATAGTGTGTGGTTGATATATATTTATGTTTATGTACGCCTATAATTCATGTTGGGGTGCTTGGAGCATCGTAAAATTCGGTATTGTAACAACCATGAGTCAATACACCAATCATTTAGAAAACTCTTCAACGTACTTCTCATAGAAGGGTGGGTATAAGGAACAACTTTTCAAAATACATGCTAAAATAGGTGAAAAATAAACAATATCCTAGAAGGACGACCAAAGCATATGTTGCGCTTCTCAATGTGTGACACAAAACTAGGGAGTCTATAAAGTGTCTTCGAAAACCACATTTTATGACCCTTAAATAAACAGTGTCTGCGATATACCCAGAAAACTAACTTCGTTCTGATAAACCTATGAAGGAATGACTAGCCCCTAACCATTTCAACCGTAGCTCCAATGATAAGGTCTGGTTATTAATACCGAAGACCGCTCGAAGAGCGGGTACTTCAGCTAGTATATTATATAACTGGTAATAAGTAGGGCCCGGATAAAAAAAAAATGCATATGCGCATATGCATATTTTGACATATTTTGAGGTTTAGTGCATATTCTAGACGTAACAGCATATTCCGGTATATATTGTTTTAGATCCCTTATTTGGGGGTGGCAGGATCTAAAACGGAAGAGTTATTGTGTTAATTTATAAGGAAGTGCCTAAAAGGGGGTAGCTTCCCGTAGTCGGGCAAGCTGACCAGTGTAGAGTGTTGTTTAGTGTTAGGGTGCTTTTATAAATGATGTAAGTGTATTTTAGGGGATGGACTTAGTGTACAGGTCAACGCGCTGGTCTTCCAGCTGGCTGGCTGGCTGGCTGGTTATGTAACCGATGTGAACGCGTCAGCTTTATGGCGCGCGCCGCTCCTGTCAGTCAGGCCTACACGGGAATACAATGATACTTGCGCTAGCAAGTATCTGGCTACTGTACGTCACGTCTAATCGTGACGGAGGATTCAGGATGGACTTTAGGTCGTGAAGAGGCGTGTAAAGTAGTAATACAGGTGTAGCATACTGACCAAGTGTTTATTGGTCAGTAATAATGGAATTATGAGTCCCTTTTAAGGGATGTGGTAAATGTTACAATGTGTACAAACTTGGGTATACAAGTTGGGGGTAAAGGTTACAAAGTTACAGGATTCTGAACACTGCTGACTCACTCACCTGATGATACCAGCGATAGCCTCCGGCCGCCGCACTGAAAGACTGGTAATTGAGAGAGGGCCTGCCCTAGTTAAGGCCTCCCTTTATAGTCTCCGGCGTTGTGCTGTCAGCATTGTGCTGAATAGATGTCCTAGTTAATTGTGTGTCGCTGTTTGTGGTAGTGATGCAATTATTGGGTAAGCTATCCAGACTGGCTAGCTGCCCTTGCGTGTTAATAGATGTTGGCCTGGGCTTACAGGATTTGCCAGTTAGGGGTAGTTTGAATAGATGATGGGGGGATGGCCTCCAGGGGGTGCAGACCCCTGGGGGTTGTACAAGCCTCTTCCCCTATTTAGTTCGCGTCCCCGCGAACGGGAACGGAACTTGGGGTTGGGGATGTTGATGCAGCAGTTAGTTCTTGAAGTTCTTGAAGCCCCCTCGTATCTTCTGTTGGTGTCGTCCTTCGTCGTCGTGTGGATGTGGTGATGGCGTGTAGATGTGTAGGTGTGAGATCAGCTCGTGTTCAGAGGGGTGGGTTATGGGATAGACATATATACATATAACATTCGACATTGGCATAGACATTACATGAAAAAAAAAATTGGTATTAACATATTGAAAGTTTGCATAAAAAATATAGTTCTGACGGTTATTCGGTACGTTGTTGTGCAGGGAGGAAAAAACCCCAGGGCTGAACGGATGATTGCGTCGTCCGCCCTATCTTAGGGAAAAAGTGCTCCCTGCAATGAGAAAGAGAGAAGAAATAGACAAAAATGGGTGTTCCAGGGTATAATTTAAGGGAAATATTCAAAGTGCATTTATTGATTTGGGATAAAACGGAACACCCTGACAAATGGGGAAGTTAGAAGAAAGAAAAATGAAAGAGACAAAAGCATAGACATTGTATACATTGGTGGTCTTGATAATGATAACAGATATGACCTGATAATAATAATAATAATCATTACATTTGTAATATTCCTGACGATTTATAAGTAAACATAGTAAACATAGTAATAATGATGAACATAGAAAAAATAATGGTTGCCATGTTGGTACCCTGTATGTATAGGTATGTTGGCCACCCCTGTGGAACCTTTCAATTGTATGATATGGCGAGAAAATACAAAATAATTTACAATTTACAATTATCAACTATCATATATACCTTGTAGAGCTCTGTTACATGGCCAGTTATTGTATACCTCTTATTCTTTGTGCGCACCTTACCATCATGCCTTGACTACCGCTCTTTATTCGGCCGTTCCTGGTGCGGTTTAGTGGCTAGTCCACTATTCCCTCCTTGTACTTATTATATAACCTCGTGGTTTTCCGTCGTGGGTCGGAATTCCACCTTAGGGTCGAAGGTTCGGCACTTACAACCTCCGTGTCGCCCTTCGAGCCTGAAGTAACGCTTCATTTGCGTATGCTGAATGTGTTTGCGTTCAGCGATGTTCATCATCCCACGTATGCTGTCCACCGCTGACCGCTGACGTTGTCACCTTTAAGGGTGCAACTAAAATCGATGAGTAGTGTATTTGTGTGTGACATAGATGAAGGTATGTGTATTTTGGTGTGGGTAATATATTTACAACAGACATATTCATGCTCCTAGTTATCTGTAAATCAAAAAAAATGTATCAATGTAAAAATGTTCATCTCTTCGTAGCTCCGTGGTCTTCCTGTGTGGGTGAAAGTGGATTAATCATTAATAAGACATTACAATACATTGCAATACATGTATATATATAACACTTCATTGGTAGCGCTTAATTTGTAAAACTAAGTGTGGCGCCACTGAAGTCTAACTTAATCTAGGTGGGCCTAGGTGGGCCTATTTTAGCCTAGTGTTGTCGGGCTTACCCTGGTAACGGGTTTTTAGCCACCAGGTGCCGAGCGGCTTAATCTTAATCCTATTTATATTAATATGTTGCCGGGCCTACCCTATTCGGTGCCGTAATGTCGTTTCTTAATGTGTTGTCGGTCTTATGCCGGTAGCGGAATTTTGGATACCGGGTGCCGATATATTCTACCTTAATTTATTGTATTATCGGGCTTACCCTGGCAACGAATTTGGGTCGCCAGGTGCCGATATATTCTACCTTAATCTATTGTATTATCGGGCTTACCCTGGCAACGAATTTGGGTCGCCAGGTGCCGATATATTCTACCTTAATCTATTGTATTATCGGGCTTACCCTGGCAACGAATTTGGGTCGCCAGGTGCCGAAATATTCTACCTTAATTTAAAAAGAAATTTCCTTAATTTTAAAAATTGCCTTAATTGTAAAGCTATGCTGTATGTACAAGCCGAGTAGACCTTATTCTAAAGCCGAAATGTGCTGTGCTATTATTAGCAACAGCGCTTGTTGAATTTGCTTACATCTAAGTGACCTTAAAAATGGCACTGTACTTAAATACTAAAATTTAGATGGAGGCTCGTCCGTCCGATTTCTCTCGCGGGGGCCCTTGTAGTACATTGTTGAGACCGGAACCCAACAATGCCTCGTAGTCCCCTCCATTTTAATCCTAATGTCGACGTTTATCAACTAGTATTAACCTAGTCGCAGGCGGCTTACGGTGCCCCTGAGCAAACCGTTTCGCCCGCTGTACTTATCAGTTCTTTACCTTTGCCTTTGCGTATGTAGTCGTAGTTGGGTCGCCCACTTAACCCCTGTGGGTTGCTCGCTATGCTACCCATTTAATGCCCTTAGGCTGCCCGATGCGTCGCCATTTATGTGGGCATTGGACATCGTCCAATGGCATAGTATTATCTTCGCCTTTATTGGCAATCGTAGTATGCTTTTCGCAGTATAATATTCTCTTCGCCTTTATTGGGCGCAATAATATTTCACTCCAGCGCACAGGAGTCTTGCTTCCCGCTGTAGAAGCCCTACTTACTTAATTTTAGCTAGAAGTCTAGTCATAATGGGGTCGTCTCTAGGGTCATCCCCTGAGTCCGGCGCGGAGTGAGCTATTTCTCCCACCATCCTCAGAAAGACTTCCCTGCAGGTCTTGGCTTCGACGACCGTGGCACATAGTGGGTGTAACTGTCTCCGACAAGGGGGATAGGCTAGATGCACCCCTAGATCTTGACGTTTGCCCGTGCCAGATCCCGAATGCTTCAACCTTACGTGGTTCGTCTGTTCGGTCGGGTCAGTGATTTGTTGAGCCAACTGGGGTAAGGGTCATCATCACCTTCCCCAGCTCTGCTCCAGTGTGGTGCCTCTTGCCTTCGGCTTATGCTGTTATCACCAATCAGAGTGTTTCAGATTCCTTTACCTTTAAATAAAAAAATGGGCGTAACCTGTGTAAATAATTTAAAAATGTAAAATGTAAAATATTTCAAGTGTTGTGGGGTTGTAGAGCTTCTAAGTGCATAGACTACTTCAGGTCTACTATTGCTACGTCGGCTGTCCAGCGATAATGCTCCGTTACCCTTCATGGAGGTGTTAGTAGGGTCTATGATGTCAGGTACCCTGTTATTAGGATCTGGGGGTAGTTATTTGTAGAGTGGGCTGAAAGCATGGTAGGAAGAGGTTGCGCATCTTTGGGCTCAAATAAATGGTGGCCTTGAGCTGGTAATGCTGCTAGGATTGCTCTTACAATGAGTGGACCGGGGAGGGTAATTCCCGGGATTGCAAAAATATAAAAAATTCCATGCAGGTTTGATAGTAATAACCCTTGGTAAATGGATGGGATACTCATGCAGGTATCTGGATATGAGGCATCCGCACTCATGTAAGGATAGGTGTATGGTGAGGCGTAATAATAATATATCCCTGTCATGCGGGAGTATTTAATTGACAAAAAAAAAGGTTAATATATAATTGTGGCCTCATCTCTCATTTGGAGATGCGCATTATGCTTAATTGATATTTGCCGACCCACCCCTAATACTCAGGTGGTAGCATCGAGATCCAAGGCGTAGTAGGCCTTCTCTCTAAACGCATGAAGTCTATCAACCCCTTGTGTATACTTTGTAATGTAGTGTAGCTGTTTTGATCGTGTTCATGTGTCTACGTTGGTCGTGTTGGACGTGAGAAGGTTATGGAAGGGGAGGAAGGTGGTACGCTGGTAGCCTGTGCATCTGTCATCCTCCCTTGGTCCATGTCTGCTTTCTATCCGCTCCTTGGGATCGTAAAGCGTCGTGACACTGTGACGTCACGACTTAACCTGGTCTGCCATTTGTAGTGTGAATGTGGCCAGTGGTCGTAGTGCGACTGGCCATGTCCTAATCGCCTGGAATGATTTATTTTAGAAATAAAATCGCAAAAGGAAGTTATTAGGGGGGGAGGTCTTGTTTTCCTCAGAGCCCCTGTCTGTGTTCGCTCCTGATTAGTGAGCGCGTGTGTGTGTGACTATGTTCCGTTACACCATGCGGACGGTTGGTCTGTTATAGGCTAAGTCGTAATGTGTATCGCGTGTATGGGCAGGAGGTGCCCGTGGCCTGTCGACGTCTTTGCGAACGTGCTCCTATGGGCCCAAGATAAGTTCCGGTCTGTCACGTCTGTCCATTACTAAATGTCACAATTGTTTTTGCAGTGTTAAAAAATGTGTGGCATCATGATTGTTTTGTGCTTGTAATTTCATGGTCAATGCCGATACAACAATAGTGTCTGTCACCAGCAATATTGCAATGTGATGAAATCTGCAAGTCAGCGGTTTGTATGTGTAATGGCAGGCTCTGATGTTATGTATGTGATCCGCCGGCATGTGCTTTCCGGCACGTATGCGAGTGTTGTCATTGTTCTAGATTCCTGGCGGACTAATGTAGCAATTCGTACTATTTGCTAGTACTATTGTGTGGCCACTATTCCATAAGACCTTTGTCTTATGAAATTTTTATACCTGTGTCTGGGAAATATATTTTCCATGTCAGGTGTAATTTGAAATTTTATGCCTGGCTTTTGGCCAAAGGAAATGTGGTATTATCTGGTTGTGTGGTTGTATGGGCCAATTTCAGTGTGATTGGAAGCCTGGATAGTTGTTTTCCCTTTGTCCAATTTTTGCTGGGATTTGGACCCGTGATCTATGTAATTCTCTGTGTTCTATGTCTGCGTTGTGTTTCAGGGATTGAGGTGTCCTGAGTGTGGTTTTTGCTTGTGTCTCTCGTACCAAAAATACCGTTGGTTAGTTAGTTTTTGGTACGAGTGTGGTGTGTGATCATGGGTTCGGACCCGGCTTAGTGTAAAGACTTGTTACGGCGCTATCTGTGCCGTATATATTATGGCACATATACCGTGTATTTCAAATGCGCAAATGAAAGTACGCCTTGCTGTGGAGAGTTTGTGTATTTTTGAATTCTCCTCGTAGTGTAATTTGGGGAGTTGTGTGGTTCTGAACTCGGCTTAAATGATGCCGTGTGTTCTGCTCTGAGAGCTGCTAGCATATTGCTGTCTGTAAGCGTGCAGGTTACTCATGAGACTTGTGTTATCGCTGAGTGTGGCGGTATTGAATTACAATGTCGTGCGCGCTCACTTGTTACTTGTTTTGATAATGGTCTGTGTCCGGCACATGTGTGTCTAATCTGCTTGCTCTCTGTGACTGTGAGTAGTGCTTTCCGCACTGTAAAAGAATCGTCAATAACTACGTTCGTGAAAAAAGTACATGCAGGTCCCTATCCATTGTGCAAAATGTCGTTATACACGAGTGTCTCCGGGCCGCTAGTCGCGTGTTTGGTGACTATGTGCCGGAGGCAATTTTTTTTTCATTTATGACCATCTGTTAGTGGAACTGTCCCAATCTATTTTAGCTTCCTACTTTTTTTTTCTATCCTGCAAATGGATAGCTACCCGACCTTATGTTCTTGGTATTCAGAAGGTTGCGGGTTTTGAGACCGTCTTTACCCAGAGTAATTGTTTCTGGCGCCATTCTAGGCAGTGTCTCCGGGACAGTTCTGTGGAGTGCTAGGATCGTATCCCGGCGCGGTCAGTGAGGTTCGAAGGCTATTTCTTGGCCTTCTTTCCACGTCTGCCAGTGGGATTACTTCCCTTCCTTTTGATAGTGTTTTACTGTCATGTGGCAATGTAAATTGATTGTGTGACTTCCAAAAATATGTAGGGTTTCCCAAAGTCTGGGATTTTCATCCTATGGTGTGTTTGCGTTTTAGCTTGCGTGTTGTTATGGAGGTGAGAAAAAAGTCATATTATAGGCAGTGTAACGTGTCACGTATGCCTATGGATGCAATATATATAGTTCAACTTGGCCAGTTTTTCCTTCGTCGGGCCTAATGACTGAGGCAGAGAGAGGAAAAAAAACTATGCCCCGCTCCGTATTAAGAGAGCACTTTGAGAAAAGAGAAGAAAAAGATAAAATAGAAAAACTATATGGTATCTCGCCTGCCCACTGCTTTATGGTTATCAAGGCGGGTTGCCCGGCGGCGGTAGCCTGTAAAAATTGTGTCGTAAACACTATGAAAAATGTTTAAAAAATGAGAAGTAGGACCTGAGTGTAGTATCCATCTAGTTGGTGACGTTAGTACCATAGTAATCTAGTTACGTCTCAGGGAAATCTATCACGTTTGAAAAATAGTTTGAGATTCTTAATTCTTGCTACAATCAGGGCCCTCGCCCGTCACAAGGGAATCTATCAAACTGTGGGACCGGATCATAGAACATTTAGTCATTTCCACCTAGAAAGACCCGCTTAAGCTCTATGCTGTGATTTGATGCTTAAGCTGTGTTCGGAATATCTCTTTCCGGCCTTAAGCCGCGTAGCTCACCTGATGGGCTTCCACTTGGCTTTGGATATTAAAAACTTTACGCTATCCGAGTTATAATATGGACCCTATGTTCAGTAACCATTGATGGCCTGAGAAAAAAAATGCTAGGTGCCCAAAAAAATCAAGAAGAATTTAGACTTATACACCTTTGGTTTAGCCATGTTGTACTGCATATAGATGCAAAAAAAATGTGCCGTTTATGTTAGTGAGTCTGTATGTATTTATTGGCGTATTTCTCTCGTGTAAACGAGCTTATGTGTGTCCCTAATATAGGTGCAAGTGTTATTAGTTTATTTCTGTGTCCCTGGTGGAAGTCGTTATTCTCGTCCGAGCGTCCGTGCTCTGGAAAACTCTGAAGACTTCCGCCCTGTTACGAGATTATAGGCCCCTGAAATCCACTGAGGCGCTTCTTTGCCATTTTTCGGGGGAGTTTGTAGCAAAGTATGCCTGGGCCTACTTCCACCGTAGCGCGTGTCTGTAGGTTTGAGTGTGCCTGTATTCGAGGGCCTAATTGCGCTCTGCGCTACCCTAGTAGAGTTTACGGGGGTGTGTGTATTTTTGACTGAGTGGTTTTGTGGGGTAGGTATTAACACCTTTCCTATACCCCGTGTACCGTGTGTGAGTGCGTGGTCACAATGTGCGTGCGTGTATCGTGCATCCTGAGGGACTGAATGCAACACCCTCTTATGCATTCGCCCCTGGGGTACTAATGCCGGTGTTCGCCTCCGTTCTGGCAAACTTGCCCTTTGAACTGGCGGTAAAGGCCGCTTAATTGCCTGTCTCTGCCCTGGCAATGTGGTGGCGTGTAGCCTGACCGCTTTCTGGCCTGTGGCCACGGTAGACTCCTGCCATTGTGTTTGCCTATCTGTGTGGGTGTATGTAGGCTTTATGTACTGTAGGGCGGGCTCTACGTCCTCAGCCCATGACGTGGTTACGTCCCGTTGTCTCCCTGTCATGTCATGTGTGTCTGAGGGTCCTGGCTTCAACTCCCTCTCGTTCGTCTGTTGCGAGGGGGTTGGCCTAGGTTCTGCTGCCCGGTTTGGCAAAATTGCCTTCCGAACCGGCGCTAAGGGATGTGTAGTGGTGTAAGCTTGTCCCCGCAGTGTATTGTAGTCTAACCTGGCCGTCTCCTGGACTGTGGCCATGGTGACCTCCTTCCCATGTGTGGCAGTACATGGCGAGAGGGACGTCCTCGCAAAATTGCCGAGTTAGCGTATCTACTCTTATGTCCTCTCTCGGCTGGGCTGGTGGCCCTGCCATGTACTCGAAAATGGCCTTGTGAGCCCGGAGCTCCTTATGTTCGCCCCAAATTTGGGCGTACTGCCTATTGATGCACATGGCCTGCTGGCAAATTGCTGTATGAGTGTGGTTGTGTTTTGTATAGGTTTGTGGCCGCCAGTTGGAGAAACGCTTGCTCGCGAATTAACTCCTTGTACTGAGTGTGTAAAATCGTGTAGAGCACCCTCAACCTGTCGAGGGTTGCATTATTTATTACGGGACCATGTGTGGTGATCAATTGGTCGTGTATTCTGTGTCTTTCTGATTCTTTCTGGGGCTGGGGGGTTGGTTTGCTAAGAATTTCCCCTGTGTAGATAATGCAAAGCAAAAAAAACTACTTTCTGTCTGAGAGGAAAGAAAAAAAATCAGTCTCGCTTGGCTATGTGCGGTACGGAAGGGGTCGTTTCTACTACGAGGGCTCGTTGTTTGAGTCCTATTTTACTGTGCGTAGTAGAGGCGCCTCCACCATCTGTTTTAGATCCCTTATTTGGGGGTGGCAGGATCTAAAACGGAAGAGTTATTGTGTTAATTTATAAGGAAGTGCCTAAAAGGGGGTAGCTTCCCGTAGTCGGGCAAGCTGACCAGTGTAGAGTGTTGTTTAGTGTTAGGGTGCTTTTATAAATGATGTAAGTGTATTTTAGGGGATGGACTTAGCGTACAGGTCAACGCGCTGGTCTTCCAGCTGGCTGGCTGGCTGGCTGGTTATGTAACCGATGTGAACGCGTCAGCTTTATGGCGCGCGCCGCTCCTGTCAGTCAGGCCTACACGGGAATACAATGATACTTGCGCTAGCAAGTATCTGGCTACTGTACGTCACGTCTAATCGTGACGGAGGATTCAGGATGGACTTTAGGTCGTGAAGAGGCGTGTAAAGTAGTAATACAGGTGTAGCGTACTGACCAAGTGCTTATTGGTCAGTAATAATGGAATTATGAGTCCCTTTTAAGGGATGTGGTAAATGTTACAATGTGTAAAAACTTGGGTATACAAGTTGGGGGTAAAGGTTACAAAGTTACAGGATTCTGAACACTGCTGACTCACTCACCTGATGATACCAGCGATAGCCTCCGGCCGCCGCACTGAAAGACTGGTAATTGAGAGAGGGCCTGTCCTAGTTAAGGCCTCCCTTTATAGTCTCCGGCGTTGTGCTGTCAGCATTGTGCTGAATAGATGTCCTAGTTAATTGTGTGTCGCTGTTTGTGGCAGTGATGCAATTATTGGGTAAGCTATCCAGACTGGCTAGCTGCCCTTGCGTGTTAATAGATGTTGGCCTGGGCTTACAGGATTTGCCAGTTAGGGGTAGTTTGAATAGATGATGGGGGGATGGCCTCCAGGGGGTGCAGACCCCTGGGGGTTGTACAATATGTCTGAATTTAAGGACAATTACAAGAACTACTAAAATAAATCTGTTTTGTGCATCCCTAGCTAGTTGCCTATATTATGTGCATCCCTCACTAATTGGTGTTTTCGACTCTCTGTGTAACGGCACTTTACTTTCGCAACTGACAATGGCAACAGATAGCTTAGGTATGGGTAGGCAGGCTGGCTGGACTTCCCGGAATTCCTTTCTCTACCACAGTAGATAATAATCTCAGGGGGTTGGGCAATTGGTCAGGACAGAAGTATCTTCAGTTCACTACTTACGTTCCAGATTAATGCCCTGCATCTCAAGTGTTAGTTTCTAAAAATGCCTAAGGAAAAGAGCAGGAGAAGAGATTTACTAAATCAGTGGGTGTCGGGTAATAGGGACTATTCAACAGATGGTGTCATCGTGTACTGTCAAGTTTGCTCAAAGGAAGTAAACTGTGAAAAAGAATTTCAGCTTGAACAGCATTCAAAAACAACTGCACATATTAAAGCAAAGGAGGAGAAGAACAGCTCACCACAACAGCTACTTTTTACGCAGGTAAAGCCTAAGTCCGGTATTCTTAATACATTTTCAAATGATCTTTGTAGGGCTTTCGTATGCGGCAACATTCCATGGAATAAATTAAACAATCCAGTTCTGCGATAATTTCTTGAGAAATATTGTGTAAATCAAAAAACACCCGATGAATCAACTCATAGGAAAAATTACCCACCTCCGCTATATGAATCTACCCTGGAATTGATCCGTTCTGATATCGGAAGGAACTATGTCTGGATATCGGTGGATGAGACAACGGATTCATGTGGCCGTTACATATCAAATTTCGTGGTTGGTAAATTACATCCAGACGAACCCGGTAAGCCGCATCTTCTTGCTTGTAAAGTACTAGAGAAAACCAACCATAGCACAATAGCAAGATTTGTAAATGAATCTCTGCGACTATTGTGGCCATCTGAAATTGAGAATAATTGTTGTAACGTGCTTGTACTGCTCACAGATGCAGCTTCGTATATGTTGAAAGCAGCAAAGGCCCTCCAAGTATTTTATACGAAACTCATACACGTAACCTGTTTAGCGCACGGATTACACCGCATTGCAGAAGAAATACGCACACAGTTTCCAGCTGTTAACAATTTAATTGGATGTGGGAAAAAGCTGTTTCTGAAAGCACCAGCTCGTGTCCAGTTCTACAAAGATTGTCTACCTGAAGTTCCTTTGCCACCTGAACCTGTCCTGACTAGGTGGGGGACATGGTTATCTGCAGTATCATTTTATCAGGAGAATTTTAATGAAGTGAAAGAAGTGGTTACAAAACTTGAAGATGAGCATATTGCGTGTGTCCGTGATGCAAAAGTTGTGTTTGAAACCGCTACTGTTTATCAAGATGTGAATTTCATTCATGCACATTTTTCTAAACTTCCAAAAGCCATTGAGAGCTTAGAATCTTCTGGTACTCCCCTCCATGAATCACTTGATCTCGTTGAGAAAGCTGCATCTTCATTGAATTCCGCTCCAGGCGAAATTGGAGAGAAGATTAAATGCAAGTTAGAAAAGGTGTTGAATTCGAACCCTGGACTGAAGAAGATTAAGTTAATTAGTCAATACTTGAGTGGAACTAGGGTATCCTTGCCAGATGTATGCTCCGAAACTTTGGTGCCCGTGTATAAGTACTGTCCAATCACGTCAGTCGATGTAGAACGATCATTCCCAGCCTATAAACTCATTTTGACGGACAATAGACATAGTTTGTCTCCAGAAAACATTGAAAGACTACTAGTTACCTATTGTGATGCTTCTTTTTGCAACAAATGATACCTGTCAATAGGTAAGTGAATAAAATTGCATGTTTTAACTGCATATTTCATTATTTTCCGTGCATATATTCTAACTTTTAGTGCATATTTGCATACATATTTTCAGGTTTTTAGTGCATATAAATCCGGGCCCTAGTAATAAGAGATGTTCAGTGGCATCGGTGGCTATGGCCAAGATCACGGGTCCAAATCCGGCTGAAGTCGTCGCCTTTTCAAGAGCGTTAAAATTCTTCAGTACCCCTTCCTTCGGAGGGGAAGTAAATTAGATTTATGGCACGTGCCTCATCAACAGGCTGACGACTGGACATGGTTGCTGCAATTATTTCAGGTACAAGTGGGGCTGGATCAGCTCACCAATGTGTGAGTGTGTAACATGGAAGAACAGATGATCGAACATCTGGTCCAACGCTGTCCTCTTTATTCGTACCCTGGCATTCCTGACGATTTGTTCGCTCTCACACCCGATTTAACTGAATGGTTGAGAAGGATGGACTTAAAAGTTTGAATATTACCTTGTTATGTATAATTGTATATAAATTACCATACGATTAAATAAATAATGGCACGTAAAGGAACCTACCACTGAAATTGGTAGTGTGTAGCAAAATTTGTAGGTTATATTTGTATATTTTAAACGCTCTATGAAGTTCCAACGTTCACCGCTATGTATTAGTAACTAGCATCTGGTAGGTTATGAACATTCCCAAATGGGAATAGCATCTGGTAGCCAAAATTGGAACTACTTGAAGTTGAACTTGTTGGGAGCCCTCGGGCGTTCAATCAAAAAAGGACTTTCGGCTCCAATTCATGTAGTCTACTGTATAATAATAATAAGAGATGTTCGGTTAATCGATTCGAATAATATGTAATTAATCGAAATTAAATTAACGATTAATCGATTGATCGACTAACCGAATAATAGATTAATCGACTGATCGAAGAATCGATTATTTGATTGCTGCACACGAGATGAGAAAATAAGTTTAAATGAGAGGTCATCGCTTAAGTTGAACTACGCTTATTTTCGGAATGATGTATATAAATATATAAAAATTACTTTTTGCCTATATGTCCTTCCTTGTTTATGCTAACAATAACCAATTAAGAGTCAGTGACTGTGGAAGGACAAACACCAATCAAATTCTGAAGGGTTTCGAAAAAATAAAACAAAGCGTTTTCAGCAAAAGATTTTGAATTCTTGTTCAATGGTTACAATTTATGACAGGAACATTTTTGTTTTTCTTTGTTTTAGCCTAGTTTTCACAAAGAAGGTACATTATTTAAAAATATACGATACACTATATTTTAATTAATTAAATGTATGTTTTACTTCTGTGAGAGCGGAGTGAAACGAGCGAAGTATATACATCGATTAATCGACAAAAAGATTAATCAATTATTCGACCAACGGATTAATCGATTAAAGAACCATTCGATTAATCGTTATTTGTAGCAATTAATCGATGGTTCTGCTTTGATTAATCGAATATTCGATTACTGAAATTAATATATTAGAAGTACCAGTCCTACTATAACCTTCCCATTTATTTAAGAATTGTATGTTAGGTATGTCTATGTTTCTACGGACTCTAATGTAGTGTAATTTACTTGTAAATGATTTAATGTTTCTTAATGTTAATTTAATATCCACAAACATGTGGTTAAGTATAAGAGAGGACCGAGGGCCCTAAATTCACCACTAAAAAGACAATAATTAGTAGTAATAATAATAATAATAATAATAATAATAACAACTAGCATTACCCGTCGCGGCTTCGCCCGCGAATATTCTAGTGGTAAAAAGTACACTTAGCAAAATCTCAATCATGAATGCTATGACTGATTTATCCTTGGTATGAATAATCAGACTTTATCAATTCAGCTACTGGTGCAGTGGTTAGGGGTTTGTCATTCCTTCATAGGTATATCAGAGCGAAGTTAGTTTTCTGGGAAAATCACAGACACTGTTAATTTAAGGGCATTTAAATGTGGTTTTCGGAGACCCTTTATAGTCGGGCGAAAAAGACCTTTCGTACCACACTCACACGTGAAAATTGCGTGAAAAATTTCTCGAGTGCCCCTTAACCCCCTTAAGCGCATTATACTGTATGTATTGATGAATTATACAGCTTAATTTGATTCAGTGATAACCTTATAACCATCTGGAAACTTTCACAGTAATGTAATAATTGGAATTGCATTGCGTCTTACAGAAATAGATGGACCTGTGATATTCTGTTAACATGGTTACAGTGTTGCATTCTTTCATTATTTCACTGTAAATATACATGTTTTAAGGTATTTCTTTAATTGTAAGGCATTTAAAGAGTAAGTGAGTGCGTTTCGCTTATGCATTGGGTTATGCTAAACCTGTAGGTACCCCATATGTGTAGGTTGATGTTAATGGGACCTTATTTTCGGTACAAAACTGGAATGGGACCTTAGCAGAATAATGTAGGGAGGGATAATAATAATAATAATAATAATAATAATAATAATAATAATAATAATAATAATAATAATAATAATAATAATAATAAGTAGTGGTTTTGTGAGAGTTCTACACCCACCTCCACCTCCCCACCTCACAAGATGGCGACGGCACGATATCTCTCGAACGCATGGTCGGATTTTGACGAATGAGGTGTCATTGAACTCGGGCTGACACCCCCTTTCCAATGGACATCATATTTCAACCCCAAAAGTAAAATCTACCCTACTAGGGGATGAAATTGTAATTTTTTAGAGAATCTCTCTTTCCAATTGCAACATGTGAGTGTTTGAATGCTGATATGGATTTAAACGTTGTTCCACATAAAGTTCATGTCTACGGTGGATAGCCACTGTGAATTAACATGCTTGTTTTTTATTTTTTATGCATGCCCACTCATGGCTTTTGTAAGAGGGTGGGGGAGCGGATCCCTGTGGACGGGTCTTTGTGGACGAGTCCCCTGTGGACGGGTCCCTGTGGACGGGTAATTGTTGACGGCACATTGTTGACGGGTCCTTGTTGACAGGTCCTTGTTGATAGGTCCTTGTGGACAGGTCCTTGTTGACAGGTCCTTGTGGACGAGTCCTTGTGGATGAGTCCTTGTTGATGAGTCCCTTTGGACTTATCCCTTTAGACCGGTCCCTTTGGACTGATCCCTATGGACTGGCCCATGGTCTCTAATGCTATGATGAAATTAAACGTTGTTCCACATGAAACGCATGTGAAGAGCCGATTGCTACTATGAATTATCATGTTTGTTTTTTGTTTTTTACGCATGCGCACTTGGGGTTTTTGTAAGCGGGTGGGGTTTTTGAATAATGATTTATAGATGAGTTATTTTTTAAAAAAATACCAAGAGATCCAAAACTAATAGGTCATTAGCCTTTTAATATCTCATGAATCAATAAGGCTAGGGACCTGTATGAGAGGTCGTTGGACTTGAGGTGACATTCTGTTTTTGAATATATTATTTATTTATGTCAAAAGGGCCTAACTGCACTTTTGTTAATATCTCGCTGACTAATAATCAGAGAGGGTCAAGTGAGGTGTCATGGGACTCAAGAGAGTCAACCCTTTTCCATGACCAACGAATTTACCGAAAAGACCTAAAACAGCAAGGTCATTGACTTATGATTTTATAAACTAATAATCGGAGAGGGTCAAGTGAGGTGTCATAGGACTTAGAATGGTTATCCCTTTCCCATGACCAATGAATTTACTCCAAAAATCCAAAACAGTAAGGCCATTGACCTGAGATTTTATAAACTAATATGGGGTCGATAACCTAGATGTTAGACCCCTTAAAACATCAATTATCATTATTATTATTATTATTATTATTATTATTATTATAAACTAATAATCGGATACGAACATGTGAGATGTTTACCATGTGTGATGAAACATAGCTTGGTAGAGAAAGAATTAGTGTAGGCTACATGTATGGTGACTGACAAGTCTTTTACCATTGGAACTTGTTTTCAGATCAAACTGCAGTACAGAGAGAGTATAGGTTGCAGGTATGGGTTAATAAATTACAAACGGTGTACACAAACTCTGATTTATCGATTCAAGAATTAAGAGTAGACTACCTTTAATTGATTGGTTAAAGAGGATAGCTAAAACACAAAATAGTGATTACATTGTACTAAACCGAACCAAACCTAACTGAAAACAAGCCAAGGGTTTAAGTGTAAAACTTGTGGGTAAATGTGGTCATTGGTAATGTCAAAAAGGAAAGGGATAACGCTCTACCTATAGAGGGTAAGGTTTTTAAATGTTTTTTTTTGAAATTTTGATAAGGGGCCTAACTATACTTTTGTTGATATTTCCTGAACCCATGATGGGATTTTGACCTGTGAGGTGTCGTTGGACTTGGGCAGACACACTCTTTTTGAATGTATTTTTGACATTTTAACAAAGGGCCTAACTATACTTTTGTTAATATCTCGCGAACCAATAAGGCTAGGGACTTGTATGTGGGGTCCTAGCACTCGGGGTGACGCTCTGGTTTTGAATATATATTTAATGTTTGTCAAAAGGGCCTAACTGCACTGTTGTTAATATCTCGATAACTAATAATGGGAGAGAGTCAAGTTAGGTGTTATAATACTTAGGATGGCCAACCCTTTCCCATGACCAACGAATTTACCTCAAATATTCAAAACAACAGAGTCATTGACCTGAGATTATATAAACTAATCATCGGATATCAACATGTAAGGTGTCATTAGACTTATAATGGTCAACCCTTTCCCATGACCAATGGATCTACCTAAAATATCCAAAACATTAAGGTCATTGACCTGAGATTTTATAAATTAATAATTGGATACGGACATGTGAGATGTTTACCGTGAGTGATGAAACATAGCTAGGTAGAGAAGGAATTAGTGTAGGCTACATGTATGGTGACTGACAATTCTTTCACTATTGGAACTTGTTTTCAGATCAGACTGTAGTAAGAGAGAGTATAGGTTGCAGGCATGGGTTAATAAATGACAAACGGTGTACACAAAATCTGATTTATTGATTCAAGAATTAGGAGTAGACTATCTTTAATTGATTGGTTAAAGAGGATAGCTAAAGAAACAAAATGGTGACTACATTGAACTAAACTGAACCAAGCTGAATCAAACCCAACCAAACCGAACCAAACCTAATCGAAAACAAGCCAAGGGTATAAGTGTAAAACTTGTGGGTGAATGTGGTCATTGGTAATGTCAAAAAGGAAAGGGATAACGCTCTACCTATAGAGGGTAAGGTAAAGCTAGAGCATGGTGCTAATCCACACACCCAAGTACATGAACCACACACAACTATCCTACGCAGTTTTTATGGGTTGACTGTTAAAACTTGCTCAGTGGTTACTGGGACAAGATGGTCGCTACACACAACAAGCTTTTAAATACCTGAGGCTAATAGTCTATACACACACTCACACACACTTGTTCTAAACTAAACTGTCTTGCTGACAGAGCTCACACAGTAGGTAAATGACAGAAATGCTTGGCTAACAGAAATACAATCATTTTCGGTTGTCTAATGTTACCAGCTAAACATTTCGTGCTATAGTGGTGAGCACATGTGCCTCTTTCACTGGAGATCTTAACTCGATTTCTAGCTCTAAGGCTTAGAACGATTCAAACTAAGAAAAAAGGGTATGGTGACGCCGTGGTTAAACTGTTAGCCTTTCACTAAGGTAGACTAGGGTTTGATTTTAGGTTAATATACATGTCATATACAAACAAATAAAAAGCAGAGATAATGTTTAAAACTGATTACACTTGTCTCTTTTCAAATTATTACTTAGATTACAAATACAAACGTGGACTGGGTTTGACATACAGTTAATGCTTCCTATCACATACTAGACTGTAAGAAAGCCAAACAAGCAAAAGGCGTAGGTAGAGCAGTGGTAAAATCGCTATGTGTAGAGAAATACCTAACGGTTTTATGAACTGGCAAAGGTATGTCGCATAAACACTGCAGGATACAATCCAGCAACCATAATTTTTATCTTGTGGACAAGAGAAAACATATATAGAGAGAGAGATATATAGAAAGCTTGTGTATGTGTGGGTAGCATTGGTTGTTTGACCAGAGAAAATACGGTGAGGTAGGGTGGGGAGAGGGAGAATTAGCACTTATATATGAATGGAAAATAGATTTTTTTCAATCGTTTTGTTTTTCAAATGCAGTGGTAGATAGTCGTTATTTTGTAAATCATTCTTACTTGCAGTAGTAATAAGCCTCTATGGTTCCGCTAACACATAGATAGACTGTATTATTGCCATGGTTAAGCACTCACATTAAGATCATTTACAAAATCATAAAATGAAAAATAAAGAATCTTGTTTTGGAAATATCGTTTTTCAACATACACAAAATAAATATTTAAAAAATTTGTCAACAGCAAAATGGAAAATTCATGTTTCCATATAGACAAAATTTAAAAACCTTAAACGGACATTTAAGAAAATATATGCAAATGGGAAATTGACAAATGTGTAAATATGAAAATGTTAAAATCCATGTTTCCATATCATGAAATTGAAAAACATCAAACTGTCATTTAAAAAAATGCAAATGGAAAATTGACAAATTGCAATGTGTGAAATGTGAAATTGAACAAATGGCTATCATTATTAAAAAAAAATAGAACATGGTGCTCTATGGTTGAGGTGTGAATCAAACCCTCTCTACTTATTTGGACCACTCGAGACTGAGTAGACTAGTTTTAGTTGTCATACCACTTTTAAAAGTTTGTGTTAAATCTAGGAATTGAACCCAAGAGCTTGTAGGGGAGATCCAAGGTTATAATATGTTAAACAGATGGCCTTGAATGTAGGGTGTGGTAGTTATATAGAGATGAGACGTTTCGCTCGGGGCAGGGAGGCATGGAGATCTGCATCAAACCAGTCAAAAGACTGACGACTCAAACAACAACATGTAGAGCTCACTAAAATAATGTTGTGTAACGGTAAATGTTAGTCAACGAACAGTAATGCATTACTAAAACCCATGACACGATACCTAAGAGCTTTTCTAAAATTATTTTAAAATGCCTTTAACCCTATATTAAACACCCAGATCACAAGACTCATAACTGCAATGTTATGGTCAAACAAAACAAAATCTATATTTCAAAACAAACAAGTGGTTTAGTCAATGTATACTGGAAAAAGTTTTATAAACACTCAAGTCCACAATAGTAATTAAATTAGTAACTGTCAGGTTGACCGAGTGGTTATGGTGTTTGACTTAAGTTCAAATTTTCTGTACAAGAAAGCAAGGGTTCGAATCCCTTACCTGATATAACTATTGCCTCAAACATGGCTTGACCACACTGTATTATTGTGTACTCGGTACACAAACCATAGATAGAGTGTATTGTTTAAGGTCACTCTCTTTGCGAACATAGTCAGAGACAGTTGATGGTTAACAATTGTATTAATAGTGGGACATAGGGATAGCAATTAAGAAAAACAGACAATACCCATACACTATTTTTATTTATTTATTGTAAGTACTTGTACAATAGTTATATACAAACTACAACTCTCTTTTGTCTATTACTATCTAGTCCTTTTCGATCCACTTGAATATCAAGGCAGATGACTTTGTAGTTCAGTCCCTTAAAACAACAACAACACTACCTCTTGCATAGTCTGTGATGTTGATGACTCTTGAGGCGTGGAAGATGGATACAACATAACTTTTACAACAGGGGTTAAACGTTGCTCAACAAACAATGCACTATTTTGAGTAGCAACATCTTTCTCTTGTACTAACTTATTAGCATTCTGATGATTTTTTGCCAACACCATCAGTGTTTTGTCTGGAGCACTACATTGATGATCACTCACACTTAAAACCACACCATTTCTACTTTTCATATTGCCTCGACATCTTGTTGACCTCTGTTTTGAGCATCGCCAGAATATTATTCCTTTTACAATTTGTCGTCTATAGTTATAAGAGTAGCCTTTATAGAGTACACGTTGTTTACCTCGGTTAGTTGTAGTAAGTTCCATAGTAGAAACTAACCTGTTAGTATGATTTGCACAAGGTTATCTCTGTTCTGGTAATAGAATTATTTAGCGTTGGCTTTTATATTTAATATGTACAGTTTAAAGTGATAGAAAAATGGTAGAAACGTGGTAGCAAAGTGGTAGACAAGTGGTAGACAATTGGTAACATAGTGGTAGAAAAGTGGTAGCAAAGTGGTAGCAAAGTGGTAGCAAAGTGGTAGACAAGTGGTAGACAATTGGTAACATAGTGGTAGAAAAGTGGTAGCAAAGTGGTAGCAAAGTGGTAGAAAAGTGGTAGAAAAGTGGCATAAAAGTAGTAGAAAAGTGGTAGCAAAGTGGTAGAAAAGTGGTAGCCAACTAGAAAAGAGGTAGCAGAGTGGTAGTAAAGTGGTAGAAAATATTACATGTATTGTTAAGAAATAGTTTAAGTGGTTACATGGATTCATTACACTATAATTTTAGCATCACGAAGCTCATTTTCTATATCCAAAAGTTCTTCTTCATATTTAGTATGACCAGCCTGTTTACAGGTATGCAAGTACTGAAGCCGCTGGATTAGCTTACTGGGATTGTTCCAGTAAACAAATTTAACAAATGATTTTTTTGGGTGTAAACCATTATCATCATCATCATCATCATCATCATCATCATCATCATCATCATCATAATCATCATCATCATCAACATGGTTATCATCATCAATATAATCATCATCACTATTACTATCTAATCCTTTTTGTTCATCTTGCAATGCAACAACCTTTGGCATAGTTTGTGTTGTCTTTTGATAGTGTTAGAGGTTTCTTAGACGTTAACGACTGTCCTAACATGTCTTTTTCAGGAGATAATAAATGCTCTTTAACATTCAAAGCACTATCTTGAGCGACACTATTTTTTCTTGGTCTTGCTTTTTTTTAACCTTGGTTAGAGTATTTTGTCCATTTAAATGAGTATTATTTTGAGATATACAATAATGATCGATTGAAATAAGTATGTTGGAGCCTTTTGTTTTAATCATTGCTCGACACTTTTTACATCGGCCAAGATGGCGGCCGTAGCTTAACTTAACCTAGCTTAACCTAACAAGATGGCGGCCGTAGCTTAACTTAACCTAGCCTAACCTAACAAGATGGCGGCCGTAGCTTCACTTAACCTAACCTAACCTAACAAGATGGCGGCCGTAGCCTAACCTAACCTAACCTACGAGGTGTGATCAAAAAGTTCCAAAAATGTGGCTGCGACTTAACCAAACCTAGCCTAGCCTAACCTAACCTAACCTACAAGGTGTGTTCAAAAAGTTTCAAAAAGGCGGCCGTATCTTTACTTAACCTAACCTAACCTAACTTAACCTAAACCTACGAGGTGTGATCAAAAAATTTTCAAAATGACGGCTGTAGGTTAACTTAACCTAGCCTAACCTAACCTAACCTAAACCTACGAGGTGTTATCATAAAGTTCCAAAATGGCGGCCGTAGCTTAACTCAACCTAACCTAACTCTACGAGGAGTGATCAAAAAGTTCCAAAATGGCTGCCGTAGCTTAACTGATTGATCCCTGTTGATTGACCGCTTTTGATTGATCTCTGTTGATGTATTCCTTTGGACTGGTCCCTGTTGACTAGCCCCCTTTGGACGGGTCCTTTTTGAAGGGGGTCATTTTTTTACGGGTCCCGGAGGACGGGTCCTTGTTGACGGGTCCCTGTGGGCGGGTCCCCTTTGACATAATTTGGATAAAATGCAAGGGCCAGTCCATAGGGATCAGTCCAAAGGACCCGCCACAGGGACCCGTCAACAAGGACCCGTCCTCCGGGACCCGTAAAAAAATGGCCCCCTTCAAAAAGGACCCGTCCAAAGGGGGCTAGTCAACAGGGACCAGTCCAAGGGAATACATCAACAGAGATCAATCAAAAGGGGTCAATCAACAGGGATCAATCAGTTAAGCTACGGCAGCCATTTTGGAACTTTTTGATCACTCCTCGTAGGGTTAGGTTAGGTTGAGTTAAGCTACGACCGCCATTTTGGAACTTTATGATAACACCTCGTAGGTTTAGGTTAGGTTAGGTTAGGCTAGGTTAAGTTAACCTACAGCCGTCATTTTGAAAATTTTTTGATCACACCTCGTAAGTTTAGGTTAAGTTAGGTTAGGTTAGGTTAAGTAAAGCTACGGCCGCCATTTTGAAATTTTTTGAACACACCTTGTAGGTTAGGTTAGGTTAGGCTAGGCTAGGTTTGGTTAAGTCGCAGCCACATTTTTGGAACTTTTTGATCACACCTCGTAGGTTAGGTTAGGTTAGGCTACGGCCGCCATCTTGTTAGGTTAGGCTAGGTTAAGTGAAGCTACGGCCGCCATCTTGTTAGGTTAAGCTAGGTTAAGTTAAGCTACGGCCGCCATCTTGTTATGTTAGGCTAGGTTAAGTTAAGCTACGGCCGCCATCTTGTTAGGTTAAGCTAGGTTAAGTTAAGCTACGGCCGCCATCTTGGCCGATCTAAAAAGTGTCGAGGAATGATTAAAACAAAAGGCTCCAACATACTTATTTCAATCGATCATTATTGTAAATCTCAAAATAATACTCATTTAAATGGACAAAATACTCTAACCAAGGTAAAAAAAAGCAAGACCAAGAAAAAAATAGTGTAGCTCAAGATAGTGCTTTGTTTGTTAAAGAGCATTTATTATCTCCTGAAAAAGACATGTTAGGACAGTCGTTAACGTCTAAGAAACCTCTAACACTATCAAAAGACAACACAAACTATGCCAAAGGTTGTTGCATTGCAAGATGAACAAAAAGGATTAGATAGTAATAGTGATGATGATTATATTGATGATGATAACCATGATGATGATGATGATGATGATGATGATGATGATAATGGTTTACACCCAAAAAAATCATTTGTTAAATTTGTTTACTGGAACAATCCCAGTAAGCTAATCCAGCGGCTTCAGTACTTGCATACCTGTAAACAGGCTGGTCATACTAAATATGAGGAAAAACTTTTGGATATAGAAAATGAGCATCGTGATGCTAAAATTATAGTGTAATGAATCCATGTAACCACTTAAACTATTTCTTAACAATACATGTAATATTTTCTACCCCTTTACTACCACTTTGCTACCACTTTTCTAGTTTGCTACCACTTTTATACCACTTTGCTACCACTTTTCTACTACTTTTATGCCACTTTTCTACCACTTTTCTAGTTTGCTACCACTTTTCTACCACTTTGCTACCACTTTTCTACTACTTTTCTGCCACTTTTCTACCACTTTTCTACCACTTTGCTACCACTTTGCTACCACTTTTCTACCACTATGTTACCAATTGTCTACCACTTGTCTACCACTTTGCTACCACGTTTCTACCATTTTTCTATCACTTTAAACTGTACATATTAAATATAAAAGCCAACGCTAAATAATTCTATTACCAGAACAGAGATAACCTTGTGCAAATCATACTAACAGGTTAGTTACTACTATGGAACTTACTACAACTAACCGAGGTAAACAACGTGTACTCTATAAAGGCTACTCTTGTAACTATAGACGACAAATTGTAAAAGGAATAATATTCTGGCGATGCTCAAAACAGAGGTCAACAAGATGTCGAGGCAATATGAAAAGTAGAAATGGTGTGGTTTTAAGTGTGAGTGATCATCAATGTAGTGCTCCAGACAAAACACTGATGGTGTTGGCAAAAAATCATCAGAATGCTAATAAGTTAGTACAAGAGAAAGATGTTGCTACTCAAAATAGTGCATTGTTTGTTGAGCAACGTTTAACCCCTGTTGTAAAAGTTATGTTGTATCCATCTTCCACGCCTCAAGTGTCATCAACATCACAGACTATGCAAGAGGTAGTGTTGTTGTTGTTTTAAGGGGCTGAACTACAAAGTCATCTGCCTTGATATGCAAGTGGATCGAAAAGGACTAGATAGTAATAGACAAAAGAGAGTTGTAGTTTGTATATAACTATTGTACAAGTACTTACATTAAATAAATAACAAGAAGTTCCGTGAAGAACTATACAGCCTACTTTTCATGCCAATGATTATTCTACAGAATATGAACCTATCTAGAATAATGACGAAATTAAGTTGCTAATATCGAAATTTCCAATTAGTTCGAAATACTGTATACCTGGCATAATGTATCCTAATAGAGCACTACAGTTGGCAGCCCTGATGACTGAATATATTCTTAGTTCCGTCTCTTAAGGTACAAAATACAAAATTTGGTTGAAGTCCAATGAATAGCATGGACGTTACATTTAGTTAAACATTGGATCTAACAGCGCGCGTAAAATCATGTTGGCAACAATGTCATGGATGTATTGGTCAGAAGTAATCTGAAATAATATGATCTATTGTTGTGCCAATTTTGAATGAAATCCATTAGTTAGTATAGAAGTTACATGCATTTTAAAATTGGACCTATCAGCAGGCTTAGAATCATGTTGGCAGCACTGACGTATATTAGTTACTCCAAATTCGTCTAGAATGCCAGGTACTATACGTGTGCAACGTTTAGAGCTATTGGCTTGCATACTTTCTGATAAGTAGGGGGGTAAGGCGGTTTCTAACTCCCCCCACCACCTCTCCCTCTGACGTCACATACTAACCCGCAATACATTCAGGGGCAAAGCCAATATCTCGTCAACCCATGGTCCGATTTTGACAAATGAGGTGTCGTTGGACTCGGGTTGACGCCCTCTTTCCAATGGACCACTCATTTCAACCCCTAAATAAAACCTACCCCTACTAGGGGGTGAAATTGTAATTTTTTAGTGAAAGCCTCTTTTCAAATGGGACATGTATAAGGTGCGCTGCTAAAATGAACTTAAATGTTGTTGCTCATATCGCGCATGCGTTTTTCTGGCTGCCGCTATGGATGAACATTTTTGTTTTTGTTTTGTACGCATGCGCACTTGGGATTTTTGTAAGAGGGCGAGCTCTTTGAAAAAAAATGATTGATAAGAAGAGGTTTTGGTGGTGAGGAGAGAACCAGATAGTCGCCTACTTTCCTACGACGTTTGCCGATATCTCTCGAACGCAAGGTCGGATTTGGACGTGTGACGTGTCAAATCGCTTGTCTCAAAGCCCTATATATGTTATTAATAGGTTAAAGTTTTGAGAATGAGGGAAACAGGCGTTTTGGGGTAAAATTATGATTTTAGACTTTTTCTGATATTTCACGAATGCCTGGTCGGATTTGGTCCTATGACGTGTCAAATGGCTTGTCTCGAAACCCTCTTTATTTTGGTAATAGGTTAAAGTTTTTGAGAATGAGGGAAACAGAATTTTTTGTTGTAAAACCGTGATTTTAGACTTTTTGTTATATCTCACAAACCAATAACGCCAGAGACGTATACGAGGGGTCGTAGGACTCGGGGTGACGCCCCTCCCCTATCTCCCTTTCGAATATAGTATTTATGTTTAAAAAAATGCGAAAGAGCCTAACGACACTTATGTTGAAAACATTTCAGTTTTTAAAACTTTTCTTAAATTTGTCTAAAATGTTCATGACGAGTGGTTGTAGATAGAAAGAGACGATACTACTGGACACGTGTTTCAACGAAGCTATTACTGGCCACGGTGGTGATATACCAATACAGTATTCGCTATTTCGATGAGACGGCGGGTCGAGGGTTCGTTTTCTGATTTTTCCTATGATGGAATTCCTAATTCCTAAACCCCCTGAAGGGGGTCTTTAACGTGTAAACGATTATGAGTGACATGACAAATGATAATTCCTTGATTCGATGAAGTTGGCTTTAGATAGAACAAACAGAACTTGGTTATATGTTGCTTGAAGTGAGTATAGAAAACAAACTTGCTGGGGCAGACTGACAGGATGTGAATGTTATTTGATCTTATTGGAATGCATTGACTTGACAGGGCAACGAAAAAAGCACAGAGATGCTGAGGACACTTGAAGGTCAAACGATATGGCAACCATGGTGGGAGGGGGAAGCTAGGATGATGTCGCCGATCATGTTCAATGGATGAATTTATATTTTGCGAAGCATTGTTCGGAGAGGGTCATGGGACGACTTGTTTTAAGGGTATTTATTTTTTCGATGTTTCCTATGGTGGACTCATTGATTGAAATAATCCAAAACTGCTAGGGCATGGCCTTGAGATTTTATAAACCGATAATGGGATTTTGACATACAAGATCCACTCAGAACTTGACATGATGTCATTCTTTTTATGGCTTATGAATTTCCCCAAAAAAGACCCAAAACAACAAGATCATGGACTTTTGCTTTTCTTAATATATTGCAAACCCATAATGTAAGATGTTTACTGTGAGTGACGAAATCTAGCTAGGTAACGAAAGAATTATTGTAGGATATATGTATGGTGACTGACACGTCTTTGACCATTGGAACTTGTTTTCAGATCTGACTGTAGTACATAGGGAGTATAGGTTGTAGGCATGGATTGACAAACGGTGCACACAAAATTCAATTTATCGATTCAAGAATTAAGAGTAGACTATCATTAATTAATTGGTTAAAGAGTGTAGCTAAAAATAAAAAAATAGTGACTACATTAAACTAAACTGAACCAAGTCGAATCAAACCCAACCGAACCAAACCAAGCCTAAAGCAAACCAAACCTAATCAAGAACAAGCCAAGGGCTTAAGTGTAAAACTTGTGGGGGAATGCAGTCATTGGCAATGTCCAAAGGAAGGGATAACGCTCTACCTCTAGAGGGTAAGGTAAAGCTAGCGCATGGTGCTAATGCATATTCCCAAGTACATGAACCACACACACACACAACTATCCTATGCTGTTTTTATGAGTTAACTGTTAAAACTTACTCAGTGGTTACTGAGCAAGATGGTCGCTACACACAACAAGCTTTAAATACTTGAGGCTAATAATCTATACACACACACACACACACGCTTGTTCTAAACTAAACTGTCTTGCTGGCAGTGCTCACACAGTAGGCAAATGACAGAAATGCTTGGCTAACAGAAATACAATCATTTTCGTTTGTCTAATGTTACCAGCTAACCATTACATGCTATAGTGGTGAGCACATGTGCCTCTTGCACTGGAGATCGTAACTCGATTTCTAGCTCTAAGGCCTAGAATGAATCAAACTAAGAAAGAAGGGTATGGTGACGCAGTGGTTAAACTGTTAGCCTTTCACTAAGGTAGACTAGGGTTTGATTTTAGGTTAATATACATGTCATAAACAAACAAACAAACAAACAAACAAACAAAAAAAGCAGAGATAATGTTTAAAACTGATTACACTTGTCTCTTTTTAAATTATTACTTAGATTGCAAATACAAAGGTGGACTGGGTTTGATATTCAGTTAATGCTGCCTATCGCATACTAGCCTGTAAGAAAGCCAAACAAGCAAAAGGCGTAGGTAGAGCAGTGGTAAAATCGCTATGTGTAGAGAACTACCTAACGGTTTTATGAACTGGCAATGGTATGTCGCATAAACAGTGCAGGATACAATCCAGCAACCATAATTTGTATCTTGTGGAGCAGAGAAAACATATATATAGAGAAAGATATAGAAAGCTAGTGTATGTATGGGTAGCATTGATAATTTGACCAGAGAAAATACGATGAGGTAGGGTGGGGAGAGGGAGAATTAACACTTATATATGAATGAATGGTAAATAGTATTTTAGTTTTTTTTCCCCAATAGTTTTGTTTTTTAAATGCAGTGGTAGATAGTCGTTATTTTGTAAAACATTCTTACTTGCAGTAGTAATAAGACTCTATGGTTTCGCTAACACATAGATAGACTGTATTATTGCCATGGTCAAGCACTCACATTAAGATCATTTACAAAATCATAAAATGAAAAATAAAAAATCTTGTTTTGGAAATATCGTTTTTCAACATACACAAAATAAATATATAAAAAATTTGTAAACAGCAAAATGGAAAATCCATGGTCAAGCACTCACATTAAGATCATTTACAAAATCATAAAATGAAAAATAAAAATCTTGTTTTGGAAATATCGATTTTTTTCAACATACACAAAATAAATATATAAAAAATTTGTAAACAGCAAAATGGAAAATCCATGTTTCCATATAGACAAAATTTAAAAACCTTAAACGGACATTTAAGAAAATATATATAAATGGGAAATTGACAAATGTGTAAATATGAAAATGGAAAAATCCATGTTTCCATATCATGAAATTGAAAAACATCAAACTGTCATTTTAAAAAATGCAAATGGAAAATTGACAAATTGCAATGTGTGAAATGTGAAATTGAACAAATGGCTATCATTATTTAAAAAAAAAAAGAACATGGTGCTCTATGGTTGAGGTGTGAATCAAACCCTTTCTACTTATTTGGACCACCCGAGACTGAGTAGACTAGTTTAAGTTGTCATACCACTTTTAAAAGTTTGTGTTAAATCTAGGAATTGAACCCAAGAGCTTGTAGGGGAGATCAAAGGTTATAATATGTTAAACAGATAGCCTTGAATGAAGGGTGTGGTAGCTATATAGAGATGAGACGTTTCGCTCGGGGCAGGGAGGCATGGAGATCTGCATCAAACCAGTCAAAGGACTAAAGACTCAAACAACAACATGTACGTTCACCAAAATAATGTTGTGTAACGGTAAATGTTAGTCAACGAACAGTAATGCATTACTAAAACCCATGACACGATACCTAAGAGCTTTTCTAAAATGATTTTAAAATGCCTTTAACCCTATATTGAACACCCAGTTCACAAAACTCATAACTGCAATGTTATGGTAAAACAAAACAAAATCTATATTTCAAAACAAACAAGTGGTTTAGTCAATGTATACTGGAAAAAGTTTTGTAAACACTCAAGTCCTCAAGACCAATTAAATTAGTAACTGTCAGGTTGGCCGAGTGGTTAAGGTGTTTGACTTAAGATCAAATTTCTGTATAAGGAAGCAAGGGTTCGAATCCCTTACCTGACATAACTATTGCCTTAACATGGCTTGGCCACACTGTATTATTATGATACTCAGTACACAAACCATAGATATAGTGTATTGTTTAAGGCCACTCTCTTTCTGAACATAGTCAGAGACTGTTGATGGTTAACAATTGTATTAATAGTGGGACATGGGGATAGCAATTAAGAAAAAACAGCCAATACCCATACAATATTTTTATTCATTTTAGTTTTTTTTTACAATAGTTACACACTGAATACAACTTTTTATCTCTTTACCATTGTTTGATATAGATTTTAAACACAACGCTTGTTGTAGATCCTTTTACAACTTTTTTTAGGTACTCTTGTTCTTAAAAACTGGGGAAGCCGCAATGGTTTTATAGACATTAAACCCTCATTCTCTTCTTTTTCATTATTATTATTATCATTATTATAAATATTATCTTTATAATTATTATAGTCATTGTCACCATCATTATCATCATCATCATCATCCTCAACATCACTAGAACTATCCAATTCCATTTTTTCCTTTTCAAAAGGGATTTCTTGAAGAGTCTGTGTTGCTTTTGATAGTGTTACGGGTTTATTGAACGTTGACAACTGTCCTAACATGACTTTTTGAGGAGATAAATGTTTTTTCATAAGGAAGTCACTATGTTGAGTAACACTATGTTTTTGTCGGACTTGCTTTTTCTTGTTCTTTTGATCATGTTTTGTTAACACTAACGGTGTTTCATTTGGTATACCACATTGATGAGTACCCACACTTAAGACCTCACCATGTTTACTTTTTAGATGACCTAGACATTTTGTTGTTCTTTGTTTTGAGCACTGCCAAAATATGATGCCATTCGCATTTTCTCGCTTATAGTTATAAGAGTACCCATGATACAGGGCACGTGGTTTACCTTTATTGGTTATAGTATATTCCATAGTAGTCACTGACTTGTATAGTCGATCCGCCTACTACAAAGGTCTGAACACTTGTGGTGAAAGAATGATGTTGTGTTGACGTTTTATGCAGGATAATGTTGGTGGCATATGTGGGTGGCTTATGTTGATGACATGTGTTGTTGGCTGATTTTGGTGGCTTATGTTGATGGTTTATGGTGGTGGCTTATGTTGATGGCTTATGTTGGTGGCTTATGTTGATGACATATGTTGGTGACTTATGTTGATAGCTTATGTTGGTGGCTAATGTTGATGACATATGTTGTTGGCTTATGGTGGTGGCTTATGTTGATGGTATATGTTGCTGGCCTATGTTGATGGTTTATGTTAATGGCTTAGGTTAATATCTTAGGTTGATGGCATAAGTTGATGGCTTATGTTGGTGGCTTATGGTGGTGGCTTATGCTGGTGGCTTATGCTAGTGGCTTATGGTGGTGGTTTATGGTGGTGGCTTATGTTGATGACATATGTTGGTGGCTTAAGTTGGTGGCTTATGTTGGTGGCTTATGGTGGTGGGTTATGGTGGTGGATTATGGTGGCTTATAGTGGTGACTTATGGTGGTGGTTTATGGTGGTGGCTTATGTTGATGACATATGTTGGTGGCTTATGGTGGCTTATGGTGGTGATTTATAGTGGTGGCCTATGTTGGTGGCTTATTTTTGGTGGTTTACGTTAATACCTTATTTCTAATGGCTTATTTAACAAGTTATTGTTGTCAATGTATTTAGAGGATTTTTCTCTTGGTTTTGGAAAGTATCTCAACTCTTTTTTATGGTAGCATAATGCTTACCGCCATGTTTGTAAGCAACAACAACACACTAAAATTCCAAGAATCCAAAGTACTCTAAGGTTAATGATTGTCTCTCAACTCCATTCAACGTCTAGTCAAAAAACATTATATATTTTTCACATTTTACAAAAAAGTAAATTGGGAAAGTAAGCTATATGTTTAAACTAAAAATCATATCAAATCATATGCTAACTCCAACACCTACGTCTACCCCAATCTCAGTCAAAAAAATATAATATTCTTCAAATTTTTCCAAAACAGTATTTGGAAAGTAGGCCATATTTTGAAAACTAATCATCCTATAAAGTCATATATATATATACTGAAACCAATGGCTTTTATATCCTTAATCTTAAGAACAAAATATGGAATTTTTGACATTTTTTCCAAAAATGTTCATTTTAAAACGGGGCTATATTTTGGAAACTAGGAATTTTACAAGAAAGTTTGTTTAACGTAAATGGCAGGTATTTACCCCCACTACCCGCAAACCAAGTCCCAGGTCTCTGGGGAAAAATCCAAAAAAAGTTCAATTTGGAAAGTAGGCAATATTTTGAAAACTAATCATCCTAAAAAGTCATATATAGACTCAAACCAATGGCTTTTATGTCCTTAATTGGTAGAACAAAACTTAACATTTTTTCAGTTTTTCCAAAAAAGTCCAATTTTCAAAAATTGTCTATATTTTGGGAACTAAGAATTTTACAAAAAAGTTTGTTTAACGAAAATGAAAGGTTTTTACCCCCCTCTACCCAAAAAATATATATATATATATATACTGCACAGTTTTTGTCCTAGGGACCTGAAATTTATGTTTTGGGTAGAGGGGGGTAAAGACCTTTCATTTTCGTTAAACAAACTTTTTTGTAAAATTCTTAGTTCCCAAAATATAGACAATTTTTGAAAATTGGACTTTTTTGGAAAAACTGAAAAAATGTTAAGTTTTGTTCTACCAATTAAGGACATAAAAGCCATTGGTTTGAGTCTATATATGACTTTTTAGGATGATTAGTTTTCAAAATATTGCCTACTTTCCAAATTGAACTTTTTTTGGATTTTTCCCCAGAGACCTGGGACTTGGTTTGCGGGTAGTGGGGGTAAATACCTGCCATTTACGTTAAACAAACTTTCTTGTAAAATTCCTAGTTTCCAAAATATAGCCCCGTTTTAAAATGAACATTTTTGGAAAAAATGTCAAAAATTCCATATTTTGTTCTTAAGATTAAGGATATAAAAGCCATTGGTTTCAGTATATATATATATATATGACTTTATAGGATGATTAGTTTTCAAAATATGGCCTACTTTCCAAATACTGTTTTGGAAAAATTTGAAGAATATTATATTTTTTTGACTGAGATTGGGGTAGACGTAGGTGTTGGAGTTAGCATATGATTTGATATGATTTTTAGTTTAAACATATAGCTTACTTTCCCAATTTACTTTTTTGTAAAATGTGAAAAATATATAATGTTTTTTGACTAGACGTTGAATGGAGTTGAGAGACAATCATTAACCTTAGAGTACTTTGGATTCTTGGAATTTTAGTGTGTTGTTGTTGCTTACAAACATGGCGGTAAGCATTATGCTACCATAAAAAAGAGTTGAGATACTTTTCAAAACCAAGAGAAAAATCCTCTAAATACATTGACAACAATAACTTGTTAAATAAGCCATTACAAATAAGGTATTAACGTAAACCACCAAAAATAAGCCACCAACATAGGCCACCACTATAAATCACCACCATAAGCCACCATAAGCCACCAACATATGTCATCAACATAAGCCACCACCATAAACCACCACCATAAGTCACCACTATAAGCCACCATAATCCACCACCATAACCCACCACCATAAGCCACCACCATAAGCCACCAACTTAAGCCACCAACATATGTCATCAACATAAGCCACCACCATAAACCACCACCATAAGCCACTAGCATAAGCCACCAGCATAAGCCACCACCATAAGCCACCAACATAAGCCATCAACTTATGCCATCAACCTAAGATATTAACCTAAGCCATTAACATAAACCATCAACATAGGCCAGCAACATATACCATCAACATAAGCCACCACCATAAGCCAACAACATATGTCATCAACATTAGCCACCAACATAAGCTATCAACATAAGTCACCAACATATGTCATCAACATAAGCCACCAACATAAGCCATCAACATAAGCCACCACCATAAACCATCAACATAAGCCACCAAAATCAGCCAACAACACATGTCATCAACATAAGCCACCCACATATGCCACCAACATTATCCTGCATAAAACGTCAACACAACATCATTCTTTCACCACAAGTGTTCAGACCTTTGTAGTAGGCGGATCGACTATACAAGTCAGTGACTACTATGGAATATACTATAACCAATAAAGGTAAACCACGTGCCCTGTATCATGGGTACTCTTATAACTATAAGCGAGAAAATGCGAATGGCATCATATTTTGGCAGTGCTCAAAACAAAGAACAACAAAATGTCTAGGTCATCTAAAAAGTAAACATGGTGAGGTCTTAAGTGTGGGTACTCATCAATGTGGTATACCAAATGAAACACCGTTAGTGTTAACAAAACATGATCAAAAGAACAAGAAAAAGCAAGTCCGACAAAAACATAGTGTTACTCAACATAGTGACTTCCTTATGAAAAAACATTTATCTCCTCAAAAAGTCATGTTAGGACAGTTGTCAACGTTCAATAAACCCGTAACACTATCAAAAGCAACACAGACTCTTCAAGAAATCCCTTTTGAAAAGGAAAAAATGGAATTGGATAGTTCTAGTGATGTTGAGGATGATGATGATGATGATAATGATGGTGACAATGACTATAATAATTATAAAGATAATATTTATAATAATGATAATAATAATAATGAAAAAGAAGAGAATGAGGGTTTAATGTCTATAAAACCATTGCGGCTTCCCCAGTTTTTAAGAACAAGAGTACCTAAAAAAAGTTGTAAAAGGATCTACAACAAGCGTTGTGTTTAAAATCTATATCAAACAATGGTAAAGAGATAAAAAGTTGTATTCAGTGTGTAACTATTGTAAAAAAAAACTAAAATGAATAAAAATATTGTATGGGTATTGGCTGTTTTTTCTTAATTGCTATCCCCATGTCCCACTATTAATACAATTGTTAACCATCAACAGTCTCTGACTATGTTCAGAAAGAGAGTGGCCTTAAACAATACACTATATCTATGGTTTGTGTACTGAGTATCATAATAATACAGTGTGGCCAAGCCATGTTAAGGCAATAGTTATGTCAGGTAAGGGATTCGAACCCTTGCTTCCTTATACAGAAATTTGATCTTAAGTCAAACACCTTAACCACTCGGCCAACCTGACAGTTACTAATTTAATTGGTCTTGAGGACTTGAGTGTTTACAAAACTTTTTCCAGTATACATTGACTAAACCACTTGTTTGTTTTGAAATATAGATTTTGTTTTGTTTTACCATAACATTGCAGTTATGAGTTTTGTGAACTGGGTGTTCAATATAGGGTTAAAGGCATTTTAAAATCATTTTAGAAAAGCTCTTAGGTATCGTGTCATGGGTTTTAGTAATGCATTACTGTTCGTTGACTAACATTTACCGTTACACAACATTATTTTGGTGAACGTACATGTTGTTGTTTGAGTCTTTAGTCCTTTGACTGGTTTGATGCAGATCTCCATGCCTCCCTGCCCCGAGCGAAACGTCTCATCTCTATATAGCTACCACACCCTTCATTCAAGGCTATCTGTTTAACATATTATAACCTTTGATCTCCCCTACAAGCTCTTGGGTTCAATTCCTAGATTTAACACAAACTTTTAAAAGTGGTATGACAACTTAAACTAGTCTACTCAGTCTCGGGTGGTCCAAATAAGTAGAAAGGGTTTGATTCACACCTCAACCATAGAGCACCATGTTCTTTTTTTTTTTAAATAATGATAGCCATTTGTTCAATTTCACATTTCACACATTGCAATTTGTCAATTTTCCATTTGCATTTTTTAAAATGACAGTTTGATGTTTTTCAATTTCATGATATGGAAACATGGATTTTTCCATTTTCATATTTACACATTTGTCAATTTCCCATTTATATATATTTTCTTAAATGTCCGTTTAAGGTTTTTAAATTTTGTCTATATGGAAACATGGATTTTCCATTTTGCTGTTTACAAATTTTTTATATATTTATTTTGTGTATGTTGAAAAAAATCGATATTTCCAAAACAAGATTTTTATTTTTCATTTTATGATTTTGTAAATGATCTTAATGTGAGTGCTTGACCATGGATTTTCCATTTTGCTGTTTACAAATTTTTTATATATTTATTTTGTGTATGTTGAAAAACGATATTTCCAAAACAAGATTTTTTATTTTTCATTTTATGATTTTGTAAATGATCTTAATGTGAGTGCTTGACCATGGCAATAATACAGTCTATCTATGTGTTAGCGAAACCATAGAGTCTTATTACTACTGCAAGTAAGAATGTTTTACAAAATAACGACTATCTACCACTGCATTTAAAAAACAAAACTATTGGGGAAAAAAAACTAAAATACTATTTACCATTCATTCATATATAAGTGTTAATTCTCCCTCTCCCCACCCTACCTCATCGTATTTTCTCTGGTCAAATTATCAATGCTACCCATACATACACTAGCTTTCTATATCTTTCTCTATATATATGTTTTCTCTGCTCCACAAGATACAAATTATGGTTGCTGGATTGTATCCTGCACTGTTTATGCGACATACCATTGCCAGTTCATAAAACCGTTAGGTAGTTCTCTACACATAGCGATTTTACCACTGCTCTACCTACGCCTTTTGCTTGTTTGGCTTTCTTACAGGCTAGTATGCGATAGGCAGCATTAACTGAATATCAAACCCAGTCCACCTTTGTATTTGCAATCTAAGTAATAATTTAAAAAGAGACAAGTGTAATCAGTTTTAAACATTATCTCTGCTTTTTTTGTTTGTTTGTTTGTTTGTTTGTTTGTTTATGACATGTATATTAACCTAAAATCAAACCCTAGTCTACCTTAGTGAAAGGCTAACAGTTTAACCACTGCGTCACCATACCCTTCTTTCTTAGTTTGATTCATTCTAGGCCTTAGAGCTAGAAATCGAGTTACGATCTCCAGTGCAAGAGGCACATGTGCTCACCACTATAGCATGTAATGGTTAGCTGGTAACATTAGACAAACGAAAATGATTGTATTTCTGTTAGCCAAGCATTTCTGTCATTTGCCTACTGTGTGAGCACTGCCAGCAAGACAGTTTAGTTTAGAACAAGCGTGTGTGTGTGTGTGTGTATAGATTATTAGCCTCAAGTATTTAAAGCTTGTTGTGTGTAGCGACCATCTTGCTCAGTAACCACTGAGTAAGTTTTAACAGTTAACTCATAAAAACAGCATAGGATAGTTGTGTGTGTGTGTGGTTCATGTACTTGGGAATATGCATTAGCACCATGCGCTAGCTTTACCTTACCCTCTAGAGGTAGAGCGTTATCCCTTCCTTTGGACATTGCCAATGACTGCATTCCCCCACAAGTTTTACACTTAAGCCCTTGGCTTGTTCTTGATTAGGTTTGGTTTGCTTTAGGCTTGGTTTGGTTCGGTTGGGTTTGATTCGACTTGGTTCAGTTTAGTTTAATGTAGTCACTATTTTTTTATTTTTAGCTACACTCTTTAACCAATTAATTAATGATAGTCTACTCTTAATTCTTGAATCGATAAATTGAATTTTGTGTGCACCGTTTGTCAATCCATGCCTACAACCTATACTCCCTATGTACTACAGTCAGATCTGAAAACAAGTTCCAATGGTCAAAGACGTGTCAGTCACCATACATATATCCTACAATAATTCTTTCGTTACCTAGCTAGATTTCGTCACTCACAGTAAACATCTTACATTATGGGTTTGCAATATATTAAGAAAAGCAAAAGTCCATGATCTTGTTGTTTTGGGTCTTTTTTGGGGAAATTCATAAGCCATAAAAAGAATGACATCATGTCAAGTTCTGAGTGGATCTTGTATGTCAAAATCCCATTATCGGTTTATAAAATCTCAAGGCCATGCCCTAGCAGTTTTGGATTATTTCAATCAATGAGTCCACCATAGGAAACATCGAAAAAATAAATACCCTTAAAACAAGTCGTCCCATGACCCTCTCCGAACAATGCTTCGCAAAATATAAATTCATCCATTGAACATGATCGGCGACATCATCCTAGCTTCCCCCTCCCACCATGGTTGCCATATCGTTTGACCTTCAAGTGTCCTCAGCATCTCTGTGCTTTTTTCGTTGCCCTGTCAAGTCAATGCATTCCAATAAGATCAAATAACATTCACATCCTGTCAGTCTGCCCCAGCAAGTTTGTTTTCTATACTCACTTCAAGCAACATATAACCAAGTTCTGTTTGTTCTATCTAAAGCCAACTTCATCGAATCAAGGAATTATCATTTGTCATGTCACTCATAATCGTTTACACGTTAAAGACCCCCTTCAGGGGGTTTAGGAATTAGGAATTCCATCATAGGAAAAATCAGAAAACGAACCCTCGACCCGCCGTCTCATCGAAATAGCGAATACTGTATTGGTATATCACCACCGTGGCCAGTAATAGCTTCGTTGAAACACGTGTCCAGTAGTATCGTCTCTTTCTATCTACAACCACTCGTCATGAACATTTTAGACAAATTTAAGAAAAGTTTTAAAAACTGAAATGTTTTCAACATAAGTGTCGTTAGGCTCTTTCGCATTTTTTTAAACATAAATACTATATTCGAAAGGGAGATAGGGGAGGGGCGTCACCCCGAGTCCTACGACCCCTCGTATACGTCTCTGGCGTTATTGGTTTGTGAGATATAACAAAAAGTCTAAAATCACGGTTTTACAACAAAAAATTCTGTTTCCCTCATTCTCAAAAACTTTAACCTATTACCAAAATAAAGAGGGTTTCGAGACAAGCCATTTGACACGTCATAGGACCAAATCCGACCAGGCATTCGTGAAATATCAGAAAAAGTCTAAAATCATAATTTTACCCCAAAACGCCTGTTTCCCTCATTCTCAAAACTTTAACCTATTAATAACATATATAGGGCTTTGAGACAAGCGATTTGACACGTCACACGTCCAAATCCGACCTTGCGTTCGAGAGATATCGGCAAACGTCGTAGGAAAGTAGGCGACTATCTGGTTCTCTCCTCACCACCAAAACCTCTTCTTATCAATCATTTTTTTTTCAAAGAGCTCGCCCTCTTACAAAAATCCCAAGTGCGCATGCGTACAAAACAAAAACAAAAATGTTCATCCATAGCGGCAGCCAGAAAAACGCATGCGCGATATGAGCAACAACATTTAAGTTCATTTTAGCAGCGCACCTTATACATGTCCCATTTGAAAAGAGGCTTTCACTAAAAAATTACAATTTCACCCCCTAGTAGGGGTAGGTTTTATTTAGGGGTTGAAATGAGTGGTCCATTGGAAAGAGGGCGTCAACCCGAGTCCAACGACACCTCATTTGTCAAAATCGGACCATGGGTTGACGAGATATTGGCTTTGCCCCTGAATGTATTGCGGGTTAGTATGTGACGTCAGAGGGAGAGGTGGTGGGGGGAGTTAGAAACCGCCTTACCCCCCTACTCTGATATATTGATATTAGGGTAACAAAAATAGGGACAGCACATATTAACAGTTGGCAGCACTGGTTGCTCCTTAGAATACGCATAGTCATATCTGTTATGGTACACATAGCACATACGAAATTTGGTTGAAATCCAAATGATAGTATGGAAGTTACAGGTATTTAAAGTTGGACCTGTCAGCAGGCTTAGAATCATGTTGGTAGCACTGACGTATATAAGTTACTCCAAATTAATATAGAATATCAGGTACTATACGTGTGCATAGTTTAAAGCTGTCGGCTTGCATACTTTCTGATATATTGGTATTTGGATTTAAAAAAAATAGGAGAATTTATTAACAGTTGGCAGCCCTGGTAGGTCTTAAGAATATGCTCAGTCATATCTGGTTACGTACACATACAACATACGAAATTTGGTTGAATTCCAAATGATAGTATAGAAGTTATATGCATTTAAAAATTGGACCTATCAGGAGGCTTATAATCATTTTGGCAACACTGCCATGTTTAGCCTCCTGGAAATTAAACTAAAATATTATGATCTGTACGTGTGCCAATTTTGAAATCGCTCCCATTCATACTTTCCAAGATATCCAACATGGAGCTCAAATTTCAATTGCGATTGTTTAGCAGTTGGTAGCACTGACATCATTTTCAAATATGGCAGTGAGATATTCAGGTATAGATCTTTACTCCTACCAAATTTTGTTTCGATTGCTGCAGCCGTTTAGGAGTTGATAGGGGGGGACACACACACAGCCAGACAGACAGACAGAAGGACAGACAGACAGACAGACATTTGCCCGATCTCATAAGTCTACTTTTTCCTCATTTTTGCAAAATGTGAAAAGTAGGCTAAAAATAGTGTATGGGTATTGTCTGTTTTTCTTAATTGCTATCCCTATGTCCCACTATTAATACAATTGTTAACCATCAACAGTCTCTGACTATGTTCGCAAAGAGATTGACCTTAAACAATACACTCTATCTATGGTTTGTGTACCGAGTACACAATAATACAGTGTGGTCAAGCCATGTTGAGGCAATAGTTATATCAGGTAAGGGATTCGAACCCTTGCTTTCTTGTACAGAAAATTTGAACTTAAGTCAAACACCATAACCACTCGGTCAACCTGACAGTTACTAATTTAATTACTATTGTGGACTTGAGTGTTTATAAAACTTTTTCCAGTATACATTGACTAAACCACTTGTTTGTTTTGAAATATAGATTTTGTTTTGTTTGACCATAACATTGCAGTTATGAGTCTTGTGATCTGGGTGTTTAATATAGGGTTAAAGGCATTTTAAAATAATTTTAGAAAAGCTCTTAGGTATCGTGTCATGGGTTTTAGTAATGCATTACTGTTCGTTGACTAACATTTACCGTTACACAACATTATTTTAGTGAGCTCTACATGTTGTTGTTTGAGTCGTCAGTCTTTTGACTGGTTTGATGCAGATCTCCATGCCTCCCTGCCCCGAGCGAAACGTCTCATCTCTATATAACTACCTCACCCTACATTCAAGGCTATCTGTTTAACATATTATAACCTTGGATCTCCCCTACAAGCTCTTGGGTTCAAGTCCTAGATTTAACACAAACTTTTAAAAGTGGTATGACAACTAAAACTAGTCTACTCAGTCTCGAGTGGTCCAAATAAGTAGAGAGGGTTTGATTCACACCTCAACCATAGAGCACCATGTTCTATTTTTTTTTTAATAATGATAGCCATTTGTTCAATTTCACATTTCACACATTGCAATTTGTCAATTTTCCATTTGCATTTTTTTAAATGACAGTTTGATGTTTTTCAATTTCATGATATGGAAACATGGATTTTAACATTTTCATATTTACACATTTGTCAATTTCCCATTTGCATATATTTTCTTAAATGTCCGTTTAAGGTTTTAAAATTTTGTCTATATGGAAACATGGATTTTCCATTTTGCTGTTGACAAATTTTTTAAATATTTATTTTGTGTATGTTGAAAAACGATATTTCCAAAACAAGATTTTTTATTTTTCATTTTATGATTTTGTAAATGATCTTAATGTGAGTGCTTAACCATGGCAATAATACAGTCTATCTATGTGTTAGCGGAACCATAGAGGCTTATTACTACTGCAAGTAAGAATGATTTACAAAATAACGACTATCTACCACTGCATTTGAAAAACAAAACGATTGAAAAAAATCTATTTTCCATTCATATATAAGTGCTAATTCTCCCTCTCCCCACCCTACCTCACCGTATTTTCTCTGGTCAAACAACCAATGCTACCCACACATACACAAGCTTTCTATATATCTCTCTCTATATATATGTTTTCTCTTGTCCACAAGATAAAAATTATGGTTGCTGGATTGTATCCTGCAGTGTTTATGCGACATACCTTTGCCAGTTCATAAAACCGTTAGGTATTTCTCTACACATAGCGATTTTACCACTGCTCTACCTACGCCTTTTGCTTGTTTGGCTTTCTTACAGTCTAGTATGTGATAGGAAGCATTAACTGTATGTCAAACCCAGTCCACGTTTGTATTTGTAATCTAAGTAATAATTTGAAAAGAGACAAGTGTAATCAGTTTTAAACATTATCTCTGCTTTTTATTTGTTTGTTTATGACATGTATATTAACCTAAAATCAAACCCTAGTCTACCTTAGTGAAAGGCTAACAGTTTAACCACTGCGTCACCATACCCTTTTTTCTTAGTTTGAATCGTTCTAAGCCTTAGAGCTAGAAATCGAGTTAAGATCTCCAGTGAAAGAGGCACATGTGCTCACCACTATAGCACGAAATGTTTAGCTGGTAACATTAGACAACCGAAAATGATTGTATTTCTGTTAGCCAAGCATTTCTGTCATTTACCTACTGTGTGAGCTCTGTCAGCAAGACAGTTTAGTTTAGAACAAGTGTGTGTGAGTGTGTGTATAGATTATTAGCCTCGGGTATTTAAAAGCTTGTTGTGTGTCGCGACCATCTTGTCCCAGTAACCACTGAGCAAGTTTTAACAGTCAACCCATAAAAACTGCATAGGATAGTTGTGTGTGGTTCGTGTACTTGGGAGTGTGGATTAGCATCATGCTCTAGCTTTACCTTACCCTCTATAGGTAGAGCGTTATCCCTTTCCATTTTGACATTACCAATGACCACATTCACCCACAAGTTTTACACTTAAACCCTTGGCTTGTTTTCGATTAGGTTTGGTTCGGTTTGGTTGGGTTTGATTCAGCTTGGTTCAGTTTAGTTCAATGTAGTCACCATTTTGTTTCTTTAGCTATCCTCTTTAACCAATCAATTAAAGATAGTCTACTCTTAATTCTTGAATCAATAAATCAGATTTTGTGTACACCGTTTGTCATTTATTAACCCATGCCTGCAACCTATACTCTCTCTTACTACAGTCTGATCTGAAAACAAGTTCCAATAGTGAAAGACTTGTCAGTCACCATACATGTAGCCTACACTAATTCCTTCTCTACCTAGCTATGTTTCATCACTCACGGTAAACATCTCACATGTCCGTATCCAATTATTAATTTATAAAATCTCAGGTCAATGACCTTAATGTTTTGGATATTTTAGGTAGATTCATTGGTCATGGGAAAGGGTTGACCATTATAAGTCTAATGACACCTTACATGTTGATATCCGATGATTAGTTTATATAATCTCAGGTCAATGACTCTGTTGTTTTGAATATTTGAGGTAAATTCGTTGGTCATGGGAAAGGGTTGGCCATCCTAAGTATTATAACACCTAACTTGACTCTCTCCCATTATTAGTTATCGAGATATTAACAACAGTGCAGTTAGGCCCTTTTGACAAACATTAAATATATATTCAAAACCAGAGCGTCACCCCGAGTGCTAGGACCCCACATACAAGTCCCTAGCCTTATTGGTTCGCGAGATATTAACAAAAGTATAGTTAGGCCCTTTGTTAAAATGTCAAAAATACATTCAAAAAGAGTGTGTCTGCCCAAGTCCAACGACACCTCACTGGTCAAAATCCCATCATGGGTTCAGGAAATATCAACAAAAGTATAGTTAGGCCCCTTGTCAAAATTTCAAAAAAAAAACATTTAAAAACCTTACCCTCTATAGGTAGAGCGTTATCCCTTTCCTTTTTGACATTACCAATGACCACATTTACCCACAAGTTTTACACTTAAACCCTTGGCTTGTTTTCAGTTAGGTTTAGTTCGGTTTAGTACAATGTAATCACTATTTTGTGTTTTAGCTATCCTCTTTAACCAATTAATTAAAGGTAGTCTACTCTTAATTCTTGAATCGATAAATCAGAGTTTGTGTACACCGTTTGTAATTTATTAACCCATACCTGCAACCTATACTCTCTCTGTACTGCAGTTTGATCTGAAAACAAGTTCCAATGGTAAAAGACTTGTCAGGCACCATACATGTAGCCTACACTAATTCTTTCTCTACCAAGCTATGTTTCATCACACATGGTAAACATCTCACATGTTCGTATCCGATTATTAGTTTATAAAATCTCGGGTCGATGACCTTGATATATTGGGTATGTTGGGTAAATTCATTGGCTATGGGAAAGGGTAGACCGTTCTAAGTCCTATGAAACCTCACATGTTGATATCCGATTATTAGTTTATAATAATAATAATAATAATAATAATAATAATAATAATAATAATAATAATAATAATAATAATAATAATAATAATAATAATGATAATTGATGTTTTAAGGGGTCTAACATCTAGGTTATCGACCCCATATTAGTTTATAAAATCTCAGGTCAATGGCCTTACTGTTTTGGATTTTTGGAGTAAATTCATTGGTCATGGGAAAGGGATAACCATTCTAAGTCCTATGACACCTCACTTGACCCTCTCCGATTATTAGTTTATAAAATCATAGGTCAATGACCTTGCTGTTTTAGGTCTTTTGGGTAAATTCATTGGTCATGGAAAAGGGTTGACCATCTTGAGTCCCACCTCACTTGACCCTCTCTGATTATTAGTTAGCGAGATATTAACAAAAGTGCAGTTAGGCCCTTTTGACATAAATAAATAATATATTCAAAAACAGAATGTCACCTCAAGTCCAACGACCTCTCATACAGGTCCCTAGCCTTATTGATTCATGAGATATTAAAAGGCTAATGACCTATTAGTTTTGGATCTCTTGGTAATTTTTTAAAAAAATAACTCATCTATAAATCATTATTCAAAAACCCCGCCCGCTTACAAAAACCCCAAGTGCGCATGCGTAAAAAACAAAAAAACAAACATGATAATTCATAGTAGCAATCGGCTCTTCACATGCGTTTCATGTGGAACAACGTTTAATTTCATCATAGCATTAGAGACCATGGGCCAGTCCATAGGGATCAGTCCAAAGGGACCGGTCTAAAGGGATAAGTCCAAAGGGACTCATCAACAAGGACTCATCCACAAGGACTCGTCCACAAGGACCTGTCAACAAGGACCTGTCCACAAGGACTGTCAACAAGGACCTGTCAACAAGGACCCGTCAACAATGTGCCGTCAACAATGACCCGTCTACAGGGACCCGTCCACAGGGGACTCGTCCACAAAGACCCGTCCACAGGGATCCGCTCCCCCACCCTCTTACAAAAGCCATGAGTGGGCATGCATAAAAAACAAAAAACAAGCATGTTAATTCATAGTGGCTATCCACCGTAGACATGAAATTTATGTGGAACAACGTTTAAATCCAAATCAGCATTCAAACACTCACATGTTGCAATTGGAAAGAGAGATTCTCTAAAAAATTACAATTTCATCCCCTTGTAGGGTAGATTTTACTTTTGGGGTTGAAATATGTTGTCCATTGGAAAGGGGGTGTCAGCCCGAGTTCAATGACGCCTCATTCGTCAAAATCCGACCATGCGTTCGAGAGATATCGTGCCGTCGCCATCTTGTGAGGTGGGAAGGTGGAGGTGGGTGTAGAACTCTCACAAAACCACTTCTACTACTACTACTAATAATAATAATAACAACTAAGGGATACTAGGTCTGAAATTTTCAACTTCCATTTTAGGTAGATTTCATTAGAAAGCTAACTATTGCAATGGGTCCCATGTTTCGACTTCCGGAAAATTTCCACATATCTTCGCGTTTCACATCCCCCAGACCCCAAAACCACCGTCAGTTCAAAAGTTTATATATAATTTGTATATGTATAGTGCCCTTTTAACAAGAAATATGCAAATCACAGTATGCCAGCAATGCTCAAATCGGGATTTTCGGGGTTTTGGTATGTTCTCCCACTCTGTGACTTACACATTTTGGATTAAATAGAGGATACACTTCCAAAATAAAAACAAAATCAACTCCTATTATAAAACATTTAATTTACCAAATATATGGCGCTACAAACAAATTAAACAAATAAACTACTGACCAATCCTTCCAAACTTGTTCAAAGTGAACAAGGAATACATAAAATCAAACAAATGTTATATTAAATTACATGGTTTCCTTCAAACCAACAAACTCATAATTACTTTCACTTCCATAAAGTGTCCCTTTTAAATTTCACTACAATCACGAGCTCCAATGGCTCAATACTTTCCACTATAAACTGTGTTATTCTTTTACACACCTCAATATCTATTTTATGAGTTTCTTATAATCAAAACAATATATAATCGTATTTAAAGTACATGTTACTCCTTTACTTAAATTTTTGGGCATTCCACAATGTTCTCACGTTACCACCACTCTCAAGTTTAACAAATTCACTACAGTGATCGGGAAAATACTTGTGTACTCCAGAGTTACAGAAGACTACTTGAACAAAGTCAAAAATTAAGATCACTCCCGAAATCTAATTGTCCTCATTGAACTCGTGAAATCCTACATCAATACAACATTATATTAGGGATTTTTATTTATTTGTCTTAAAAGACCATTATCACATAAGAAAGCTACGATCTGAACAGGCAAGCGGTACTTTCAACTACAAGAACCTCGGTTCAAATCCCGGGTCATTAACAAATTCTAAACACTCACGGTGTATTATTACTTCTCACAGACGGTCCTCTCCGACCTACCACACTTACAATAACGAGGGGTCAGACCGTAACCGCTTGGCGCGATTTATTGCCTAGAGGGGAGGCCTCATGCCTTGCCCACACGGGACAGCTACATTCATGCTTTTAAAACAGCTATTTCTTCTACACAGTTCTCTGGACAGACCTGGCGTTTCTTTCATTTATTTTTAACAACATTATTTAGGTTCATAGACCGCTTTCGTAACCTTGGCATTTATTAATTATGAAGTGTCATAATTGATGGGTAAGAATAATTCAATACAACAACAATATTTAGGGCTTCACACAAACGAACCTTGGTTCGATTCTTCCACTGCCTCGGGAACTACATCCCATACTGGAGGACTTTAATTCGCGGCTTAGGGCGACCTCGGTCTAACCTGCGCTCATCAATACAATAAATTCACGCCTTTTATACAATGCCTCGTGATCCACATCACTTTATGGAGGACTTTATCATAGCTCAATTACCGCAATCAACTGTCCCTCATAATTAATTTACCAAGTGCATTTAGATTCAACGCCTTCCTAGCGTGACAATTTACTTTAATGCGCTACATGGCGCTATACATTACTTTAAGGCCAAACGTCTTCCAAAGAACTGATAAATTCAACATCAACAATTGATCTATATCTCAATTTTTAAATTAATCCTCTCCCGTGACAATAATCACTATACTTTAAGAACATGTATTTACACCATGTCTTTATAATTTTACTAGAGCTCAAAAGCTATTACTTTCATATAATTCAACTTAATCTTCATTTACCTAGTTTTTTTTATTATTATTATTTTTACGCTTGCTTTTATAACATTTATCAAATACGCTGATATTTTATTTCATACATTTCCTCTAAAGGATTTATTCATTTCACATAATTATTTTATAATTTCTCAATTTTTATTTGTTCAGACCGCGCTCTTATTCTGTTATTTGTTATTCAAAAACATCCCTATTTCTCAAACTCCGGTGGATTGTACACAAACATTCCCCAACACAAAACATAATGAAAATGGTTACTCACATGTTGAGATCGGTCCATGACCGTACTTTCCAACGATGTTTCATTTCGCCCACAATTTGTGATTAAACCATCTTGCACAAATTCATTTCATACACTGACATATCTTGACACACATATAACTCATATACATTAAACACTGGTAACATTTTAAAATACACTTGTGTATTCTTCTATGATACACAATAAAATCACTGAAACATTACTATTTAACACAAATTTTATATATTTACACTACACAGATTATAATCAATAAGGCTTTTATTAGGCCTTTCACACGTGATTTCTTGACTCCCCGTCTCCAAGGGTGAAACTAGTAAATGTCGGCTTCCTATCTTGACCGGAATGTGAAAGTCTCAAACAATCTACCTACTCCCTGGAATAGTACTCCTTCAATTCCGGTTTCCTGACGATCAGCTATTATTATTATTAGCTCGAACTGCTTCTTTCTAGACCCTATTGGTTGGTCTAGCGAAAGTCTGTCTTGTCCACGGTCCCCCAGATAATCTATCGGTGACCTATTATTTCTAGCATCTAATACTCCTCGTAACTTAGTGCTTTTTATAGTTAGTTTGTTTCCTTGAAACAATGTCTAGAATTTACTTCTCCTTTCTGATTATTCTGTTCTCGAGTTCCTATCTTTTCAGAATACTAAACGAACCTTATTCTGTCCAACCCTGATCGGGTTCTTTGAAGTTGATAGAATGTTTATCTCGCTGTTATGGAACTTCAAAAACGTTACGATACTTTCGGTCGTCTAATTGAACTGTATTTTGAAGACCTATCGCCTGGGCTCTAAGTTCGCAGCCTGCTTTGACTATAATTACTGAACTTTTCACTGTAAGATTGATACTGGCGGAACTAGATCCTGTATTTAGGATTTTCCTAATTCTCCACACGGCGATACTATAATAATACTTATCGGCCACTCCTTACGGGTGCACGTTGGTTGTCGATACAACGACGCCCTCGGGCTGTCGGATACTGTCTATACGATGTGATACTGCGTTTCCCTTCAAGGAATGCTTGTAGACTGCATTAACGATGATAGTGACACAGTGTCACGCCCGCAGGCTGACAATAACTGCTTATGAACTGCTTATACTTGTTGCACGGTATGACCTCCCCTGAGGTTCATACGTCTGAATACTGCGTGATGCAGCACCTCCCCTCAAGGAGTCCTTGTAAACTGCATTCGATGTGATGCTTCAACGTCACGCCCCCTGGACGGACTAATACTGCATGCTTACCTTGGCTTTGCCAGGACTTTTATACTCTTTGGCTAAAAAAAAGATAAAATCCACGTCTTTCTCAGAACCAACTTTTGAAGTAATGGTCGCACACTATTAAAAATTATATCTCTGGAAAGCTCGTTTTCTAAACGTAAACTGACTTCTTTGCACATGAAAATCGATCGTGCAGTTCTGAGATATTAAATAAAATTTAGTCTTCAGCTGTGTGGGTGTTACAGTTGATTTTTAATTCCCCACTCCTCGGGTCTCGGGAAACCCCCAATGACGTATGGCCACGTTTGCACTTCTCTCCTGGGCAATTATTAAAACCTTTTTCTCCACACAAAAATCTCTATTCCGAAATGATTCACAATGCCGTATTTCTTTAGTTAATTTTATTCTTGCAAATGGGTTAAATTTAATTATTCTTCTTCTGGCATAGCAGCGCGGTTGCCGTTTTACTGCAAGGTAAGGGTGATTTCCGAAACACGCTCTTTGTCACTCGCTTGGAAGATTCCACTCGTTCTATTTATATTCGTGACTGGCTCCTTATCGATGCGTCAGGCATGATCTCATTTCCTGGCCACCTGGCTTGAGTTTATTTCACAACGTTATGCTAGCCTTCTTGTATAAAATCTTTCTATGCTCCTCTGAAGGTTGTATATTTCCTTCCTTCCTTTTAAAAAATACATGGATTCGACCCCTTGAACCAATGGTACATGGGTTCAGTATATATATATATATGTATATCAGTTTCTTGTGGACACGATAACTGCCGTAATTTTGCACCAATCACTTTGAATTTTTTACCATATACGTATACCTATAAAATCTCGGTTGAGTTCGTTACTGGGCTAAATCGGTCGAAGGGGGTGAAAATGGGGGCTATTTTCGAAAAAGTGAAATATTGCTATAACTCTCTTAATATGTGAAATATCGAATCCGTTCAAAGTTCATACTATGTGTCGGATAAAGCCCAAAAATGTATGTTTGAAGAGTTTTTTTATAGCACCAACCATTGACCAAAGGGGTGGGAAAAAGTGGGTTTTTCGGGAAACATTAATCATGCCTCTCTTAATAGGCACAATATCAAAACCGTACAAAATGGACAATATTCCCCTAATAATTACCTAAAACTTTTGTCTGAAATAATTTTTGATATGACCCACCATTACGCCAAAGGATGAGAAAAATGATTTCGGAATTATAAGAAAATGCCAAGAGCTATCAGTGGTTGCCATGGCAACACTACTAAATTGATGAGGGATGAGCCATCAGACGTTGCCATGACAACGCACTTGCACGAGATTAGATTCAGATTTCCATCTGACTAAGTGTGAAGCGGCTTCGGCGACGTAACTGGTAGCATGCTGAACTTCTATGCCCAAGGTCGCGGGTTCAAAGCCGGCCGAAGTCGTCGGATTTTCTAAGAGCGCTAAAAATCCCTCAGTATGCATTCCTTTGGAGGGGAAGTTCCAACGTTCATTGTGAGTTGCTGGTTGCGGTGGCATCTAGTAGCCAAGTTCACAGCTAGGTGTCGTTGACGGTAGTATCTGGTAGCAACATTAGGAACTACTGCTTGAAATTGACCTTCTGAAGTCCTTACCTGAAAAACAGACTAATACAGCCATCACAATTCACACCGTTTATCGGACAGATTCTACACTCACCCAAAGTACACGGGGTTACATGACCGCGTTGTCGCAGCCCCTAAACAGAGGAACCAACCAAAATCTCTGCGGGAGATATAATTTTGCGTGAAAAAGTAACAGCACTCGTTCCAGGTTCCGTATTGACCATGTTTACAAGAAGTACAAAACAATTTTCACTCGCCAAATCAGTACTTTACTTTACTAAAAATACTATAGGTACATGTTTCGGAAACTTGATATGTTTCCTACCAAATCATCGTGAGTCATATAACGCATTCTTGCGCTATCAAATAGGTCAATACCTTAAACAATAAATTCTTTTATTTAGTCAAGTCACAGAAAATACCCAGTAACCTAAACGCATCAGATGTGAACAATATAAATAATTTCCAAAGCCCAGTTAAAAACTTGACTAATGTTACTTTCCACCAGAGCGATCTAGATATTCTCCAAAAGGGTCCTAAACACAACTGGGAGCAAAATTTAAACAAGAACGATCTAACTATCCTAGTAGCTGAAACTGAAACAGCCATTAGAAAACTACCCATTGAAAAACAAAATTCTGTTTAGGTTTGAAACTAATAATAAAATTAAGAAGATAATTAATTCGAGCCAGAGAGAGATCAATGTAAGTTGCAATTTAAACAACAAGTTCAAAAGTCTCATTACCAAAGTCAAAGACAACAACATAATAATAACAAAAGCAGATAAAGGCAACACAACAGTGTTAATGAATGAAGACGATTACATTAATAAAACAATGGAGTTTCTTAATTCAGGCAGTTACACAGAAGTCAAAAAGGACCCTACTAATGTCATTCAGAAACGGTTGAAACAACTTTTGAAGAACACCATTTTTGTCTTAGATGAGAAACAAGCAGATATGTAGTAAGCATGAACCCCGGCATTCCCACTTTGAAATCTCTTCCGAAAATTCATAAACCTAACACCCCTATTAGGCCTATTGTGAATTTCAAGAATAGCCCAACGTACAAACTAGCGAAATTTGCCCAACAATTTCTTAACGCACTACAAACTCAAGGCCGACCGTTCTTTCGTCAACACCATGCATTTCTGTGAAAGAACCATAGACTTGAAATTAAACGAGAACAACACCATGCATTCGGTTGACATTAAAGACATGTATACTAACATCCCGGTCAAGAAAACGATCAAGATCATTCAGGATAGATTAATTAACAATAGCGATTTGTCTAAAGTGGAAATCGAGGAATTCATTTCAATTTTAACCTTTGTCACAGACAACAACATTTTTTTGTTCAACAAGAAAATGTTTAAACCCTCTGAAGGCCTTGCAATGGGTTCTCCATTGTCAGGTGTTTTAGCCAACATTTACCTTGACCACATTGAACATGAGAAGATTATTAACCAAATTAATGGCATCATTTTCTGGGGAAGATATGTAGATGATATTTTCTTCATTACCAATAACCATGTTCAAGCGATAGAACAAATATTAGATAATTTTAACAAAATATAATTTTAACAAAATAGACAGAAATATTAAATTCACTTTAGAATCAGAAGTAGATAACAAAATTAATTTCCTGGATGTAACTGTGATCAGAAAAGACAATCGTATGCATTATAAAGTATACAGAAAACCAACGCAAACGAGTACAGTTATACGGCAGGATTCTAACCATCCAGGTGGCCATAAGAATGGAACATTCATAAGCCTTATTAATAGAGCGTTACGCATCCCTTCTTCTGATCATGAACGTAAGCAAGAAATTGATTTTATATATCAAATAGCTAAACTCAATGGTTATAACCACAATTATGTCAGCAGATTAATTTACAAGTTAAAAAACAAGATGTTCAGTAAAGAACATATAGCCTACTTTCTCCTAAATGTATGAGTATAGTTATAACTCGTTGTTATTATCAAAGAGTATAATAGAACTCTTCTTTGTTGAAGACCTTAGAAACGATTTATCTCTACCAAACGCCACAACCTAGATAAAAACTGCTACCATCATTGAAGAAAGAAAGAAAGAAAGAAAGAAAGATAAAAAGTATCTAAAGAATGTTATGGATCTGCAGACATAATCGACCGGACTGGCGGCGTGGCTCAGCGGTAACGTTCTCGCTTGCTGGACCGTATGTTTCAGGTTCGTATCCTGGCGCAGTCAGCTGGCATTTGAGGGTGCACAAATGCGAGGGAGCCGTGTTAGTAGATTTACTGGCACGTTAAAGATCCCCTTCGGGACAAAATTCTGGCACCCCGGCGTCTCTAAAAGCAACTGTAGTTAAAAGAGACGTAAAACCAATAACATTATTATTATTATTATTATTATTATTATTATTATTATTATTATTACATAATCGGCCTGACGCGGGCAACATCCAACTTTGAGTTGAGGCATGTCTTTACACGTCTGGCTGCGTATGACTTTCACAACCCTAATTGAATTAACAAATCTTTCCATGACCCTACAGAGACGTGTGTATACCAACTATGTGGATATTTTCGATTGCTATTTGGCTGAAATAAAAGTATTAATTAATATCCTGAACTAGCACCAACGGTAGAATTCAGATATTATGTGAAATCGTTTTGTTCTTTACTTCAATTAACATTTTCAAATAACGCACAATAGGCTGTTACAAACCCTTTAAAATAAAAAGTAAAAATGTATCGTAGTATCATCTTGTCATTCTTCAAATTCGATGCGCATAGAATGCCAATGGTATAGTAATCAATGGAGCCCCACGTAGACTAGTCGTGACATCTAGTGGTGAAATATCGAACAATATAATCCTAACAGAGCGAGTGCATTCTAGCGGCCAGAAGAAGAAACTTTTCAATAAAATCTGGAAGTTAATAAGTGCAGTTACCTTTTTGGCAGCTAGATGTCTCGAGTAAATCTGCTGGCGAATTATGTTTTAATTAAATATATATTTTACACCATAATATGCACAATATAACGCTTAATTTTAAAACATCTGAGTCATTACAAAACAATAAACATATAACATTTCAAGCAAAAAACCTAGCTCTGATCGAGTTTGAACCATAGGCATTTGAGCGATAGCCTAACGCTCTACCACTGAGCTAATTGTGTCAACGAATATCGTTCTATATAAAATGACTTACATAGAACTTGTTAGCAAATAATGATTTATACTAAACGATTTCATCACTGGAGTATATTATTTATATATAAAGCATTTCATACAAAGTTTATTTATTTTGTATCAGTACGCTATATTGCATGCAATACTCAAATGAGTGAAATATAAGTCAGGCACAAGATATCCGCTGCCATCTTGTCTTATTTCTGAATCGGCTCAGCTTTTTAAAATCACGTCTGCACTATAGTATTACAAAATAAACTTTTAATTTCGAACGTGCCTCTTCCTTTAGAACAGTTAAAACGATTCTCGGCTCGATAACCGGAACTGGTGGGTCCCATGATATGGATTATAAAGTTTGCATAATTCGCACGGCCGCCATCCTGAAATGGTATGGCGGACGACCTTGTAGTTTGGTCACAAGACGCATCCTATACGAAGGTATGTTGTTACCAAATTTGGTAGAGATCGGATGATTTGGTTAGTCGTTATTTGATTTTACGTTTTGAACTTTTGAGTGGCCGCCATTCAGTTTTAGTAAAGATGGCGGCGATATAAAACATGACACTGAGGTGTCCTTTGCTAGTGCTACCTTTGTACCAAATTTCGTTCAATTCGCATTCACCGTGTTCGAATTGATAGGGGGGGACAGACATTCAGAGTACACACACTCACACACACACACAGACACACACACACACAGACTCACACACACACATACACACACAGACTCACACACACACATACACACACACAGACAGACACACTTTTTTCGCCCTGTGTTGATCTCATAAGTCCACTTTCATTTTTTGCAAAAATCGAAAGTAGGCTAAAAATAGACCCTTAACTAAATTACTTAGAGAGGACACATCTAAGAAGACTTTTGCTACCTTCACCTACGTGGATCGAAGTGTGTACACAGTAACCAATATCCTCAAGAAACACTATATGAACATCGCCTTTAAAACAAATACAGTAATTCAAACTTCAACAAATTTTTCAATACAAGTAAAGTTAACAGTATTGATAAACATTTAAAATCGGGAATTTATGAGCTTAGATGTAATTTTTGCAAATCAAACTACGCGGGACAAACAGATAGGAGCATACGCACTCGTTATGCTGAGCATGTTTCGGCCATAAAGCACAGGAAGTTCTCAGCCATGGCGGTACATATGGAAGAAACGGGACATAAGTTCACGGACATAAATAATGATGTCAAAATTTTGCATTACGCATCGAAAGGCAGCTATATGAATGTTTTGGAAAATATTCATATCAACACTTATCAGAGATCTAATGAACGCACTAATCTGAACGAGATTAACTTTGAGACTAACGTATTATTTGATACATTAGCAGATCATTTATATAACAAAAAAAGAAAACTGCCTCCTCAACCCCCGCCGTAACAGATTAATTCCTACATATATCCTGTTCTTGATCAACATTTCTTGACGCCACACCCAATCATCCTTACTAGGAATAAATATTTAACGTTTCCACGTAACTCATTTATCACTTCAAATAATAAGCCCATGGTCGACATTAATATGTCTAACGACACAGGCTTAACAAAAGAAGAACAAGAGAAAAACTACGAACTGAATTTTTATTTTTGGTTAGGATTTCGATGTCATATGATGTTTCACACCAACATATGGGCTGAAGAAGGAAACATATCAAGTTTCCGATACATGTACCTATAGTATTTTTAGCAAAGTAAAGTGTTGATTTGGCGAGTGAAAATTGTTTTGTACTTCTTGTAAGAAGTAACAGACCGTAACATAGTTACATATCAGTGTCGAAACCTTGCATAAGGACAGGGTGACCACAAGTATAACAAGTAGTTCCGTGAAGAACTATACAGCCTATTTTCATATATCCTACTTATGTTAATTGCCTCTACCTACATACAAAATTTCAGTTTGATTGATGTAATAGATTCGTAGATATTGAGAACCAACTAAATATTTCGGTCACCATGTTGGATTTTATATATGTAGGTCCTAGAGTTATGTACTGTTACATGAAGATTGTTGTGTACGTGTAGCATTCAAACTTCAATCGCATGATTAGGGCACAAGAAGTAACAAGGAGATTTTAAAATTTTGCACAGCTGCCAACTTGTAATTATGGAAACAATTGAAATAAATTAGATGCCAGTGGATTAACATTCGTATAAGGATTTACTGTACCAAGCTTCACTACAATCGGATGGTTAAATTGCGAGAAACGTCCATGTGAATATTTATACTTCGCGTCGCCACCATGTTGGATTTGTGATCACCAGATTATTTGAAGTCCTATAGTTGAACTTAAGTTCATAGCCCCTATGAATATTAAAAAAATTCTGTTTGATTGGTGTAATAGATTCGTAGATATTCAGAGCCGTCTAAATATTTAGGATTGTCGCCATGTTGGATTGTTAAATCTATAGGCCATCGAGTCATGTACCATTAAAGGAAAATTATTGCGTAGGTTTATCATTCAAACTTTCACATCGATCGCATTATTACGACAGAAGAAATAAAAACTTAATTTTAAAATTCGCAATGCCGCCATCTTGAGGATATGTAAACAATTGAACTAAATTAGATGCCAGTGTATTACAATGTGTATAAACATTTCCTGTACCAGATTTCATTGCGTTTGGAACATTAAATCGCGAGAAAGGTCTATTTAAATTTTTCAAATTCGCATGGCCACCTCGTTCGTTTTGTAGTTAAGCGGTTTTTGAAAGTCTTATAGATGAAATTCCAGTAGTGCCCTTTATCTCCGTACAAAATTCAGGGTGATACCGCTAATAGTTTCAGAGATATAGAATGCCGGTGAAATATTTTGCACATCCGCCATCTTGTGGTTATGTAAACAATTGAACCAAGTTAGATGTCGGTGCATTACAATGTGTACAAACATATAATGTACCAAGTTTTATTGCGTTTGGGTGGTTAAATCGCGAGTAATGTCTATTTAAAAGTCGCAAATTCGCGTGGCCACCATGTTGGTTTTGTAGTTACCAGTTTTTTCAAAAGTCACATAGGTGAACTTCTAGTAGTTCCCTTTATCACCGTAAAAATTCCAGGGTGATATCGGGAATAGTTTCGGAGATATTGAATGCTGGTGAAATATTACGCACAGCCGCCATGTTGGATTGGTGTGACGTAACAAAATTTGAAGGGCATGGTCGGGGTCGTCCGAAATAGTGCTATGAACTTACCGAGTTTCATTGAAATCGCTCCAGCCGTTTAGAAGTTATTAGGGACACACACACACTCCTCACACATGCATGCACACACACACACACACACACACACACACACACACGCACGCACGCACGCACGCACACAAACACACGGACAAAAGGTGATCTCATAAGCCTTTTTTTTTTTTTCAAAATTAAAAATAGGCTAAAAATGGACCCCAAATGACAAGTAGGTTACCGTCCCAATAAGACAATAAAATGTTTAAAATATGCATAAAATGCCGAAAAACAAAGTTAATTAAGCTCCAATTATAAAATACTTTCTCGCAATAAATAAGGTCTGATCCTTCTACGAAAACCTGCATATTGTGCCTATTTTCGCCTATCCCCTAGTTTGCCCGGTGAAATCTACCTCCGCCTTCCGGCGTGCCGAGAGGACTTTTTTTTATCAGAATGAGTTGAAATTTAAACTGCATAATTAAAATAGTAACACTAAATCACATACCAAATTTGAAAACAATCGGATGAAATTTAATTGATTTTTTACTAATTATATTATTAATATATAACCTACCGTGTGATCAAAATGCTCCACGCGTAGTAGAAATTATGCAAAACGCTTTATTTTTTCACTACATATACATAAAACGATTCTAAATATTATAACATTGAGACATTTCAGGAAAGTGGTACATGTGTACTGTCAGATTAATTTTTCTTGATGTGCCATCATGTTTTATGAATTTTGATAATTTTTCATATTTTTTTTTGTCTGTAATTTACATAGTGACTGGAGATATTGCAATGTTATTTTACAACACATGTATTTCTGAATGTCCAGTGATTTTTAGTAAAATTGGTGAATACCTCATGCACATGGAGCATTTTGATTATCTAAAGATGTAAAGCATTTTTATAAAATCGCATGCTATATTAACCAGTTTAGCTCACCTAATGAGACTTTTATGGGGAAAATCTGAAAAATACAATGTTTTGTTGTAGAGATAAAGAGCATAGAGACCTTTCATTTGAGATAACATACGACTTTCTAGGATTTCTAGTTCTAACAATATAGCCTACTTTCATATGATTTGCCTTCCATCTTCTTCTTATGCAGAGGAGATTTAAAAATGTCGCTGAGTCTTTAAAAATGTCGGTGCATGAAAACTGTTTAACTGAAATGATCCGCAGGGGTCCATATGATATATACAGTAGGCTATATATGGAGAAAAAATAAAAAAACCAGTTATTTTGTCATTTTTGCCTAAAAAACTCAGTCCTAGTGTCCCTAAATGTTAATTTAATATCCACAAACATGTGGTTAAGTATAAGAGAGGTCCGAGGGCCCTAAATTCACCACTCAAAATACAGCAATTAGTTATAATAATAATAATAATAATAATAATAATAATAATAATAATAATAATAATAATAATAATAACTCATGATAGATTGGACATAACTTTAATTGACAAGAAGAACAACCATACGCTGTCCCGAATCACCGTAATATACTGGCCACACACCTAAATCGTTTTCTTTGAACCTCACTCACTCACTCAGAAGGCTTCTATGGGACACGAAGATCCCGCGCCCATCTCACAAAATGCCTCCACTGAACTCTGTTTTGGGTAAGTTCTTGCCAGTTGACCACATTCAGATGTCTACAAAGTTTGGAGATTTCATTTTTCCAGGAACTTCGTGGTCTTCCCACTGGCCTTTTCCCTCTTGGTTCTTCTGTAAAGATTTGTAAGACCACTCTATCATTTCCCATCCTTAGTAAATGACCAGCCCATTGAAGTCTTCTGGTGCTTGCTGTGATAGTGATTGTATGTCTTTATTTGATCCCTTTTTGCAACTTTGAGATGCGGGGTCAAAAAATGGTCCAAAAATGTTCTTTAAACCTAGCCATACTAAATCTTCCCATATACTGCATACCCACACTATTCCACAAAAGGCTGCAATTCCGAAGATTTGCAGCATCGTTAGAGGATTCTTGAATACGCAGTAGGATTTTCTTGGACACTCTTGTGAAAATGAGACCCGGAAGATGATATTCCAGGAAATAATTTTACTGTCAAAATTTAATGTTATATAATTTAAAACAGTACATTATGCAACGAGCCTATAATGGCAATAATTAAGACACGAGCATGTTTATAAAACGAGCGTAGCGAGTTGCATACGACTGTTTATGTTCGACGATAATTATAACTTTATTATATGTTTTAACATAAATATTCATAAATATCTGTGGGATTCAGTTACTTCAGTTAGTGAACAGAGCGCGCTGGGTGGTTTGCTGACTGAACAGAGCGCATGCATGGGTCACAGCACTTCGAAAGCAGAGACCATTTACTTTGCTTGGCAATTCTATTGTTTACAGCCTGCATGATGACTAGTGCCGTCCAGCTCTAGCATTCACTAATATTGTCACCGAAGTCGTTTGAAAGCAATGCGCTGTGTAGAAATTGGAGTTGGCGATATTAAGGTACAGTGCTATTTCTTGTCTCATATTTGCCAGTTTATTTACGCGAACATAAGGACGGTGCACTTTCCATGTCAGTAATTTATATAGAAGGATGCTGTGTTGCTAACTTCTGGACGTAGATTCATAAATTTCTTGCATATGTCATAGTATTTTCTGGTTACCGTAAGGGCATAACGAATAGAATAGTAAGTGATATCACTGGCCTAGTACGCCTGGTCCGCCGCAGCGCAGCGCTGGCTCCGATCTGTGATGTAAATTAGCATTGGCGCTTACGAGACTTTTAAAACCTTGCGACCTGTTTTACATGTTAAAACACCGCAAGATATCCTCATAGGCGCTAATAAGTTCGACATCCCCACTTTACTGTGCCCAATTATAATTTAATAAGTCGTCTCCTGTAATAGCCCAGTTTCGACAATAAGCGAGGACAGAGAGCAAGTTCAAAATGCAAATAGTTTTGCCAGCTATCGGTACATTAAAAAAAACGGAAAAATTAACCTCGCTATCAGAAATGATTTCTTCACATTGTTACACATTTTACATTCCCTTAACAGACTTGCAACACAACTTTCAACTTTACGGTAGATTAATATAACATTCAATTGTATGTCTACCCCTTATTATTCCCGTTTTCCAACGGGGTCGGGGATGATATGCGATGGAAGTCTTTGTGGCGATGGTTTTTACGTCCGGATGCCCTTCCTGACGCCAACCTCATGAGAGGAGTTAATGAGAGATGAAATGAATGATGGTGAATGAAACTGGGCAAGGATGTGGAAGGAAGCGGCCGTGGCCTGTCAGAAGGTACCGTCCCAGCATTTGCCTGGTGTTGAAAATGGGGAAACCACGGAAAACCATTTCAAGGACGGCCGACGGTGGGGCTCGAACCCACGCGTCTACCGAGTCAACAGAGAGCTTGGCTCCATGACCTAATGCTGCGCTTTAGCCAGCGTAGCCACTACTGTCGGTAGATTAATATAACATTCAATAATAACCATAAATTTCACTCCACGAACACCAAAATCAGTAAACTACCATCATTTCAGAAGAACTTAACATTAAACAGACATAGAAGGCATAGTCATGACCCCTTCATAGAGTAGGCTATTGCCAAAACCCGATCACGGCCCCTTCAACTTTACCTTAGAATATTACAAAAATCAATTATACTCATAAATTTCACTCCACAAACACCAAACTCAATAAACTACCATCATTTCAGAAGCACTTAACATTTAACAGACATAGAAGGCACAGTCATGACCCCTTCTTAGAGTAGGCTATTGCCTAAAATTGATCACGCCTTCAGCATTACGGTAGATATATGTTTTTAAACTCATTGTCTTTTTATTCTCATCCCTTCCTTCACAGAAGTAGTCTTTAAAGGCATCAAGAGCATTTTTATTTACACCATACTGGACAAATACTTAGGCAAATTAGGAAATATATGTGGAACAGAATAGTCATTCAATCGCCAGTTGGTTCTTGGGAGAAGAACTACTTCCTTCCCTTCTATCACAAATTTGTCAAATTTATCAATTAAATCTTCTGAAAAGTGAGCATCACAGATGTAGGACTTTTCAGCAAGTTCCCTATCCTTCCCTGGTATGGCCTCTTTGCACTTGATAAAACGTTCCTTATCTTTAGGAGGTTTGAAAAACCGTCTGACCTCTTTACAGCCCCCATAGCTAGATCTGCATCCTGGTACAAAACAGCAAGGCATCTTCACTACTCACATTAAGCACTCATGAAAATGTAAGGGCTTAACTGCTGTTTACTTACATTAAATAACAATAAAATTAACACACGAAGATAACGTCATCACACGACAAGAAATTAAATACCATTTCAGTTAATGCTTCCTACAATAGCATTTCAGGTATTAATACTATGAAGTGTAAGCAATAAACGTTTGCACAGAACACCACCAAAACACTCCGACCGATTAAATACTTAATATATCGCTCATAAACACATAAAGATATGTGGAAATCAACAATCTCAAGTCGACTGTAGCGCTGCGTAGCGGCGAGTGCCAACCCGATCAGTATTCATTACATGCTATTGAGGGAGAAGAGATCACACTTTCTATTCTATTCGTTATGGTAAGGGTTCGTGCTGATTTTGTCTTTGTGTTTGGGATTGTAACTACAATGGTTGATCCGATATCCAATTTGAACTTTCAAATCATGTAATTCATGTCCGACATGTTGGATTTTGAACGCATGCGCGAAGCTATCCTTACCTAATTGGTCAATGAATGAGCTCTGATTGGCTGGAGAAATTGTGTCATAGTGAAAACTTTTACTATAATGAGCCTCATTGGGTATAATAGTACAGTTTTCTGACATATAATATTTACATTGTCGAACATAAATGTATGTTATGGGCTCTTCAAAGTGTTATATTCAATTTTTTGTTCTTGATGTACCGATTTGAGTTAGGTTACAAACTGATGTTGAGAAAATAATGAAAAATAATAATAACGCCATCTACAGAAGTTTGTGTGTGTATAGCAATGTAATGTTGTAAACTTGTAAATTGTATTATGTAAATTGCGCTGATTTGTTTAGAATAGGTTATATTCAACGAACGGAGATGGAAACACTGCTGTGTATGTGGGACTTGCCCTTTAGCCATCTGCCGTCCATAATTTGCAGACAAAGCTTGGAAGATAAATAATACAATAATAATAATAATAATAATAACTAGCGGACCTGTGCGAGAATACTCGTATAATGGGATATGTGTGACCCATGTGTACAGACTACCCACCCGGCTCTAGTGCTATGCGGGCTGTACGCGACACAGACATCGTCTTTTTTATTCGTTTAAAAGCACTTTATAAACAAATAAATATATTTCCGCAGATTTATCAAGAAATGCAAAATATTTCCTGTACTATTGGGACGATTTGGGAGATTTTGGTACAAACCACACCTTCTGACTCCTCTGGTTTAGGAGCTTGAGTTTTGTGAAACATGCACGTTAGCATATTATACAGGGTGAACAAAAAATGCCGCACTTGGAGGTCGGCATGCGGTTCCTCGTCGAAATTCACGACAAAAGTTTATGTTGCAAAACCTAGTCCCGCTAATAGGTTTAACAGAAATGCGTGTTAAGAAACGGGGCTCTGGCAACGCTGTAACTGCATGCAGCGTGGCCACAAGCAGGTCGCATTAACTCGGCGCTCTGCCGGAGCTTTCTCTGTACATTCCGATGCACTGCAGGATGTGACAGTGTTGCCAGCTCCTCGTTTTCATACTTGTGTTTTCAAACAGCACCCAATCCGATGTTGCTACTGAAACTTTGTCTTGCAATTGGATGAGGAATAGCATGCCGACCTCCAAGTGCGGCATTTTTGTTCACCCTGTATAATAACTAGTAGTGGGGAGGTTAGGTAAAGCCACCGTTCATTTTTTGATAGAAACATGGGACTTGGTACACTTATTGCTTGGACCCTAAACTTTTGATCTGAGATGGTAGCCACTTCCGGAAGTCGTGCCGAGTGCCTGTTTTGCATGGTTGCCTACCCACCCGGAGTGAACTACGAAATCAACGCTTAAGTCGATTACAAATGCCTGTTTTGCTACGCGATGAATACTTTTTGCACACATAATCACCTGGTAAAAATGAAAATCCACAGCCTGCTTCCAGTCTCCGACCGGGTCAGGAATGGAATGAATGAAGCCCCCATCTAGCGGCGAGGATATGAACTGTGCCGGCTGCAGAGGCCTGACGCACTCCTCTGGGGCAATGATTAAATGAATGACAGATGAAATGAAATGATAGTGGAGAGTGTTGCTGGAATGAAATTTTGACAGGGAAAACCGGAGTACCCGGAGAAAAACCTGTCTGCCTCCGTTCTGTCCAGCACAGATCTCACATGGAGTGACCGGGATTTGAACCACGGACCCAGCGGTGAGAGGCCGGCGTGCTGCCGCCTAAGCCACGGAGGCTTTACATAATCACCTGGTAAACGTTGTTAACACGATTTGGAGTGGAAGGATTTCAATTTGTGGTGTGGCTGCCTACCTACTAGGCGCATCTTTCCTAAAGCTGCAAAAACAAGCCACCACATTCTCCAAGCTTTAATTTATTTAATAAAAATGACAAATCATTTTGATAACTTACGAAAAAAGCAAAAAGGAAGAATAACAAGGCATGAGAAAACAAAGAATAAGAAGGCAGAGGTCCATGTTTTGTAATGTGTGTAGCCCTATGCATCAGGCACACCAAAACTAATCTTGGAGGCTCAACAAACTTCCTAAAAAAGGGAAAACATTTATTAAAACAATATCTTAGCTATTAAGTGGACAGCCATCACCAGAAAATAAAGACGGAAGTAGAAAATAAGCAGAAAATATTACTCAGCACTTTGCGTCACAAGAGTACAGTTCCGTGCACTTCAAGTCTCTCCTCCTGCATACACATTGCTGAGGCCTAGTTGCACAACTTTTGCACCCGCAACGGATTAGTTCTAAGCAAGCCTTAGTTGCAATGGGGATAGTCGTCCACCGCGGTGTCCATCCTGATGGACTTTCTTCCCAGCCCCAATCTGACGGTGAGGGTAGTTCCTGGATGGGGCTCAGAGGTTGTCCCTACACATAAACCCCCTGGTACATGGCACGCCGGATGTGTTGCTCCAGTGCATTCTGCGTTAGAGGAATACTCTCCAGAGATCGGGTTTTCTTAGTAAAAATGTCCTTTCGGCAGGCATTTACGTTGACAAATGAACTCGACCTACAATGCAATTAAACACAAGTGTTAATGACGAAGTTCAACAAAAACGCATCGGTAACGATTATGAATCAATTTTTCCTACTTGTCATACATAGTGATTACCAACTTTTCCATATAAGGTAAAGCTTTGTCCAAATAGCGCTCCTGAGCTGCCAAAATCCTTTGGTGGCGTCAGGATAAGCCTTCCATGCTTCAAAGGCTCTCTTCTTCGTGAAATAGGGGTAAACTTAAAGCCTCGTTGCGACCTGCAACAAGTAAATCCTCTTTAGTCACCATTGCCTTTCCATGATACCAATATGTTTTGTCACCGACATTGGTCCCTACCTAAATCTTGGGCAATTTTATGTGCAGCTACAATCTGGTGGATGGTTCCCGTGCCAAAGTGGACCCAGAGCTCTTCAATATCCATCAATTTAGGCACAACACTCACGGCCAATACAAGGACATCGGTGTCCACAGTTCGCACAAGTATTTTCCGGTGTCTCTGACTACAAAATCCGCGATGTGAATCATGACCCTTGTGTCTGCCTCTTCGTGATTGCATGGAGACAACATATCCATATCTTCTCGATGAGGCGATGCTAACACAGACGAATCCTGTGTACTGTACATTTCTTTGCCCTCCTGTGTGATCTTTTGTATTTGCATATTTAGGAATTGGAACAACTCGCATTTGTTTTCGGAATTGCGCAGGAAGTTGGGCCGTCATTTCGGAATGCGTGTTCCAGCTGTGACTCTCGTGCGTACCTTTCGGAATGGGTGTTCTAGCTGTGACTCTCGTGCGTATTCCTTCGCCCCGTTCTGCCCTTGTGTGGTTTTTCAGACTATCCTGTACATACTTGTCCCAAATGACATCAACGCGATGAACAGTATTAAGTTCTTTCCTGAGGAATGGCATAAAATGCTGTCGACATATTCCTGAAACGTTCTGACTGTCCGGGATGTAGCATATGGACTAGGGCAGGTCCATCGATAATTTTTGCTTGTACGGCGGGTACGTCACTGGTGTGGAAGCCATCTGGACTTGCAGGCATCAAACATTTCAAAAGATCTGATTTTTTGCCCGGTGTTAGTTCGGCGTTTGTGGAGAGAGACGGTGGTGTTGGTTGGTTTTCATGTGCGAAAAAACTGTCTAGGTCTCCCAATCGATGCTCACTTGTAGCTATGTATAATTTACTGAAAAGTCTGCAGTCGTTTTTGAGGACGGCGATTTTTTCTTTTGTCTTGGTCAGCGATGCTTTTGAAGCTGATGTAAAAATAGGGTATTTATTTTGCTTCACGGTGTCTAACAGTTATATCCGCCTGCTGATAAGGCGTTCCTCGACAAATTCTTTGTATTGTATTTCCCCCAGTGCTTCAATGGTCATTATTGTAGTAACGACTTCAGAGATGCGACCCGCTTGCTACCAATATTGTACAAATGCGAGGTCTATTCCAAGCAAGGGTTTCCTAGTTCAACAAAGACACTATCAAGATTTTTAACGTCCTTTATAAACCTCGCTTTTTCGGAGCTGTTATCGCTGTGATGTAGGGTACTATCAGATTCGTTTCTCAGATTCCACTGAAAAAGTGCAAACAACAAAATTAGAAAAAGTCATGTAATTACTTTCAGAACTAAAAATTGCCTTAACTCACCTTTTTTTTCGAAATATTCTAAGCAGCCTGCAATTTATGAACCAGCAACTATCTATTTTCGCCGAGCATCGGGATTTTCAGTTAAGCCGTACATTCCTACAAAAAGAAAACGGGGGGGGGGGGGGGTTGAAACATTGATTTTTGTTCTTATTAAACACACACAACATTTTGTGCTTTTTTGTACCTCCATCGCCTTTTAGTAGAGCGTTTGATTGTTCATGTGCCTGATCCAGAGCTATGGCCGAGAAAGTTCTTCGAGTTTTTCTTCCCACAAAGTGTCCGGCGATGAACTGCTTGCACAGGATGAATAACGCACAATTATCTCCAAGAAATCAATTCCCCAAACACAGCAAAACAACACAGCACCAGCACCAAGCTTCTGTTACTGACCGCAACAATACACGGCGGAGCGTCGCGTCGCGTCGCTTATCCGCGTCAAGCTGCATAGAGACTAGGAGCGTGTGACGTCACGCGCACTTCTGCATCTCGCTTCATCAGCCGCGTCGTCTAATTCTCGGTCCCCAACAGAGGCGAGGGCCCATAAGAAATACATTGGCGAGTTTTTGAAAATGAGAAAAGGCATTTGTAATCGACTTGAGCGTAGATTTCGTAGTTCACTCCGGGTGGGTAGGCAACCTTGCAAAACAGGCACTCGGTGCGACATCCGGAAGTGGCTACCATCTCAGATCGAAAGTTTAGGGTCCAAACCATAAGTGTGCCAAGTCTCATGCCTCTATCAAAAAATGAACGGTACCCCATTGATTTTCGTCTTAACCTCCCCACTATAGCGGACCCGTGCGAGAACTCTCGCATAATGGGTTGTGTGCGCCCCATGTGTACAGACTACCCACCCGGCCCTAATGCTAAGTGGGCTTTACGCGATACAGTTTTTTCAGGGGCTATCGTCTTGCTTATTTGTTGAAAAGCACTTTATAAACAAATAAGTATATTTCCGTTGACTTTTCCTGTACTATTGAGACGATTTGGAAGATTTTGGTACAAACCACACCTTCTAACTCCCTCTGGTTTAGGAGCTTGAGTTTTGTGAAACATACACCTTAGCGTATTATATAATAAGATAATAACAATAATAATATAGTTCTTCAGCTCAACAGCTCGCGGGACGTAGTCTATAGCTGCCCTGAGTGAAATATAATATGACGTAAGAGCTGGATAGCAAGTTTGGGCAGGTGTTCATCGCAAAAAGGCAAAGAGGGACTAATGCTCTAATGCTTTAATCTTCCAAATGAAACAATTAGCAATAGAGGTGATATCCTGGTGCAATAGTTACCGCCCATACTCATGAAGACAGTCGTGAGTCGGATGATCACCACATGACGTCAGCAGCCATGTTTATGAGACCCTTGTTCTCTCCCACGTCACTAGCTCCACTCCCTTCTGCATTCATAGCCATGTTTAGTTTCCTCTGCTCAAACTTGGTCGGAATACCACTTAAAGTCCGTCTAAGATATTCAAATATGGACGGGGATTAAAATCAGATATTAGTTGTATTTGTTACAATTATTACAAGATGGTATGTTAAAACAATGACTTTAACTATCAGTAATTGAAGTAACAATTCATTCTTGGCTGTCGACCCGGAAGTCCGGGATCGATTCCCAGCTCTGCCAAGAAATTTAATTCTAGTCTGAGGACTGGAACGGGGTACACTCAGCCCTCATGAGGCAATACCGAGAAGAGGTGGGCTTGATTTCCACCTCAGCCATCTTGGAAGTGGTTTTCCGTGGTTTCCAACTTCTACTCCAGTCAAATGCCGGAATAGTACGTAACTTAAGGCCACTGCCGCCGCCTCCCTCACCTGAATTACACACACTAATACAGCCATCTCAATAACACAGGTTTCTTTTTTCTTTTTCATTTTGCGTATAGCTTTTAGTGCGAGGAGTGGCCGAGGACATGTTTGGATCGCCAGAGGTTGTAGCTGCTTCTGTGCGGACACCCGTGGGGTGAGCTGCAAGTACCGTAGCGTGTGGAGTGTTGTCTTGGGAGGAAAGTGTGAATGTAAGGACGAGGAATTGGAAGGTAGCGGCTGTGGCCTATCGTTAGGGACCAACCCCGGCATTTGCCTGGAAGGAAGATGGGAAACCACAGAAGGTTGCCGGCGGGAGGAGTCAAACCTCCTCGCCTTCCGGATGTGAGTGACTGCCTGCAGCCACGCTGTAACGACCACGGCTAACTCACCCGGTACACATCCAAGTGCACGGGGCTAAATGGTCCAAGCTCCTCAAACTATAACAATTAAGTCTGCGAATAAAATGTTATAAATGCGTGTAAGGATATGGAAGTTCTCCGATACCATGTGTTATTGTAAGCCTCAGTGTTAATCTTTCGGTCTAGGATTGGCGTAGGTGCCCCGTAACTACTTGGAATCCGGTACTAGGGGTCTGATAAACTAAGGTGAAACCACTCAGGGCCGTGGAGAGTGATCACGGGCCCGTCGACTTGTGAACACCTCCATCGATGTTTGTCCTGTGATATCCTGAGAGTGTAAAAAGAACTTCCTGCAATTTTGATTTTTGAATTTGTACATTATTAAGTTTAAAAAAATGTAAATTTTAAATGCCACTTTCGTTGTGGCCTAACTGACCGAAAAGTTTACTCTCATCAGAAAAACAAGTCAAACTCTTTTCACAACCATATCAATACAATAGAAGTCGGATTTTGCACTAATTATTTAGAAAATTTTCGCCTTATAAAGTCTTCAAAAATTTGTTATTTTTCTTGCAGTGAAGATACAAAAATTATAAGTTGTTTACAAAATTCATGCTGTTGTTTCTTTATAATGTTACCTAGTTTGTTCACTGGGTCCAGTTACAATGAATGTAATGCTTTCAGAGAATGTCCTAATTTTGGAAACTAAATTGAGTTAATTTCTTTACTGTGGGCTCTTCCACCACCCTGGGCCTCTCAGAAAGTTCCACTTGCCCTTCCTTCTCGTCAGTCCTGAAACAACACTTAGGATGGTTGTTGTCAACGTCGGGATTGGAATTTCGAATCCGCATAGCCTACTCATCACTCCATTCCAGCCGCGTAACATGCCTAGACTGCTCGCTGTTTGTAGGTTTAATAATAACTAGTGGATCCATGCGATAACTCTCGCATGTGTAAAAACCACCCGTCCGGATTTATTGGTATGCAGGCTCGGCACGACACAGTTCTGGCAGGGGATATCGTCTTGTTTATTGTTTAAACTCACTTTATACACAAATGAATATATTCCCGTTGATTTATCAGGAAATGCAAGATTTTTCCTGTACTATTGAGACGATTTGGAAGATTGTGGTACAAACCGCACTCTCTAACTCCCTCTGGTTTAAGAGCTTGGGTTTTGTGAAACATACACCTTATCTTTGTATACTAATGATCATAACGCTAATTGCTGTGATATACTCAAAGGTTCAAACAATAATGTTATTGGTTTTACGTCCTTTTTTACTACTGTGGCTTTAAGAGACACCAGTGTGCCGGAAGGGGATCTTAAACGTGCCAGTAAAACTACTGACACGGCTCTCTCGCATTTGCGCACCCTCAAATGCCAGCTGACTGCACCAGGATTCGATCCTGCAACCTTGGGCCCAGCAAGCGAGAACGTTACCGTTGAGCCACGCAGCCAGCCTAAAGGTCCAAACTAAATTATGCTCAAATAACACTAAAAGTTGCCGCTGTTTTATCATTTATTTATTTATTTATTTATTTTAGAAATGTTGAGAGCATTTCGGAAGAGGCTGCAGCATCATCCGCACCCCGCCCCAGTTTTCGCTACGTCCCTGCAACACTGCATGGTTTAGAGTTGACGTAAAACAGATAAAGGTATTCTTGAGTCTGTGATCTACAGGTCGAAACGTCATGCTATTCATGTAAGGAAAACGGTCGTGTTGGCACAAAAATGATTCAACTTGCAGTGTAGCGTAAGTACAATGAATGACGTCACAAAACTCATGGTTGAACTTATTCTCAGAAGTGCTCATACCAGAATGTATGCTGAGCGTACGTGACGTAACTGTCTTGCACGTGACTTGTGTAAAAGCTTTCACCAACATGACTGTGACACAGTTCCTCACGATTGTGATGTGCTCAGATGATCACGTTGTACTGAGACAAGAGTGGACAACCCGTAAAGAATAAATAGTTTTTCAGATCTGGATGATGAATACTTGTTGGCTTGGTAGCCATGTAGGAGGCGTAGATGGCCTTTATTAAGCTACACTTCAGATTTAAATGATGTATACTTGTTGCCTTGGAAACCATAATTATATGGAGCTAGATGGCTTTTATACGTCAGATTTAGATGATGAATACTTGTTTCCTCGGTAACCTAACAGGAGGTCTAGATGGCCTTGACACTTCAGATTTAGATGATGAATACTTGTTACCTTGGTAACCATATAGGAGAGCTCGACGGCCTTTACTCAGATCTAGATGATGAATACTTGTTTCCTTGGTAATCATATATGGTCTTTACAATTCAGATCTAGATGATGAATACGTGTTACCTTGGTAACCATATAGGAAGCTTAGATGGTTTTAACACTTCAGATATAGATGATGAATACTTGTTACCTTGGTAACCATATAGAAAGCATAGATGGCCTTTACACTTCATATCTAGATGATGCATACTTGTTGCCTTGGAAACCATATAGAAAGACTAGATGGCCTTTACATTTCATATCTAGATGATATATACCAGTTGCCTTGATAACCATATAGGAAGCCAAGATGGACTTTACTCTTCAGATTTACATGATGAATACTAATTGATTTGGTAACCATATAGGAGGCCTAGATGGTCTTTACACTTCATATCTAGATTATGAATACTTGTTACCTTGGTATCCATATAGAAAGACTAGATGGCTTTTACACTTCAGATTTAGACGATGAATACTAGTTGCCTTGGTAGCCATATGGGAAGCCTAGATGGCCTTTACACTTTCAGGTCTTCTTTCGCAAATTGTTTATTGACTCCCAGCTCAAAAAAGTATCTGTGTTAAATATGAAATTGGCACTGTACTGCAAACAGTCACTCCAACAAAGAATATATTAATTTTTCTACGCTGTAACAAAAATATCCTCAAAGAAGCTTGTACTGTACAGTAAAACCTGTCAAGTTGACCACCTCTTTAACATGACCACCTGCGCGATATTGATCATACTTTCAAGGAAGCAGCAAATCCCTATTAGTTTATATGTACAATTTGTTCTATAAGTAGTTCATCTGTCAATAAACTTGAATCTTGACCACCATCTGGCTATAGTCTATTTCAAGCATTTTTCACTGCATAACTCCTGTGTAGTACTATACACATAGCAAATAAAAATTACAATTACCATGTGATGGGCTCCATCTCGGCAACGCTGTACAGATTTCCCCGTAACGGCTAGCTACGGAACCATGTCTTATTTTCCCATACAAATACAAACCGATAAAAAATAAGTGAATTAATTTACGTATTTCACAGTCATACAGCATAACCTTTTGATGTATAAGGATCACACCGCGACCAAGAACTACATTTTCCAATCGCCCCGAGACGAGAAAAAGTTACCTTACAAAAATGATAACAACTTTGTTTTTTGGGTACACAAAATTTTAAAATTAATAAACCAGTTATAAAACTTTCCAATGTATATTGTGTTAAAATTTGGATTCGATCTGATGACGTGTTTTTGAGATAATAATTCTTAAATATGACGTATGGTTGAAACACTCAGAAACACTTTTTGTGTTCCAACTGCGATAAAAAATATTAAAATATAAATTAAAAATTCCAAACCTACATGAACTAACGTACAATAGAACGACGAAAATGATGATGTTATTGGATTTTATGTAGGTCTATTGATTACTTCACAACCAAACTTCAAACTCGAGTGCACATAATATTTTGGTCGACAGTAAGTGGGTAAGGAGGAAATGCCTGCCCAAACCCTGACCATCTGGGGCACCCTAATTCCAGGGGATACGGAGGATGGGAAGGTAACCCAACAAACCACTCTACGTTGGGCTAATCACCCATGAGGAGGTAAGTGATTCAGAGAACTACAAGTAGCCTCGGATTGGACGGATATATACGATGACGACCGGAGTGGAAACGGAACACGAGATTTCGAACATGGAATATTAAGACAATCGTTGGTAAAGAAGTGGAATTGATACAGGAAATGAAGGACCACAAACTAGAAGTATTGGGATTAACTGAGGTTAGGAGAGAAGGTAGTGGAATGAAGAGAATGTCAGAAGGGTACACTTTGAGGTACTCTGGAGTTGGGATGGATAGTCGAGCAAAATACGAGTTGAAGGTGGAGCTGGACGAGGTAGACCCCGCATTACATGGGAGAATAGAATTGAGAGATTGGGACGAAAAAGGGGCAAAACTGTTGTGGAAATTAAGAGAATGTGCAGAAATAGAGCGGAATGGCCTAAATGGCTTAAACGAGCCTACCCCGACGCTTGAAGTCATAAGGGAATTCAAGAAGAAGCAGAAGAAGAAGAAGAAGATAAACGCTGAAGAAGGTATCATCGTATATCGAAACATGCACTAACATTTGAATAGAACTTGTAATAATTGGCGGAGCATTTTAATTAATTATATCAAAATATGAACATTTTTGATGTTCGGCCTTTTCAAGCTGTCGGCTTGATGCCAGCTGTTTCAATAGTGTTCATGCTAGGACATGGGTCTAGAGAGCTGGTAATACGCGTGTTCGATTAATCGATTAATAATAGAATAATTTGAAATTAATCGGAAACGATTGGACGTTAAATCGATTGATCGACTAACCGAATAAAAGATTAATCGGCTAACCACAGAATGTATTAATCGGCTAACAGAAGAATCGACTAATTGATTAGTAGACACGACTTCAGAGAATTTTAAATCAGAAGTCATCACTTTTGAGTTAATAGATGATGATAATAGTTGTTTTAAGGGGCCTCACATCTAGGTTATCGGCCCCTAATGGTTTGGGTGATAGTGAACATGTAAACGACATAAAACTACACCTAAAACTAACTACTGTACATACTTACAGACTAGAAGAGTAAATGGAAAACAAATATCAGAAGAAAGGAGACAAAAGACAGGTGGAAAGGAAATGCCCTCAACCCACGAAGAATGAGAATTAAGGGACTTGGAAGAAAGGAGAGCCAGGAAAGGCAGATAGGAAAGGGAAAGAGGGGAGGAACCGCCCCAAAGGCAATGGAAGAAGGATTAAAACTGGACCCAACTCAGGAAACCCTTGGGGTCGCCAAATCCCGAAGTCACCAGACGTGAGCCCTCGAGGGTGTAGCACAATCCAGGGAGCACCATAAGTGATGGGGCTACACACATTCAGAAGGTAGGAGATACAATAAAAATAAAACAAGAGGTTTGACCCCTCGATGAATGAGGGATCAGGAAAGATGAGACAAGGCGGGAAAGTGAAAGACTCCCTAGGCCTCGGATACCCCAATACCGTCGGGATAGGGAACGAACAAGAGTTGACCAAGGGAGGTCGACAGGAAAGACAACAGAGAGGAGCCTGGCACAAGTAAGTGGAAGCAATGCTGGACTCAGCTGGGGTCCGGTGGTCGCCAACCCATGGCCTACTAGATGTGAGTCCCTGGGAGGTAATTTGAGTTGCTCTTATTTTCGGAATGATAAAAATCTATAAAAGTTACTTTTTGCCTGAGTGTCCTTCCTTGTTTATGTTAACAATAACCAAATAAGAGTCAGTGACAGTGGAAGGAAAAACATCAATCAAATTGGGAAGGGTTAAAAAAAAAAAAGAAGACGAAGTGTTTTCAGCAAAAATTTTGAATTCTTATTTAGGCCTATTGTTTACAATTTAAGACAGGAACATTTTTGTTTTACTTCGTTTAACCTAGTTTTCACAAAGAAGATACATTGTTTAAATGATAGCCTATATGATACAATATATTTTGGTTGGTTGGTTGGTTCCTTAGTTTAAGGGCTGCGACAACGCGGTCATGTAGCACCATGTACTTTGGGTGTGTGTAGAATCTGTCTGATAATCGGTGTTAATTCTGATGTCTGTATAGGTGTGTGTTATCTGTTTTTAATTCAAGTAAGGACTGCAGACATTGAATTTCAAGTAGTTCCTACTTTTGCCGCCAAAACGCCACTGTCAACGACTAATTAGTTCAGAACTTGGCTACTAGACGCCATCGTAGTCGGCTCCTGGTGACGAACGTCGGAACCTAAGAGCGTTTGTTAAATGTTTAACCTAACCTAATTTAGCTTCACACAGGTGTAATTAATGGAAAGTTCTTTAACATGCCATAAATCTATGACATGGGACCGCCGGCTTTACTTCCCCTCCGAAGGAAGGCATATTGAGGGATTTTCAACGCTCTTAAAAAATCCGACGACTTCGGCCGGGTTTAAACCCGCGATCTTGGGCATTGAAGATAACAAAGAGGAGCCTGGCACAAGCCGCTACGATATAATTTAATTAATTAAATGTACTATTAACTTCTGTGAGAGTGAAATGAAAAGATTAATCGATTAATCGACAAAAAATTAATCAATTTTATTCAACCAACTGATTAATCGATTAAAACACAATAGATTAATCGTAATTTGTAGCAATTAATCGATTTTTCAACTTCGATTTATCGATTATTTGATAACTGAAATTAATCGATTAAAAATACCAGCACTACCAAGAAGATGAGTCATGGAGACTATAACTGTTAGTTTGCCACGGTGGGTGAGTGGTTATCGTGTCGGACTACAGTAATAACCACAAGCTCCTCGCCGTGGTACCAAGTGATTTTGGAAAGTCGATAGAAATCATGATACGAATTTAATACTTTGCTGGCATGTTAAAGAACCCATTTGAATTCAGTACGCCGTGTTCATAATGGCTAAATTGTTCTCGGGATTTTCTGCCACACAAAAAGTTCCTCTTTTCTCTACTAGAATGCGTTAGGGGGAAGTCCTGTAGCACCGGACGGCATGTAGTACCGGACACACTATAGTTCACGAAAATCTCGCTAGATGTCAGCATCATGTATAGTGCATTTCAAAGGTTTCTTCCAGTGTACGTCAGCGCAAGCAGTGTGAGTTTGTCACTCAAGCAGTAACCACGCTACGTGGTATTATCTGATTTCCTGTGCTCATTCATGTGTCTCAAGTAAGTTTTGGAAGAGCATTGTACTGAACTAGGTAAGTGAATTGTTACTGTACTGAGAGTAGTTGTTTAATGTGGTCTTAATAACATGTTCACAAAGTATAAATTGAAAATGAAACTTATTTATTAAATGGCAGGTGTTTCTTTAGATGCATGCTTGTCCTGTAAGACCGGACAGTACTATGTCCTGTACCATCGGACACGTAATTAGCTGTCATATTATTATTTGCAGGTTGAATCGCAAATAAAAACATGCCAAAAGACGACAAAAATGGGAAGAGGAGGGGAACGTGGTCCGAAGACGGTATGAAACTGGCAGTGAACAGCGTGCTTGCTAATAATTTGAGTGTTAGGGAAGCTGCAAGTAGTTTTAGTGTTCCAAAGAGCACTTTGCAGGACAGTCCAATAAAAATAAAGAGTGGAGGAGAAATTAAAATTACGCCGAAATTAGGGTGCTTCGAGAGAACATTATCAGACAATTTTGAAGAACAATTAGTCGCCCATATCAAGCTGTTAGATGGCATGCTCATGCCCCTTACCAGAAGAGATTTCCTGAAACTTGCTTATGATTTAGCTGCAAATTTAAAGCTGCCTCATAGGTTCAATAAGGACAACAAAATTCCAGGGAAACATTTCTATTACAGCTTCATGAAGAGACATCGTGAACTTGCACTGAGATCTTCAGTTCTTACCATGTTTTAAAAATAAAAATATTATTTTTTAAATTTCAAAGGTCTCTTTATTTTAGGGCCATAATATGTCCATAGATCTCAAGTATGAAGTTCCTATAAGACACTATCATGTCAACTACCGCATCCTTTTATAAGATCATAGATATGCATAGAATTTACAGTATTCAAGTAACAATCCGAAAAAGTTCTAAACTGTCCGGTATTACAGGCCAGTCTTAATAAAAGGGGAAAAAGCCACAAGTACGTTTATTTAAATTCCCAATAATCCTGCCACTGTTGAAAATTATGCTATCAGGAATATTGTCTTATATTACATGAAGGATGTCACACATGTTTTACTTGATTTTTAAATTCAACAATTTGAGCAGTATTGGCAAAAAAGTAATGTGTCCGGGGCTAGAGGACTCTCCCCTATATTGTCATGGAGCTTAGATATATAACCTTCTCGACTTGCATAGCGCTCCAAACAGCATTAAATTCTACATGCAAGCTGCCCTCTGGGCGTCAATTAACAATGCTTGCACCCGGCACCCGAGGCCATACGATATTATTAGACTATTTTTTTTTTTTGATGGTGGTTCCCACGGACTCAGCGAGGGAACTCACCACTACCGCTTTTCCAGGCAGTGTCCTAGAGCTGGGAACACTTGGTCGGATTGGATACAACTGGGGAGGTGTGATCAGCACCTCGCCCATGTAGCCTCACCTGCAAAGCGAACAGGGGCCTCATGAGGGATGGGAAGGGAAGGGAAGATTGTTATGGATAGGCAAAAAAGAGGGAAGGAGGCGGCCGTGGATTTACAGGAGGCACCATCCCGGCATTTGACCGAAGGCGAAGTGGGAAACCACGGAAAACCACTTGGAGGATGGCTGAGGTGGGAATTGAACCCCCTCTACTCATTTGGACCACCCGAGGCTGAGTACACCCCGCTCCAGTCCACATACCACTTTTCAAATTTCGTGGCAGAGCCGGGAATCGAACCCAGGACCTCCGGGGCGGCAGCTAACCATGCTGACGGAGGTGACTATTATTATTATTGTTATTATTATTATTATTTTATTATTGGTGTAAGTAAATTACGCAATGAGCATGCTTACGGATGGCTGCGTGGTGCTGAGGTGACATTCTCGCCTGCTGTTCCCAAGGTTGCGGGATCAAATCCCGGCGTAGTCACTTGGCAATTGATGGTGCTTAAATGCGAGGGAGCCGTGCCAGTAGATTGACTGACACGTTAAAGATCCTCTTCAAGGCGTCTCTAAAAACCTCAGCAGTTAAAATGAGACGTACAACCCATAACATTACTATTATTAGCACACTCGGGTAATAACATGTGTATTTTATCTACCAGAGATTGACACGAAACTTCCGGGCGGAACTCCTCAAGTGAAGAAGCATAGTTCGCATTCAAGTCGAGCCCCCCTGCTATTATTAATGTGGTAGAAAGCGAAGGGTATGTGGTACCCAACTGGCAGTGAATGACGTGAAACCTCTTCTAGCGGAACACGTGGACGAGCCTCTGCCTGCCTTGGCGAGCTCATGAAATCACTACACACCCTAGATTACGTCACTTCCCCTCCGCGAAGGTACAGTGAAGGTCGCGAAGAGGCTTGGCCTATGTAGCTGATAGCCCTCGCTCGAGTCTCTGCCGTTCATGGACACGCTTCCGTGAAGACATGCAGGGAGTGAACAGCACAGTTTGGCGCCCAACGCAGCTATGTGACACTTGCAGGAAATTGACCACCCACTTCGGCGGTAAAAAAAAAAAAAAATACTCGTAAAAGAAATAGAATCTCTTCTTAGTATAAAACAAAGTCCCCGATTCTTGAATGTTCCGGGTAATCTCGAGAACCACTGGATGGATTTTGATGCAGTTTTCTCCATTCTGTAAAGGATTTCTCGAGGAAGGTTGCTGTAGAAAATAACTTATTTATGACCAAAGGAAGCCGAGCAGTAACGATTTCAGTGAAAAGGTCGAAAAATACCTGCCGTGTGTCTTCTACGCTTACACTCAGTAAACCGTTAAAAATATCTATACCGGTTTACTATGGGTGTAAGAATTGTTCAGCATGAAAAATTTTACAAAAACGTCCGCGACAACATATCTCTATCTTCAATGCATCGTCTACTGTAAGTGATTTTACGTTTCTATTTCTTCCAACAATCTCCATTCAATTACTAGCTTCCGTAACGAGCTAGCTAGCAAGCGAGGCTATCACCCCAGTTACAGCCAGCAGCAAACTGTCGAGTTGTGTCGAGCATATGTACAGTTCACGCCACGGTTTTTGGTCGGTGAGCCCCGGTTTCACCGCCGTACAGAGGACAGGTGGCGAACCTCAGACATGTGCAATTGATATGTGAGTTGCTTTCCGTGCAACCATATTCTTTGGTGTCGAGTTAAGACTTCAGAGAAGAGTGGATGTGTTTTTCTGGAAGTGCAACTCGACCTTTCTTCATTTCGCCTGTGAACTTCTCGTTCCGCAGAATACATAGTCAAGTTTAGATTGGACGGGAGGGGGATTTGTGTTTCATGCACCTCGCCATTCTTTAATTACGTCTGACAAGAATTCGTTGCACATGCTATCTCCATGATACTATAATTTTATTAATAGTCCAGTCAGTGATTTTATTCCATCATGACGAGACGGAAAACGGATAGGCCTATAGGTCGTAGTTCATAGACATCGAATTAAATACGCCTTTTAAGCTTACGCTGGGTAAACCGGGCGAAGCCGGGGCGGGTTGCTAGTAACATGTAAAACAAATTGAATTTTCACGACCGCAGTTTATTTATATCGTAAGGCAAAACAAGGATACATTATAAATACATATATCTTACAATTATAGGCTATACACAATCATTTACAGGTCAACATTCAAAAATTAATGTCCAGGCTTTTCAGCCAGTCCACAGCCTCTGTAGAGGCACTATGTAATTCTTTTCTTGAACAGATCCATTGAATCTTGTTTTTGGGCAGTCCATAACAACGTGCTGTATGGTCTGGAGCATATTATCACAGTCGCAGAATGAGTCTTCAGATCTTCCCCACTTGTGAAGCCAGAATTTACACCTGCCATGATTTGTCCTGATTCTTTTTAGAGATGTCCATTCCCTTCTCGGTAATTGAAACCAGAAGGAGCTCTACAAGGATGGTGGATTAAACCCAGGTGGTCAGGATTTGAAGAGGTCCATTCTTCATGCCAGATCACATCAGCATCAAAATGTGTTTCCAGGAGCTTCTCACCAAGCTTCCATGATAGGTTTCTGGACTTTAATTTCTTCGGTTTATGAGGGTTGCTGTCCTGATGTAAGGGCAGCTGAGGGTTACTATGACACGTCTGCCATTCTCTTACAAGAGCCAGTTTTCTTCGTATGTGAGGGGGATGGATGTTGGATAAAACGGGTAGCCATTTTAGAGGTGTCCATTTGATGGTGCCAGATATTGTCCTCATGGTGTCATTCAGTGATACAAATGAAGGCTTTCAGCCATTAGTCGTATCAGCATGACGTCACGGCAGTATCGATAATAGTCAGGGTACAAGCGGCAGCCATTATGTAGAACACCAGTATTCCTTAGTTTTATTTGTTTATCAATCACATAATTATATCATTGTGTTAGTTGTTAGCTTCGTTTTGCTACCATTTATAATTCTTCAGTAGTTTAGGGCTCATTGCTTAAGTGTATCACAGCAACAGTAGCTACACTCACATTGATTAGTTGCTGGAGGAACTGTCTGTTGATATGATCGTCATTTCTCAGTCTCGCAACATTATAGATATTAAAATAAATACGGTAGGTTATTTTTTGGTGCTTAATGCTTTAGTATTTATCAGTAAAAGTTCCCACAATTTCTATGTTTTTGCCGTGCTATTTAGTCTATTTTCATTTTATGAAAAAAAAAATAGGCTTATGAGATTACCTTTTGTCCGTGTGGATGAGTGTGTGTGTATGCGCGCGCGCGCGTAGGCTATGTGTGTGTATATATTTGTGTGTGTGTCCTCACATAATAACTTCTAAACGGCTGGAGCGATTTCAATGAAACTCAGTGAGGTCATAGCACCATTTTGGCCGACCCCGTCCGTGCCCTTCAAATTTTATTACGTCTCGCCAATCCAACATGGCGGCTGTGCGAAATATTTCACTGGCATTCTATATCTCCGAAAGTATTACTGATATCACCCTGAAATTTTGTACGGTGATAAAGGGCACTACTAAAAGTTCGGCTATGAGACTTCAAAAAACCTGTAAAATACAAAACGAACATGGCGGCCAAGAGAAGGTGAAACATTTTAAATAGACTTTTCACGCGATTTAACCATCTGAGCGCAGTGAAATTTGGTACAGTAAATGTTTAAACACATTGTAATGCACTGACATATACTTAAGTTCAATTGTTCACATTACCTCACGATGGTGAGTGTGCGCAATTTTAAAATTAAGTTTTTATTTCTTGTGTATTAATCATGCGATCAAAGTCAACGTTTGAATAATGAACCTACGCAATAATCGTCATCTAATAGTACATAACTCTATGGCCTACATATATAAAAATCCAACATGGCGACCAACCGAAATATTTAGACGGTTCTCAATATCTACGAAACTATTACAGCAATTAAACTGAAATTTTGTATGTTGATAGAGGCAATTAACATAAGTAGGATATATCAAAATAGGCTGTACTTCACGGAACTACTTGTTTCTTTTGGAGGGCAGACCATTTGCGGGTGTCATTGTGGATTTGGTAGTGTTTTGTACAGCTGTTTTGACTTGTATATTTTGATCTGATGATGCTCGTTTGATGAGCGAAACATGTCACCCCATAGTTTTCTCCCTCTTCTGGAGATCATAACAAATTTATATTTAATCACACATATGTTTTTCTGGTTTTGTCTTTGTATGTACCAGCAATTGGGAGTATACTGTGTTGACCGACTGAAAAGTTGCAATATCAAATGTTTAAATAAATTCAATCATGGCTAATTTTAAGATCTTCTTATAGTTTTCCAGGTACTTGATGACAAAAACTGAATAATTTTAAACATCAAAATTATTTATGTGGCCTCGGTGAGGTAGTTCGTAGCATGCTGAGCTTCTATGCCCAAGTTCGCGGGTTCAAACCCAGCCGAATCGTCAGATTTTTAAGAGCGTTAAAAATCCCTCAGTATTCCCTCCTTCGGAAGGGAAGTAAAGCCGGTGGTCCCATGTCATAGATATATGGCATGTAAAAGAACCTCCCACCAATTACACTTGTGTGTAGCTAAATTATCGGTCAGATTTGAGTAACGGTCTTAGGTTCTAACGTTCGTCGCCAGGAGCCGACTGTGGCATCTAGTAACCAAGTTCAGAACTAGTTGTCGTTGACGGTGGCGTTTGGTAGCAAAAGTAGGAACTACTTGAAAATTGAATATCTGCAGTCCTTACTTGAATTGAAAAACAGATAACACACACTAATACAGCCATCACAATTAACACCGGTTATCAGAGAGATTCTACACACACCCAAAGTACACGGGGCTACATGGCCGCGTTGCCCCAGCCCCTAAACTGAGGAACCAACCAACCAAAATTAACTATGAATACTGAGGAAATAAGATAAAGTGCCTTCTTCAATATTGCTGTTGATAACCCAAGTCAACACGAATTTTGAATCTGGGTTCTGTATGTCTGATTTTGATTTGTTATGCCTAACTAATGAAATAAAAATAGTTTTTTTTTACTTATGGATTTTAGTGTCGGGGATGTCCGAGGACATGTTCGGCTTGCCAAAGATTGTAGCTGCTTCTATGCGGACACCCATGGGGAAGTACCATCGAGTGTGGAGTGTTGTCTGGGGAGGAAATTGTGAATGTAAGGACGAGGAATTGGAAGGTTGCGGCTGTGGCCTATAGTTAGGGACCAACCCCGGCATTTGCCTGGATGGAAGATGGCAAACCATAGAAGACCATCTTCAAGGTTACCGGCGGGGGGATTCAAACCTGCAGCTACGCCGTAACGACCACGGGCTAACTTACCCGGTAGAAAAAATAGTTTTACCTAATAAAGTTTGCCTTTGTAGCTACCACAACGAAAGTTCAAATTCGAAGGAAATTCTATATTTGTGTAGGCTACGTTCAAACGAAATCAAACGATAATTTATATATTTACATCACGTTTATTTACAAAACATAGTTAACATTAATCTACAAATTAAAAAACAATACAAACGAGCTTTTAAAATGAATATTAGTGGTACTTCTTCTGTGTGGGTACGAACTTTCACGTATTAGCTCCCAAATGTAATCACCCATCATGTTCTCATTATATTGTGCTTGATAACGTTGCTCTAAATCCATCACGTCTTGGTGAAAACGTTCCCCTTACTCTTCTGAATATGCCCCCAAGTTATCTTTCAATTGGTCCAAGTGAGCATGGAACATGTGTACTTCAAGAAACATTCTGCAACCCGTGAGTTCTCAAGCATTGTGGAAATAAGCTCTTTGTAATTTCAGTTTTCTTATTTCCAAGGAAACCATGGATCACTGCTTTAAGGCTGTACCATGCTTATTTTTCGTGGGTGTTGAGTAACTGTGGTAATTCATTACTGGCCATTTGAAAGAGTATTTGAATGGTCTGGACTCCGTCCTGAGGAAAGAATTCATGATGAAAATTAATAAATGTAAAACAAAAATATTGGAATGCAGCCGAAATAAATCAGAAACCTCTATGGACATCAAATTGGTAGGGGAGTAACTAAAGGAAGTAGTAGACTGCTGTTACTTAGGAAGCAAAATAACCAGTGATGCACGAAGCAAGGAGGATATGAAGAGTAGGTTGGCTCAGGCAAAGAAAGCATTTCTACAGAAAAAGAATCTGTTGACATCGAATATAGATTTAGGTATTAGAAAGTCATTTTTGAAAGCCTTTGTCTGGAGCGTGGCACTCTAAGGAAGTGAAACTTGGACTATTGGTGCAGCAGAAAAGAAGAAAATTCAGGCATTTGAAATGTGGTGTTACAGGAGAATGATGAAGATCAGATGGGTAGATAGGGTGACGAACGAAGAGGTATTAAGACGAGTGGGAGAGGAGAGATGTTTCTGGCGACTGCTAATGAAGAGAAGAGATAGGTTGGTAGGACACATACTAAGACCCCCAGGTATAGCAAGCTTAGTTATGGAAGGAAGGTTCGAGGACAAGAACTGTAGGGGTAGACCAAGGTTAGAATATGTTAAACAGATTGCCTCGGATGTAGGGTGTGGAAACTATGTAGATATGAAACGATTAGCTCAGGACAGGGAGGCATGGAGAGCTGCATCAAACCAGTCAAAAGACTGAAGACTCAAACAACAACAGTTTCTTTATTTGAGGACCGACGAAAATACCAGCTTTGATTTTAGCCTCTGACAATTTAGGAAAAATAGTCTTTAAATATTGAAGAGCTTCAGAATCTTGATGTGTTCAAAGCCTTTACCCCTTAAACAGTCTGCCAAAACTTCAAATATCCATTTAATCATTGCATGATGTACCAAAGCAAACTTTTTTTTTAAACCGTCGACATGAGCATCTATGGACTGCGTGTTAGCAACCAGTCTCATTTCAGTGTCTGCGTCTTTTTCGTTTGCCGGCTTTGACATCTTGCCAGTATCTCTTGAGCCCATCAGCTTATATTCTTCCGCTCCTCTGTTAAAGGGCCGTCTTCTGGGGTTTTCCTCCACCATAAAACCGTGATAGCTTTTCACCATCCTTCTGAAACTATTCCTGTCTTTGATTTTATCCTCCGTAATGCCCGCCTGCCTCATATCTTTCTCACACTATTGGAACCATTTCAACTTGGAGATCTTCAGTTTAAGAAAATTCCATATTTTCTTTGTGAACCGGTCATTATTCATGCGGAAGATGTGCCCATAAAACAGCAATCTTTGCTTTCTAATTGTTGTTGTTATCGGTTTCATATTGCTGTATACTTCTTTGTTTGATTTCAGTCCAACCTTTCTTTCAACCCATCTGTTGCCCAAGATCTTCCGTAGTAGACTGCGTTCTCTTTTAAGTACCTTTAAGGGGAGATGTAGGCAGTTTTACAGGACGTAATTCACATACGTGTAACTCCTGAAAGTTTTATCAGATCTCACTGAAATTTAGTAAACATATTAACAATTCCTTGATGCATCCTTTTGTAGTTCGTGAGAATTTCTTTGTAACTTTTAAGGGAGTTATCGTCATTTACGGTTTTTTGTACACTTTTCTCTTACATTTGGGTAAAGAGTGTCAATTTTCGTGCGTAGAACTAATCTGGGTTATTAACAAAACATTTACACGCAGTAAATTTTTGGATAAGGATTTCACTGATTTTCTATTAAATTTTCAACTTTAAGAAATTTCTTTCAAGAAAAAAATTTGACATTTTCAAGTACATTTTTAAAGCATCATATTAAAATTCCGTTCCATCAAAATCTTCACACTAGTTAGGAGTACAAATGTGTAAAATTTTGTTAATATCCATTCGGTAGATTTTGTTAAAAATGTACCTAAAATGCTAAAAATATTTAGATCAGAAATTTCAATGTTAAGTTTTGATAAATATTTCTTACTCATTTGCAGCCCAAAAGATTATAATTTTTAAATGACATTTGTAGATCAAATTTTGAAACAAAATTTTGAGTTCATGCTCTCCATTGTATGTACTTTCAAATAAAGCAATATCCTTTTTTTATATTTATTTGTATGATTTCTGTCTACATTTCCCGTAATGTAGCAAACTTTAGTAATTATGAATGGCGGTTTTGGTTACTTGTTGTTGTAGACAGTCAGAATATGTGCATTAAATAATAGACTCAACGCACAATGCTTTGTCTGTTGACTTGTGTAACATACATCATTCAGTGAGGAAAAGTGGTCTACTTGAATAGAAAGTCAGCTGTGAGTAATTGATAACAGGTCGTAAATCGGAGGCCTCGACAAGAGTTTTAAATTATTACCTCGTTCGCCAACTTATTAACATAGTAATTAAACCAAGGTGAGGAGATCGATTGCATCTTGTCTAAACCAACCACCTCGAGTAAGACACACTCCCAGACCCAACAAGGAAACAGAGCAAACAGGGCTGAGCCCTGGGGCCCTGGTACGCTAAAGGGCCCAAAAGAGAAAACCACGCTTTATTTAATTTCTGTACCAGTCTATTGTATGAATACAAAAAAAATTCTTACCAAATATTGAAATGCAGTAGGAATTCGAGTGATTTTTGGAAAACGCATTGCCTGGTGAAATCCTAAACGGGCACAGTGAATAACTTTTAAAATAATAGTTGCAAAATATGCGCATTGTTTATACGTTGTAGTGCAGCATGACACTAATACGTCCAATTTTAGATTTTTAGCCTACTTTTCACATTTTGCAAAAATGAGGAAAAAGGAGACTTATGAGATCGGTCCGGGCAAATGTGTGTCTGTCTGTCTGGCTGTGTGTGTGTGTGTGTGTGTGTGTGTGTCCCCTCCTTATCAACTCCTAAACAGCTGCAGCAATCGAAACAAAATTTGGTTGGAGTATTTGAAAATGCTGTCAGTGCTACCAACTGCTGAAAAATCGGAATTGAAACTTGAGCTCCATGTTGGATATCTTGGAAGGTATGAATGGGAGCTATTTCAAAATTGGCACACGTATAGATAATAACATTTCAGTTTAATTTCCAGGAGGCCATACATGGCAGTGTTGCCAAAATGATTATAAGCCTGCTGATAGGTCAAATTTTTAAATGCATATAACTTCTACGCTATCAATTGGAATTCAACCAAATTTCGTATGTGCTATATGTACATAAATATATATGACTGAGCGTATTCTTAAGAGTCACCAGGGCTGCCAACTGTTAATAAATGCCCTCAATTTATTTTATCCAAATACCAATATACCAGAAAGTATGCAAGCCGACAGCTTTAAACTATGCACACGTATAGTACCTGACATTCTATATTAATTTGGAGTAAATTATATACGTCAGTGCTACCAACATGATTCTAAGCCTGCTGAGAGGTCCAAATTGAAATACATGTAACTTCTATACAATCATATGGATTTCAACCAAATTTCGTGTGTGCTATGTGTACCATAACAGATATGAATAAGCGTATTCTTAAGAGCAACCAGGGCTGCCAACTGTTAATAAATGCTGTATCTAATTTTGGTACCCTAACATCAATATATCAGAAAGTATGCAAACCAATACCGGTAAACTTTGCACACGTATAGTACCTGGCGTTCTAGATGATTTTGGAGTAACTAATATACGTCAGTGCTGCCAACATAATTCTAAGCCTGCTATAGGTCCAATTTTAAAATGCATGTAACTTCTATACTAACTAATGGATTCCATTCAAAATTGGTACAACAATAGATTATAATATTTCAGATTATTTCTGACCAATACATGCATGACATTGTTGCCAACATGATTGTATGCGCGCTGTTAGATCCAATGTTTAACTGCATGTAACGGCCATGCTATCCATTGGACTTCAACCAAATTTTGTATTCTGTACCTTAAGAAATGGAACTAAGAATATATTCAGTCACCAGGTCTGCCAACTGTAGTGCTCTATTAGGCTACATTACGTTAGGTATTGTCCCCGTTTACCCGGATAGTAGGCTGTCAGATATCCGCCCCCTCAATCGGATTGCCAACAATCAATCGCACCAGCTCAGCTACATCAATGAAAATGGCACTGACAGATACTACCGAGGTTTGAACACAGAATTTACCAAGAAAAATTATTGTGGAACACACCAAAATAGACGGGGTTTCATACTTACCTCTTATAAATATCTCGGGGATTGGGTTGACAACAGGATCATTAAAGTATGCTCTCACAATAACCTTCACCATGACATTTAAAAATGAACCAGACCGAAGGCAAGAACTTTGAACTGTACAAAAGCTTTATTTTCAAATAAAGAGTATGATTTTCACAACTCAACAAAATAAACGTGGCTATCAGTAGCCTATGTCAATCTGACTACGTCCTCCTAAAGGACTTGCAAATTTATCAAACAAAATGTTAGCTCCCATGAGCTCAAAATACCGTAACATTTTATAACACATTTGGATTGGATGAGGAAGTGAGGACGAGACATATATAGAGCACTTGGTTTCCTTTTAATAAACATGAGAATTGTATTTATAGTCGCAAGGCCAGAGTGTGGACGACCTCACCCGCTGATAACCAGTTGTTGGGACAGCTGCAAGCTACCCTCCAACCTGTTGCATACTTGTCAAATGGACTCCCTTCTCACATGCTACGTTACGTAAGAATACAGCTCTCTTTTAAAGCTTTAAATGTCTACTGGACATTTCATACATATTGACGCAAATCTTTCAAATGCTTAACTCACATCCGACTGGATTATTTTAACATTCCCTAAACTTGTTAAGTTATCATCCAAATGTTTAAAAAGCATAGTTTAGAGTATAAAACACACTCTTAAATGTTTATAACAAAATCACATAAATTATTTATAACAATTAGAAATTGTTTATAATATTGTCGAAAATAATTACAAAAATTTTAAACACGCCTTTAACATTACTTTCGTTCCACATTATTGTCAAAGATATTTACATTTATTATTTACAATATCAACATTTAAATTATTTAAATTATTAATTTAAGAAATACATTGAACCACATGTTTTATCCGGTTGGTAAATTCATAATCGTGTTTAATATAATCGACCAATGAAGGTTAGTTATACATGTAAATGTCACAATCTGGTTTAATAAAGGTTGTAATAATTTTAATTATTTGTGACGGTAATCTTCATTCGAAATCTTATCTCAAATTCTTTCACAACTCTTGTTAATTATAACAGTAAATTCACTTGATTAATTTTCAACGAACTATGACAATACACTCTAGCGGAAAATACTTCGTTTACAAAATAATGCACAAACTGCATTCAAAATAGCCCAAAATTCATCATATATTAATCTATATGGCATCAAAATCTTCCACAGCATTTACAAAAAACCTCCCCTAACACAATCTTTATCATTATTAATTACTGTGGGAATCTCCTTCATTTATTTAAGGGCATTATACATCAGCGACTTTCAACATGTCCGCTGCACTATCGATTATACATTCATAGTTCCACTTAAAAATTCTTATATCAATAATTGTTTCAAAACTGTTGTCATTTAAACTTCGTGGATTTCATTCATGAATCGAAATGAAATAAAAATTTGCCAATCACAAACAAATTTAATAGTGAATACGCTTATATACGCCTGTCTGGTCTATCAAAATTTAAGATTAACATCTTCAAAGAATTGTAGTATAAAAATACTATCATCAAACAAAGTGCGACTAACTGCAAAATAGTCGAATAGAACCCAATTAGACTGGGGAATGCAAACATCATTATATAAATCTCTATATGAGAAAAAACCTAACACAAGTTTTACGAATTTAATGCATTCAATAATTCATAATTAATGTTCATCTTTCACAAAATTGCCTAAGATGCAATGGTCGTTCATGACTGACGATAAATGTCTGTGTTGTAATCAATTCAAATACCGACTAGTATTTCCAAGATCGTCGACAACGTACTGGATTTTAACGCTCTAAAATCATTTAAATGTTCTTCCTTCTTGATGATGACAGAAAATTGGTCAAAGTAATTAAACTGGGATAGAATTACTTTAATAAAGTGACACGCTGTCTGAATTTAAATCTGCCATAAAAATCATTAACTTACAGTCAAATCGTGACTACAAAAATAAGCAAATTACTGAAAAATCTAAATATCAGTCTCAACTGATTCAAAATCATTTAACTATGCCCATGACATAACAATGTCTTAATAAAACGTCGAAAAATGCATAACTCATCAAGGTGTACTGAGAATAGGAATCTCAAACAAGAATATCGGGCAAAAATAAATGAGGACAAAAATATGGGAAAAATGGTTGCTCAAATATTGCTAAGAAACTCAAATACAATAAACATTCACGACTACCTTATCTGCCGATTGACGTTCCAGAGGAAAATTCCCCAAAGAAGACTGTTGATGGATCCATTTCACCAAGTTAAAGCTGAGCTCCATCCTCGAAACCAGAGACAGCACCATCGGAGAATCGAACTGCTTCACGAAGACGAACGACATCCTTCCGGCAATAATCTTCTTTGTGAGTCGGGACAACCCTGACCTCTCTTGAAAAATCCCTGAAGTTCCAGTTGAAAATCGGCATGAAGTTTTTGTATAAATTTCCGAAGAAATATTCATATTCAGAAAGTATGAAATCATTTCTATTGCTGTTTGATAGTATTCAGCCTTTGATCACGAAACATGGGTGTAGATGGTTATTTACCACATGTTCGCTTGTATGGAATAGCAATTAGCGAAGTTCCATGCTGCTATCTTACTCCGTTGAAATATGTCCCAATTGCATTAAGTCCTTTAGCCTTCCATATGCTCTTCGGTTGTAGTATTAGAAGAACAAACTGCCTTATTAAATTGCTCCATTATACTGCAGTGTTGTGTCACAAAAGCAATCTGAAGTCTCCCTATTTCACTAGCCCTGTCAGCCGTAGCGTAGAGTCTGGCTATACAAAGTGTTTCTCCTGTGGCGAGAAAATCACTTTTGTCAGTCGTCTAATATTGTCAATAACTTCCAAAATACTTCCTCGAAATTGTTCAGCTTTTCTACAGTCCTTACTGTAGCAATGCACAAGAGAATTAGCTTATAGGCGACCGCTAACTGTTCACAGCTAATCTTGTAGAAGCGTTATAAGTGTCGTTTCAACTTCACCTAGATTTACTTCACAGTAAACCTGCACTGCTTGTAAGTTCGACTCTCGTTTAATGCAGTGGCTTCGCCACGCGTTACAAAGACGACTTTTTCACTACTAATCTCACTCGACGTTTCACTGAAAAGACTATTTGAGATCTGACGATTGATTTATAATCTGAGAATGAGAAATGAGGCTCCTCTCTTCTGCGCAAGGCCTTTTATGAACTTCATGAGGGGCGTATCTATCCCTTCCATCGCGTGTTACTGCGTCATCGCTAGAAGTTCCAACTTCGTCAATACATGACGGATTTTCATAATTCAAAAACTGAAAATAAATTTCACCAAACTTCCAGATCAATGCCTCTACTGCAAATGGATTTCCACAATTCTGCATTCCAAAAAGTAATAAAAATACCATAGTTTCAGCAATCTCCGTCTTCCTTTAGACTATCGTTCATTGGTTTAAGTCTCCCCTCCAATAGCATAATTTCTTCCTCAGCAGAATTCCACGTTTCCTGCGACTGCGTCGTACATCTCGGATCCTTTTCGAATAAATGCTGACGTCACTGAGAATCTCAGCTCAAGTAGCCTGCTTGGCATAACGTCTGCGTCATCCGTGCTTACGTCATGGCTACCCACGTCATAACTATGACAGCCATAACTTTCGCTATAATTTCCAAAATAGCCACCGTGGTCTCTATATAATTCAATTACGGGGGCAGTATACAGTAAGGAAAATCCACAGCCTGCTTCCAGTCTCCGACCGGGTCAGGAATGGAATGAATGAAGCCTCCCATCTAGCGGCAAGGATATGGACTGTGCCGGCTGCCGATGCCTGACGCACTCCTCTGGGGCAATGATTAAATGAATTACAGATGAAATGAAATGATAGTGGAGAGTGTTGCTGGAATGAAATTTTTGACAGGGAAAACCGGAGTACCCGGAGAAAAACCTGTCTGCCTCCGTTTTGTCCAGCACAGATCTCACATGGAGTGACCGGGATTTGAACCACGGACCCAGCGGTGAGAGGCCGGCGTGCTGCCGCCTAAGCCCCGGAGGCTTCAGGTATACAGTATTTCGAAATAATTAGAAATTTCGATATTGCCAACTTAATTTCGTCATTATTCTAGATAGGTCCATATAGATTAATCATTGGCATGCACCTTAAATTTTAAGAAAAGTAGGCACTTTACTGTAGTTCGTCACGGAACTTCTGTTTTCTTTTCTTTCAGATTGATACGTTGTTAGTTGCAATGCTACGCTAAATTTCAAGCGTGCAATGCCAAATGCAACAAGGAAATTGAAGGCAAGTCACGAAACCTAAACGTAAAAGAACTCGTGATTAAAAACTAAGAGGTTATGGATGAGCTGGCTTATGACGGAAAATTTAGTAGAATAACCCATACATCATTTCACACAGACACATTTAAAGTTTTCTGTTTCTTTCTTTCTTTCTTTCTTTCTTTCTTTCTTTCTTTATTTATTTATTTCTTGGGAAGGGGTGGCGCAGATGTCAAGCTCTTTGCCTCTCACCAAGGTGACCGGGTTTGATTCGCGGTCAATGCATATGTGATTTTCCAAGTGAAATGCCATGTCTTGTGGTTCGAATTCCACGTTAAAAGGAGGTTCCGTGTCTCATGATTGCGAGATTAACGGTCACGTTAAACTACAAGCTTCCCTTTTTGCTTTCTTTCTGTCTTTCTTTCTTTCTTTCTTTCTTTCTTTCTTTCTTTCTTTCTTTCTTTATATTCCCAAAGTGATGTGTAAATGCCATACGATTAATAGTGTAATAATAATAATTTCTTTATTTCTTTCTTCCTTCCTTCCTTCCTTTCGGGTCGATAACCTCGACGTTTGGCCCCTTAAAACACCAATCATCACCATGTCTTACAAACTTATAACTAACTTACTAGAAGAAAAACATAACATAAAAGGAGAAAAGGAAAAGAAGAAATATGCCCTTAACCCTCGAAGAATGAGGATTGAGGGACTTGAAAGAAGTGAAAGGCAGATAGGAAAGGAAAGAGGAAATGGTCCGCCCCAAAGTCGGTGGAATAAAAGAAAAACGAACCCAGCTCAGGAATCCTTCAGGGTCACCAATTCCTGAGCTCACCTGCCATGAGCTCTTGAGGGTGTAGCACTGAGACAAGGGCCAATTAAGGCGGAAAATTGAAAGATTCCCTAGGCCTCGGATACCCTAATACCGTCGGGGTTGGAAGAGAACAAGAGTTGACCAAGGGAGATTGACAAGAAAGGTGACAGAGAGGAACCCGGCACAAGTAAGCGGAAGCAATGCAGGACTCAGCTGGGGTCCCGTGGTCGCCACCGCACGTCCCACTAGTCGAGAGCCCCTGGGGTATTAGAGGTATTAAAACATCTGGAGTTTTTATAAGCTAATATCACAAGTATTCTAATAATGTAACCACGTAATCATGTCACATTGAATTCTTGTTTAAATTACATGAATTCAATTTATTTATAATAGCACCAGTTATATCAGCGTCAACCGTTATCGTTCCGCAGCTGATGATGGTATGCATTACACAGGTGTACGCGTACTTTTAGCATTAGCTGTGTGTGTAAATCACATTAAGAGTATCGTAATCCCTGCATTAGTCAAGTAACGACACGTTTTCGCTTTGTTAGAACACTCAATGACATGAACATTGATAATCCTGCGGAGGAGCGCATAATTTAAATTCTTAATATTACTATTATAATTTTAGCTTAAGGAAATTATTAATTGTATATTATTCTGATATGCGTTTCTCATAATTAGGTTGTATACTGTTAGAAGCACTATAAATAAATAAATAAATAGCAATGGCAGGAAGGTACTCGTAATGAAGAGAGTTGAAACTTCGGGACCGTATATCAGCCTTCATTTGTTGTTGTTGTTGTTGTTTGAGTCTTCAGTCTTTTTAATGGTTTGATGCAGCTTTGCATGCCTCCCTGTCCTGAACTAATCGTTTCATATCTACATAGCTACCATACCCTACATCTGAGGCAATCTGTTTAACATATTCTAACCTTGGTCTACCCCTACAATTCTTGTCCTCGATCCTTCCTTCCAACAAACTGACAAGCTTGCTATTCCTGGGTGTCTTAGTATGTGTCCTACCAACCTATCTCTTCTCTTTATTAGCAGTCGCCAGAAACATCTCTCCTCTCCCACTAGTCTTAATACCTCTTCGTTTGTAACCCTATCCACCCATCTGATCTTCATTCTCCTGTAACACCACATTTCAAACGCTTCAATTCTCCTCTTTTCTGCTGCACCAATAGTCCAAGTTTTACTTCCATAGAGTGCGACACTCCAGACAAAGGCCCTCAAAAATGACTTCCTAATACCTAAATCTATATTCGATGTCAACACATTCCTTTTCTTTAGAAATGCTTTCCTTGCCTGAGCTAACCTACTTTTTATACCCTCTTTGCTTCGTCCATCAATGGTTATTTTGCCTCCTATGTTACAGAAGTCTCCTACTTCCTTTAGTTTTTCACCTGCCAATTTGATGTCCATACAGGTTTCTGATTTATTTCGGCTGCATTCCAATATTTTTGTTTTACATTTATTATGTTATGTCTCATTATGTCCGAGCCTACACCCCATTATACAATTTTGACTCACTTGTCACATCATCCTCCCCTCCCACAGTTACGACTCTGTTCTGCACACCCATCAAAGTGAAGGCTGTTTCACAATTGGCCAGGGAACGGGAAGGGGAACGAAGTTTGTACGATATAATTATGATGAATGATATGTCTCGTGCCCTGAGATGTGTATGTATCAGGGGCGTATATAAGGGGAGTGATCAGGGGCTCCAGCCTCACCCCCCCCCCCCCCCGAAAAAGCCAATTCAAATTAAGAAAGTGTTGCTTTGGTAAGAGCATAAAATATTTGTAAATTTGGTTGTACCCTAATCTTAACTTATTGGCTGAGTTATAAACAATATTAAGATTGAAATTGGACTAACTCGTGGTGTAGTGGATAGCATTCTTGGCTGCCGCCCCGGAGGCCCGAATTCGATTCCCGGCTCTGCCAAGACATTTTATTTCTAGTCTGAGGGCTGGAACGGGGTACATTCAGCCTTGTGAGGCAAAACTGTGAATTCCACAGTACGGTTCTTTTGAGGAAAGGTTTCCACAACGCCGACAATGAATGTAGCTGCGAACTCTGCCACCAAGCCTGTCAACAGTATCATATGTTCGAATGTGCCCAAAGAACTCTGCCAATCTCACATTACGGAAAGGACTGATGTAAATGACGTTTTCTATAGAATAACTATGTACAATACACATTGTGTTTAGTTCAATAAAAATAAATACACACATTAGTACACCCATCAGTAACACAGGTTATCAGACAAATTATACATACACGGGGCTACATGACCAGTATGTCGCTAAGCCCCTAAAATAGTCAACAACAACAACAACAGTTAAACTTCCATATGTACGATGAGAGTATATGGTGAGGCCAGCCAGCCCTTGTTGAATCGTAAGTTACGGTTGGGCTATAATACTTGCATGATTCATACATCATCCATCTTGAAACTATTTGGGTGATGACCTGGTAGTTTGGGCATAAGACGCTTACCACATTAAGGTATATAGTTGCCTAATTTGGTAGAGATCGAATGATTAGGTTAGCCATAATTTGATTTAAGCTCAAAACATTTGGATGGGCGCCATTTCTTCTTTGTTATGATGGCGACAATATACAACATGACACTGAGTTGTCCCTTTCTAGTGCTACCTCTGTACCAAAGGTGGTTCGATTTGGTTTCGTTGTGTTTGAATTGATAGGGCGGGGGGGGGGTCGAATTGCACATATACACGGCCGCCATCTTCAAACTATTTGGCTGATGACCTTGCAGTTTGGTCAAAAGACGCTTCCCACATGGAAGTATTGAACCCTTCAGAAAAGCAGTGTTTAATGTAAGAAATCTTAATCAAGGGGTCGCGCTCAGTTCCTATGTGATGTTTACGTTCGCCAAACAACATGTTCTACTGAGGTAAGGGTCATAGGATATAAACTATAAATCGAGAAAGAAAGGTGACAAGATGTAAAATAATAACATGATTTAATGACTAATAGTGCATAAAAAGATATAAACAACAATAACATATAAAACAATCCTCCCTGAATTTCCCATGATAGGAATATCTATAAATTTGAGGAGTCAGACGGATCTCCCCTTTTATTTAAAATGTGGATCCTGGTTCCACTACCTTGCAATTTGGGTTTTATGTGCGCGTAATGACTAACTACGAGGAATGAGTACTTTGGATGACTGTTCGTTTACAACGGGTTAACAGCCACGATGCTTACGAACAATCATCTCGTAAATCAACGTTTATGGATATGGAACATGACATTAAATAAAACCCTTAAAAAGTAATGCTGACACACGCACTAAAAATCTACTATTTACAGGAATCTCTCTCGGGACCCTCATTAGCGCGAAGACGCACTTGACTATGAGCTGCCAACACGGGCCAAATTGCTCAACACAAACAAGGAAATACAGCAAGCATGTGACTCACGGGTCACTGAATAAAATAAAAACATGGAATAAACCAACAACAACAAAAGCCTGACTGGCTGACATTACTTTATATGAACAAAACTGCATGTTAAGCTAACGCTTCGGAGATTATCGTGATTCGTAGGCAACTCCCATTTATTTAAACAATTTTTATCATTGATCAGTTCTTATTCTGTATTTAAAGTTAATACTGAGCCACACAGGCACTCTCCACTAATGACCTGGCTGGCAATCCTCAGGCCGTCTTGTGCAACATCTCCCCTCTTCCTCACTCACCTGCCATTGTCCCACTCCAGTGTGTATAAATACCTGACCAGCTGTGCCGTTATCTCAAGGAATCAACAGCAACAAACTCAACCACTTCAAAAATATGGTCAGACATTAATCAAAATATCCAGAATTGCCCTCGCGAGGTCACAATCTAGATTTGTCATCAAGCTGCCAGAAATCAGTCTAAGCTGAAAATCCCGCTTGTAATGACACAAAAACACACACTCACACACACACATTTGGGAATGACAATACGTATTTACACAGATCGGCTGAATGGATGCTCGCCGACAATTAAAAAAATATTAAAACCTACGATAGAGCTGACTGCTCTTCGTCACAAATCACATTGCTCCAAAGGCAATAATCTCATTGAATCTGATCAATAATAAAGCAAAAGAAATTAATTACCCTCCAATCTACTGTATAATTATATTACTTCAGTCCTACTTCTGAAACACAACATATCTCCGAGAGACGTTTTTTTAACCGCATCGCGTAACATATGCAAACACGGCCGTTCACATAGCTACGTTAGTTAAAACAACAAACAAGAAAAGAACCTTCTACTAAATATACATGCGAGCTGTTTCCATGCAAAAAGTGTGTCAGACCAAAACTAAATAGACTACGTTAATCACACAAGCAAATTATTTACAAAACACAATATGTCCCATACACCATAAGTTAATTTATCAGATAATAATAAATATTATTCTGTACTCATCCCCAGCCAGTCACCCGTCAAAGAACATCTGCAGCCATTTCCCAACTGGATTCTTCTTATCTCATCTCAACCATCTTGATGGAGTCTTGATATTTCCAGGCTTCCTCCATGGTCAATGATGTCATCTCTCGTGCTGATTCAAAAATTAAATTATTATACACTTGATGTCTGACTACTAAATTCGCCGTTCGGGTACTTCTTTCCCCAAAACAGTTTATTGGCGAATTATCGAAGATACTGCCCCTACAAATATAGTACTGTGACTATCTAACACTGAATTTAACACTTTCAATAATAATTTCTGTGTCCTTCATGACACGCAAAGTATAACTGTCAACGTCCTTAGACGCGCAAAGTATAAAAGCCTGTGTCCACTGACACACAAAATAACAGCCTACGTCCGTAGACGCACAAAGTAATAGTCAACCTGTGTCCACGACACACAAAGTATAATAAACTTACGTCCGTAGACGCACAGAATAATAATCTGTGCCTTCGACACACACAATAATAATAAGCAAACTGTGTCCACGACACACAAAATCAAAGTCTACGTCCGTAGACGCACAGAGTAATAATTTACGTCCGTAGACGCACAGAATAATAAGCTGCCTCCCGTCCTCAGACGAAAAGTAATAGTTTACGTCCGTAGACGCACACAATAATAATAAGCCTACGTCCGTAGACGCACAAAGTAATAGTCTTACGTCCGTAGACGCACAGAATAATAAGCTGTGCCTTCGACACATCGCTAGGCTATTTCCTTTCACAGCTAAAGTATTTAGCCTTTTGTCAATCTGCTTCTGGAATGTACCCGCTGTCTCCAACCAATGCTTGAAATTTCCTCATCTCCGTCTAGCTACTTTCATGATGCTAGTGGAAATATTTATTAATTGAAGAAATAAAACATAGAATCATTTATCCAACAGAGGATAAAGGGTTCACAACTCTCCCACTCACAAAATTTCGAACTTCGGAGAAAATCGATAATTTTAAAAAGACTTCCGTAGGCCAATTGTTTTATTTCAGAATCACCCCTTTTCTATTACTTGGTCTAGCCGCTTCTGTCTTGAATGGCATTTACTCGTTTTCATTTCCTGCTCATAATGACTCTCTCAACTGCTTGCGTGACGCTGATGCCTGGGGCAACACTCTGCTCGCCTCGTTAATGTTTGTCAACACCAACTCTACTTCCTCCTTCACGTGCCGTATTCAACTGCTCCCCGTTCACTTTGTTGATAGTAGGACGTCCATATATTCAAACTGCATCGTTATTTCGGCGCTCCCATGGTTCACTTCTACGATACTTTTTTAGGTTGGCAGCGTTGTAGACTGACATTGTTCCTGTACTCAATTCTTTCACTCTGTAAGCATTATTTCCAAGGTTTCTTACGATAGAATAGGGTCCTATGAACTTTTCGCAGAATTTACTGAAGATCTTCTTCTCTGGATCCGATGTAGCAGGTCGTTTCACCAAAACGAGCTGGTTGACTTCAAGATCACTGTGAAACCTCTTATTTCTTACTCGCCGTAATCTGCGGTCTGCTTGTTTTCTCATGTAGGCTCTCGTCCTCTCAATTCGCAAGTCAGGTGCTATCATTGGATCTTGTGGGCAGTTAATGATGCTTTTCCACGTTCTCACTGGATACTCGTTTTTGTGTAGGACCATAGGGATCTGTCCTGTTGACTCGTGCCTGGTAGAATTCATGCATGTCTCTACGTCCTTGATTTTGTCCACCCATCTGTGATGTTCATTTGGAATGAAGATTCTCAAATATGATGTTACACACTTAATTGCTCTCTCACTTGGATTTGCTTGGGCATGTCGGATACTGCTTAAAATGTGTTTTATACCCATGTCCTCCATACCTTTCTTGAATTCGGCGCTTGTGAAATAACTGCCATGATCTGATAATATAAATTCTGGTTTTCCAAGGATTGGAATAACTCTATTCCGAATACGACTGAGTACCTGTTTTGAAGTAGTTTTCTGAATGGGGCATAATACGACAAACTTAGAAAATACATCAATGCATACTAGTAAGTGTCGGCAACCTCGCCTTCCCTTCGGGATTGGACCGAAACAGTCGAGTGCCAGTAGCTCGCATGGTTTCTGAGGTAGCAATGGTCTAGGATACTGCCTCATTAAATAATTATTGGGCTTTGTCCTCTGACACGGATCACAAGTTGTAATGACGTCACATATAGTTGTTCTCATACGTGGCCATGTAAATGTCTCTCCTATAGTCGCTTCGCACTTGTCTACGCCCACGTGACCGTAACTTTCGTGCGTATGCCATGTCAATCCTCGTTGTAAAGAAGCAGGTACTAATATGCGTAACTTGGTGTGGTCATTATCTACCCATTTGTGCAGCAAATTGTTGACATAAACATATCTTCCTTCTTTGGCTTTCGCTTCTCGAAATGCAGGTGTTCCTGTAGGTAGTTGCTTTCTGAAGTATTGAATTAAAAGCATCATCCATGGTTCCGCTTCTTGTTCTCGCTGTATCTCACGTAACTCCTGCAAGAATTCCCGGTCCTTCGGTGTTAACTCCAAGTGTTGTACCATCGCTGTTTCCTCATTATCAGGTTCAGGGTTCCTGCTGAGTGCATCCGGAATCACGTTCATCTTCCCTGGGCAATGTTCAATATCAATGCTAAAATGCTGAATATATATAGACCAACGTGTCACACGTTCGCTTGCCATCGACGTCTTAAACAAGAATGTTAATGCCTTGTGATCAGTCCTGACAACAATGGGGTAACCATAGATTATTCGTTTCCATTGTTGTAGCGCATGAAGTATGGCCAACAGCTCTAGTTCCGTTACAGTATAATTGCGCTCGTGCTTACGCAATTTTCGACTGACAAATGCCAAATATGTTTTATGCTGCAGGTTAGCTGGATCCTCTTGGTAGAGCATAGCACCTATACCAACCAGTGAAGCATCCGCTTGGATTATAAATTTGTGCTTGAAATCTGGATATCCTAATTTAATGCAGTTTTCCAATAGCTGTTTTGTTGCTTGGAATGCCTTCTCACACTCCGCATTCCATAGCCATTTATTATTTTTCTTTAACATTTCCTGCATAGGAGCGACAGTCTCCGTATAACCTGGACAGTCTTCCTTAAAGAATCCCGTTACGCCTAAGAAAGCCCGAATGTGCTTGACTCTCGTTGGTGTAGGGAAATTCTTTATCGCTTCGATCTTAGCTGGATTCGGCTTCACTCCCTCCTTGTCAATGATGTGACCCAAATATAAGATCTCGCTCTTGAAGAAATGCGATTTCTTCAGATTTACTTTGAAATTCGATGCATTCAGGTTGCCTAATACTTTATCTAAATTTTCCATGTGAGTTTCAATGTTGTCGGATGCCAGCAAAATGTCATCAATGTAGCGTACCGTCATCTCCTTAACTTCCTCGGTTAGATTCCGGTCCAGGGCTCGGATTAAGGCACATCCCGCTGTTTTGACTCCAAAGGGCATTCGAACGAAGCAAAACGTTTGGTTATCGAATAAGAAGCCAGTTAGAAGCTGTGACTTCTCATCCAATTCAATATGGTGGAACGAGCTCGTCAGATCAACTGATGAATAAATGCTTTTGTTTTTAAAGCCTTTTAATACGTCTCTGATGATTGGCGCTCTGTCATACTCAGGAAAATGAGTCTCGTGTTGAGATTTCTGGCATCTAAACAAAGTCTAATAGATCCATTTGGTTTTGTGACTGCCAAAATCGCATTTAGATACGGTGTAGGTGTCTTCCTTATCACTCCAGCTTGTAACATCTCATCTATAATGACCTTGACTTGACAACGATATTTTTCAGGAATTGGATACAACCTACTTTTGAACGGTGACCAGTCCTCGACTTGCATAGAATATTTGAAATTTAATATTTTCCCAGGTACTGTATCAAATACTGTTTTGTGCTTCCTTAAAATCTCTTCCAATTGCTTTCTGTGTTCGCCCCCAAGTTGAATGTCATTGAGCCGCTCCTGTAGTAACTCTTCAAATTGTGCCTCACTGTTGTCTCCTTCCGTTAATAAAGACCATATCTCCTGGGATTCACTCTCCTCGTCTAGTTCCACAACAGCCCCTTCTATGATGTTATCTTCTGCCTTTCGTACCTCCTCTTCCGTCTCTTCCGATATTGCTTCCAATGCCCAAGAATTTACATCTCTTCCGGTGGTGATTTCATCCATATGCAATCCCACGTTCTTCAGCTGATCATACTCTCTAAAACTGACGGTATTCTTGTGCAAATCTATCACAGCTTGATAGTCACAAATGAAATTTGCACCAAGAATTATATTGAAATTCATCTTTGCCATGATAATGAATGTTTGCCCAAAAGTGTGTTCCAATATGTTCAGCTCTAAGTATGCCTGACGTTTACAAGTGACGGTGCGTTCAGGAATAACACCCCTCACTTTGAGCTGTGGTACGGGAATTACAGGAATATTTTGACTCCGTCCCAACTCTCGAACCAAGGCCTCCGATACCAGACTGATCGGTGACCCCGTATCCAATAAACATCTTATATTAATTCCACCAATCCTTGCGTAAATAATGGGTAGCTGCCTAATTTCATCGTTCCGTTGGTTTCACCGTCTCCTCCAGGCAGTCTTCTGGCAAAGCAATCCATTCTTGTATGTTCGCTACTATCCATCCCTCTTCAACTTCCGACTGTTGCGTTTGTAGGCTGTCTTCTTTATCCAAATTTAACATATTTTTTTTGCTCCAGTGCGACTCCCATCATCCGTTTGTCGCCGATGTCCTTGATATTCCTCTTGTCTCAGTAGACTTCCAGCTTCCTCAGTATGTGTATCAGGATTCTTCATGTTCCCAATGGCTTTTTCCCATCTTCCTAGCTCTCCACCTTGACTAGCGTGTAAATCCTCTAGGTAATTTTGTGATTGAGCGTGCCTATCATCCCAGTCATTTCGATAATTTCGTGGCTCTCCTTGATTTTGGTCTCTTCTTCCTTTCCATCTTTGATTAGCATTGTAATCACCGTATCTTCCATAAGGCCTGTCATTTCTTCGATTTTCACGCCAATGTTGATATCCTCTCTGTTGATACCTATTGTTGCCTTGAAATGATCTATTATTGTAGTTATTTTCGTTACGCTGGTATGGTCTGTTTTCTCCTTCTTCCTGGTTTCGCCTAGGTGTGGAAGTGCTTGTATTAGTGCCCTACGTTTTAGTGTTTGCCTGCTTAGGTTTTATGACCTCTGTCGCATTGACTAACTCCAGCTGTCTTCCTCCTCTATAATGACTATGAGACGTAGTCTCATCTATCTGGCGTAATATCTGCTCTGCATGTATGGCCGTAATAACGTTCGCTGCGACTAGGACTTGTTGCACGTTGACTGGCAATTGCCTCGCTATTGTCATCACCAGATCCGCTTCATTTAAAGGGTAATCAAGGTCGCGAAATTTTAACATTTGTATGTTAAGGAAATCTGAGTATTTTGTTTGCTGTGTGGTTTGGTACTTTCTAGAGTAAAGCTCCATCCTTAGACTCTGTTGTGTTGCGGGCGACCAATATTTGCGCAGAAACGCCAATTTAAAATATGACATGGTTCCAAATGTGTATTTGAAGCTTAAAAACCATGTAAGGACATTTCCTGATAAAAATCTCTCCATCATCCTCAATCTACGTGCTTCAGGTACCCCAGTGTCATTGAAATGGTCTTCAATTTCTTTAATAAAAGCTTTAGGTGTTACCCCTGAATTCTCCGTGTATTTCTGTGGTTTATAATCACTTGAGCGAATTACTTGGATAAGTTGTGTAGGCTGATGACCGTCTTGTGGTGTTGAGCTCCTATCGATATTCTTGCGAAACCCTTCCGTGTTTGTTGTTAATGGGCTCTCCGCCTGAGTCTGACTTCCTGCTGTGCTCGTACCCTCCGGGCTATTTGAGTCATCCTGCTTGTCTCTCAATGTTCCTGTTCTAAATATCGACGATTGCTCTAGGGACCTGAGTTCGGCTTTAATGATCCTGTCTGTCTGTTCTTTAAGCTTGCTCTTCATTTCTTGTTCTAATGCTTGAATACGAGTGTGATTTTCGCCTACTGTTTTAAGAATGGTGGATCTTTCCTCTTTAGAATCGATATTCATTTTTTTTCAATCTTTTCTTATCTGCTCTTTAATCGTGCTTACTTTCTCTTCAATCTGGCTTTTAGTGTCGTCTAAGGTACTCTTTAATTGCTCCTGATCCGCTTCTAGGCTTTTCCACTGCTCTGATGTTTTTATTTCGAGACGATCCATATCTTTAATTATGCCGGATATGTTCTCATCTACCGCTGATAATTGTTGTTGAATGACTTTGCCGCTCTTTTCCATCTCCATAAATCGTCCTTCTAACTTCTCCTGAGCTATCTTGACCTCGATTGTATTCATAGTGCACGCTATTTCAATTTGCTCTAATTTAGCTAACACCGTTTCATCCAGAATGCTAAGTTTTTGATCAAAAATATTTTCCATTTTCTTAATCTGGTCTAATTGCTTTTCATTATTTTTACTCACATCTAGGGCCAGTAATACCATCTGTTGATTAGTGTGATCTTTCATCTCTGCGGTTAGCGTCTCTAACTGTGAATTGATAGTGTCATTAATTTCACTTTTTAATAACCTAGCTTGTTCCGCCTGATATTCATTCTGTTCAATTCTACTGTTATTTAATTGTGTCCGCAATGATTCACTTTGTTCGGATAATTTGTTTATCGACTCACTTTGTTCTAACATAGTATTGTTTAATGCTTCACTTTGTTCGGATAACGTCGCGTTCAATGCTTCACTTTGTTCTACCATAGTATTGTTTATTTGCTCAGACAATTTCGCGTTTAATGCTTCACTTTGTTCTAACATACTATTGTTTAATGATTGACTCTGTTCCGCCAATTTAGTGTCCAACAATGCCTGTGTTCTCCTAGCTGCACTCTCAATGATTTCTTGAATCTGTTCAACCGTTGCCATATTACACACTTTATATGAGACATTAGGGAAATGGCATAAAGCAATGCCCTTTCACACACATAAAATCCAATGCACATTTAATTTCTTTACCCTACTCAGTTCATTTATTTTTACATTTAATCCCACTAGTCGATTGAATCTCTGAGTAGTTCTAATTTTACTCAATTTAATTTAAACCCAAACACATATTCAGTCATTAAATTGTTATCCTGATCTGATATTAACACTGACTAATTAACAAAGTATTAATTGTCATTTAAGGCTCTCAGCCTCCTAACATTTTCACGAGTTTGACTTTCTAAACAAATCTAATTTTAACTTTAATCATTGGGCGCCCGGTATCACATATATATTACCTTTTACTTTAATTCAATAGACAAAAACGTGAACCGTATTTTACATTGCAAACTCCTGATTTTACTTTATATTTCACACATTTGGCGGTATCCACTTCGCCTCACTTACTTTTAATAAAATATCACTTCCCGGTGATTAAAATACTGTCATATCTGCCTGCACTTGCGGCATGTCAGTTTTACTCAAATACGCCACTTAAATGTGTTCCAACAGCGAACCAGCAATAAAATTACACCTTCATTGTTGCGTCAGTTTGAAAACCCAACTATGCTTACACTGACATGTGCAAAATCTTTGCCGTTACACCACAGTGAACCACCCCACGCTTGGCCGCGCCAGTTTACTCCTATGAACCCTTCAGAAAAGCAGTGTTTAATGTAAGAAATCTTAATCAAGGGGTCGCGCTCAGTTCCTATGTGATGTTTACGTTCGCCAAACAACATGCTCTACTGAGGTAAGAGTCATAGGATATAAACTATAAATCGAGAAAGAAAGGTGACAAGATGTAAAATAATAACATGATTTAATGACTAATAGTGCTTAAAAAGAAATAAACAACAATAAAATATAAAACAATCCTCCCTGAATTTCCCATGATAGGAATATCTATAAATTTGAGGAGTCAGACGGATCTCCCCTTTTATTTAAAATGTGGATCCTGGTTCCACTACCTTGCAATTTGGGTTTTATGTGCGCGTAATGACTAACTACGAGGAATGAGTACTTTGGATGACTGTTCGTTTACAACGGGTTAACAGCCACGATGCTTACGAACAATCATCTCGTAAATCAACGTTTATGGATATGGAACATGACATTAAATAAAACCCTTAAAAAGTAATGCTGACACACGCATTAAAAATCTACTATTTACAGGAATCTCTCTCGGGACCCTCATTAGCGCGAAGACGCACTTGACTATGAGCTGCCAACACGGGCCAAATTGCTCAACACAAACAAGGAAATACAGCAAGCATGTGACTCACGGGTCACTGAATAAAATAAAAACATGGAATAAACCAACAACAACAAAAGCCTGACTGGCTGACATTACTTTATATGAACAAAACTGCATGTTAAGCTAACGCTTCGGAGATTATCGTGATTCGTAGGCAACTCCCATTTATTTAAACAATTTTTATCATTGATCAGTTCTTATTCTGTATTTAAAGTTAATACTGAGCCACACAGGCACTCTCCACTAATGACCTGGCTGGCAATCCTCAGTCCGTCTTGTGCAACATCTCCCCTCTTCCTCACTCACCTGCCATTGTCCCACTCCAGTGTGTATAAATACCTGACCAGCTGTGCCATTATCTCAAGGAATCAACAGCAACAAACTCAACCACTTCAAAAATATGGTCAGACATTAATCAAAATATCCAGAATTGCCCTCGCGAGGTCACAATCTAGATTTGTCATCAAGCTGCCAGAAATCAGTCTAAGCTGAAAATCCCGCTTGTAATGACACAAAAACACACACTCACACACACACATTTGGGAATGACAATACGTATTTACACAGATCGGCTGAATGGATGCTCGCCGACAATTAAAAAAATATTAAAACCTACGATAGAGCTGACTGCTCTTCGTCACAAATCACATTGCTCCAAAGGCAATAATCTCATTGAATCTGATCAATAATAAAACAAAAGAAATTAATTACCCTCCAATCTACTGTATAATTATATTACTTCAGTCCTACTTCTGAAACACAACATATCTCCGAGAGACGTTTTTTTAACCGCATCGCGTAACATATGCAAACACGGCCGTTCACATAGCAACGTTAGTTAAAACAACAAACAAGAAAAGAACCTTCTACTAAATATACATGCGAGCTGTTTCCATGCAAAAAGTGTGTCAGACCAAAACTAAATAGACTACGTTAATCACACAAGCAAATTATTTACAAAACACAATATGTCCCATACACCATAAGTTAATTTATCAGATAATAATAAATATTATTCTGTACTCATCCCCAGCCAGTCACCCGTCAAAGAACATCTGCAGCCATTTCCCAACTGGATTCTTTTTATCTCATCTCAACCATCTTGATGGAGTCTTGATATTTCCAGGCTTCCTCCATGGTCAATGATGTCATCTCTCGTGCTGATTCAAAAATTAAATTATTATACACTTGATGTCTGACTACTAAATTCGCCGTTCGGGTACTTCTTTCCCCAAAACAGTTTATTGGCGAATTATCGAAGATACTGCCCCTACAAATATAGTACTGTGACTATCTAACACTGAATTTAACACTTTCAATAATAATTTCTGTGTCCTTCATGACACGCAAAGTATAACTGTCAACGTCCTTAGACGCGCAAAGTATAAAAGCCTGTGTCCACTGACACACAAAATAACAGCCTACGTCCGTAGACGCACAAAGTAATAGTCAACCTGTGTCCACGACACACAAAGTATAATAAACTTACGTCCGTAGACGCACAGAATAATAATCTGTGCCTTCGACACACACAATAATAATAAGCAAACTGTGTCCACGACACACAAAATCGAAGTCTACGTCCGTAGACGCACAGAGTAATAATTTACGTCCGTAGACGCACAGAATAATAAGCTGCCTCCCGTCCTCAGACGAAAAGTAATAGTTTACGTCCGTAGACGCACACAATAATAATAAGCCTACGTCCGTAGACGCACAAAGTAATAGTCTTACGTCCGTAGACGCACAGAATAATAAGCTGTGCCTTCGACACATCGCTAGGCTATTTCCTTTCACAGCTAAAGTATTTAGCCTTTTGTCAATCTGCTTCAGGAATGTACCCGCTGTCTCCAACCAATGCTTGAAATTTCCTCATCTCCGTCTGGCTACTTTCATGATGCTAGTGGAAATATTTATTAATTGAAGAAATAAAACATAGAATCATTTATCCAACAGAGGATAAAGGGTTCACAACTCTCCCACTCACAAAATTTCGAACTTCGGAGAAAGTCGATAATTTTAAAAAGACTTCCGTAGGCCAATTGTTTTATTTCAGTATCACCCCTTTTCTATTACTTGGTCTAGCCGCTTCTGTCTTGAATGGCATTTACTCGTTTTCATTTCCTGCTCATAATGACTCTCTCAACTGCTTGCGTGACGCTGATGCCTGGGGCAACACTCTGCTCGCCTCGTTAATGTTTGTCAACACCAACTCTACTTCCTCCTTCACGTGCCGTATTCAACTGCTCCCCATTCACTTTGTTGATAGTAGGACGTCCATATATTCAAACTGCATCGTTATTTCGGCGCTCCCATGGTTCACTTCTACGATACTTTTTTAGGTTGGCAGCGTTGTAGACTGACATTGTTCCTGTACTCAATTCTTTCACTCTGTAAGCATTATTTCCAAGGTTTCTTACGATAGAATAGGGTCCTATGAACTTTTCGCAGAATTTACTGAAGATCTTCTTCTCTGGATCCGATGTAGCAGGTCGTTTCACCAAAACGAGCTGGTTGATTTCAAGATCACTGTGAAACCTCTTATTTCTTACTCGCCGTAATCTGCGGTCTGCTTGTTTTCTCATGTAGGCTCTCGTCCTCTCAATTCGCAAGTCAGGTGCTATCATTGGATCTTGTGGGCAGTTAATGATGCTTTTCCACGTTCTCACTGGATACTCGTTTTTGTGTAGGACCATAGGGATCTGTCCTGTTGACTCGTGCCTGGTAGAATTCATGCATGTCTCTACGTCCTTGATTTTGTCCACCCATCTGTGATGTTCATTTGGAATGAAGATTCTCAAATATGATGTTACACACTTAATTGCTCTCTCACTTGGATTTGCTTGGGCATGTCGGATACTGCTTAAAATGTGTTTTATACCCATGTCCTCCATACCTTTCTTGAATTCGGCGCTTGTGAAATAACTGCCATGATCTGATAATATAAATTCTGGTTTTCCAAGGATTGGAATAACTCTATTCCGAATACGACTGAGTACCTGTTTTGAAGTAGTTTTCTGAATGGGGCATAATACGACAAACTTAGAAAATACATCAATGCATACTAGTAAGTGTCGGCAACCTCGCCTTCCCTTCGGGATTGGACCGAAACAGTCGAGTGCCAGTAGCTCGCATGGTTTCTGAGGTAGCAATGGTCTAGGATACTGCCTCATTAAATAATTATTGGGCTTTGTCCTCTGACACGGATCACAAGTTGTAATGACGTCACATATAGTTGTTCTCATACGTGGCCATATAAATGTCTCTCCTATAGTCGCTTCGCACTTGTCTACGCCCACGTGACCGTAACTTTCGTGCGTATGCCATGTCAATCCTCGTTGTAAAGAAGCAGGTACTAATATGCGTAACTTGGTGTGGTCATTATCTACCCATTTGTGCAGCAAATTGTTGACATAAACATATCTTCCTTCTTTGGCTTTCGCTTCTCGAAATGCAGGTGTTCCTGTAGGTAGTTGCTTTCTGAAGTATTGAATTAAAAGCATCATCCATGGTTCCGCTTCTTGTTCTCGCTGTATCTCACGTAACTCCTCCAAGAATTCCCGGTCCTTCGGTGTTAACTCCAAGTGTTGTACCATCGCTGTTTCCTCATTATTAGGTTCAGGGTTCCTGCTGAGTGCATCCGGAATCACGTTCATCTTCCCTGGGCAATGTTCAATCTCAATGCTAAACTGCTGAATATATATAGACCAACGTGTCACACGTTCGCTTGCCATCGACGTCTTAAACAAGAATGTTAATGCCTTGTGATCAGTCCTGACAACAATGGGGTAACCATAGATTATTCGTTTCCATTGTTGTAGCGCATGAAGTATGGCCAACAGCTCTAGTTCCGTTACAGTATAATTGCGCTCGTGCTTACGCAATTTTCGACTGACAAATGCCAAATATGTTTTATGCTGCAGGTTAGCTGGATCCTCTTGGTAGAGCATAGCACCTATACCAACCAGTGAAGCATCCGCTTGGATTATAAATTTGTGCTTGAAATCTGGATATCCTAATTTAATGCAGTTTTCCAATAGCTGTTTTGTTGCTTGGGATGCCTTCTCACACTCCGCATTCCATAACCATTTATTATTTTTCTTTAACATTTCCTGCATAGGAGCGACAGTCTCCGTATAACCTGGACAGTCTTCCTTAAAGAATCCCGTTACGCCTAAGAAAGCCCGAATGTGCTTGACTCTCGTTGGTGTAGGGAAATTCTTTATCGCTTCGATCTTAGCTGGATTCGGCTTCACTCCCTCCTTGTCAATGATGTGACCCAAATATAAGATCTCGCTCTTGAAGAAATGCGATTTCTTCAGATTTACTTTGAAATTCGATGCATTCAGGTTGCCTAATACTTTATCTAAATTTTCCATGTGAGTTTCAATGTTGTCGGATGCCAGCAAAATGTCATCAATGTAGCGTACCGTCATCTCCTTAACTTCCTCGGTTAGATTCCGGTCCAGGGCTCGGATTAAGGCACATCCCGCTGTTTTGACTCCAAAGGGCATTCGAACGAAGCAAAACGTTTGGTTATCGAATAAGAAGCCAGTTAGAAGCTGTGACTTCTCATCCAATTCAATATGGTGGAACGAGCTCGTCAGATCAACTGATGAATAAATGCTTTTGTTTTTAAAGCCTTTTAATACGTCTCTGATGATTGGCGCTCTGTCATACTCAGGAAAATGAGTCTCGTGTTGAGATTTCTGGCATCTAAACAAAGTCTAATAGATCCATTTGGTTTTGTGACTGCCAAAATCGCATTTAGATACGGTGTAGGTGTCTTCCTTATCACTCCAGCTTGTAACATCTCATCTATAATGACCTTGACTTGACAACGATATTTTTCAGGAATTGGATACAACCTACTTTTGAACGGTGACCAGTCCTCGACTTGCATAGAATATTTGAAATTTAATATTTTCCCAGGTACTGTATCAAATACTGTTTTGTGCTTCCTTAAAATCTCTTCCAATTGCTTTCTGTGTTCGCCCCCAAGTTAAATGTCATTGAGCCGCTCCTGTAGTAACTCTTCAAATTGTGCCTCACTGTTGTCTCCTTCCGTTAATAAAGACCATATCTCCTGGGATTCACTCTCCTCGTCTAGTTCCACAACAGCCCCTTCTATGATGTTATCTTCTGCCTTTCGTACCTCCTCTTCCGTCTCTTCCGATATTGCTTCCAATGCCCAAGAATTTACATCTCTTCCGGTGGTGATTTCATCCATATGCAATCCCACGTTCTTCAGCTGATCATACTCTCTAAAACTGACGGTATTCTTGTGCAAATCTATCACAGCTTGATAGTCACAAATGAAATTTGCACCAAGAATTATATTGAAATTCATCTTTGCCATGATAATGAATGTTTGCCCAAAAGTGTGTTCCAATATGTTCAGCTCTAAGTATGCCTGACGTTTACAAGTGACGGTGCGTTCAGGAATAACACCCCTCACTTTGAGCTGTGGTACGGGAATTACAGGAATATTTTGACTCCGTCCCAACTCTCGAACCAAGGCCTCCGATACCAGACTGATCGGTGACCCCGTATCCAATAAACATCTTATATTAATTCCACCAATCCTTGCGTAAATAATGGGTAGCTGCCTAATTTCATCGTTCCGTTGGTTTCACCGTCTCCTCCAGGCAGTCTTCTGGCAAAGCAATCCATTCTTGTATGTTCGCTACTATCCATCCCTCTTCAACTTCCGACTGTTGCGTTTGTAGGCTGTCTTCTTTATCCAAATTTAACATATTTTTTTTGCTCCAGTGCGACTCCCATCATCCGTTTGTCGCCGATGTCCTTGATATTCCTCTTGTCTCAGTAGACTTCCAGCTTCCTCAGTATGTGTATCAGGATTCTTCATGTTCCCAATGGCTTTTTCCCATCTTCCTAGCTCTCCACCTTGACTAGCGTGTAAATCCTCTAGGTAATTTTGTGATTGAGCGTGCCTATCATCCCAGTCATTTCGATAATTTCGTGGCTCTCCTTGATTTTGGTCTCTTCTTCCTTTCCATCTTTGATTAGCATTGTAATCACCGTATCTTCCATAAGGCCTGTCATTTCTTCGATTTTCACGCCAATGTTGATATCCTCTCTGTTGATACCTATTGTTGCCTTGAAATGATCTATTATTGTAGTTATTTTCGTTACGCTGGTATGGTCTGTTTTCTCCTTCTTCCTGGTTTCGCCTAGGTGTGGAAGTGCTTGTATTAGTGCCCTACGTTTTAGTGTTTGCCTGCTTAGGTTTTATGACCTCTGTCGCATTGACTAACTCCAGCTGTCTTCCTCCTCTATAATGACTATGAGACGTAGTCTCATCTATCTGGCGTAATATCTGCTCTGCATGTATGGCCGTAATAACGTTCGCTGCGACTAGGACTTGTTGCACGTTGACTGGCAATTGCCTCGCTATTGTCATCACCAGATCCGCTTCATTTAAAGGGTAATCAAGGTCGCGAAATTTTAACATTTGTATGTTAAGGAAATCTGAGTATTTTGTTTGCTGTGTGGTTTGGTACTTTCTAGAGTAAAGCTCCATCCTTAGACTCTGTTGTGTTGCGGGCGACCAATATTTGCGCAGAAACGCCAATTTAAAATATGACATGGTTCCAAATGTGTATTTGAAGCTTAAAAACCATGTAAGGACATTTCCTGATAAAAATCTCTCCATCATCCTCAATCTACGTGCTTCAGGTACCCCAGTGTCATTGAAATGGTCTTCAATTTCTTTAATAAAAGCTTTAGGTGTTACCCCTGAATTCTCCGTGTATTTCTGTGGTTTATAATCACTTGAGCGAATTACTTGGATAAGTTGTGTAGGCTGATGACCGTCTTGTGGTGTTGAGCTCCTATCGATATTCTTGCGAAACCCTTCCGTGTTTGTTGTTAATGGGCTCTCCGCCTGAGTCTGACTTCCTGCTGTGCTCGTACCCTCCGGGCTATTTGAGTCATCCTGCTTGTCTCTCAATGTTCCTGTTCTAAATATCGACGATTGCTCTAGGGACCTGAGTTCGGCTTTAATGATCCTGTCTGTCTGTTCTTTAAGCTTGCTCTTCATTTCTTGTTCTAATGCTTGAATACGAGTGTGATTTTCGCCTACTGTTTTAAGAATGGTGGATCATTCCTCTTTAGAATCGATATTCATTTTTTTCCAATCTTTTCTTATCTGCTCTTTAATCGTGCTTACTTTCTCTTCAATCTGGCTTTTAGTGTCGTCTAAGGTACTCTTTAATTGCTCCTGATCCGCTTCTAGGCTTTTCCACTGCTCTGATGATTTTATTTCGAGACGATCCATATCTTCAATTATGCCGGATATGTTCTCATCTACCGCTGATAATTGTTGTTGAATGACTTTGCCGCTCTTTTCCATCTCCATAAATCGTCCTTCTAACTTCTCCTGAGCTATCTTGACCTCGCTTGTATTCATAGTGCACGCTATTTCAATTTGCTCTAATTTAGCTAACACCGTTTCATCCAGAATGCTAAGTTTTTGATCAAAAATATTTTCCATTTTCTTAATCTGGTCTAATTGCTTTTCATTATTTTTACTCACATCTAGGGCCAGTAATACCATCTGTTGATTAGTGTGATCTTTCATCTCTGCGGTTAGCGTCTCTAACTGTGAATTGATAGTGTCATTAATTTCACTTTTTAATAACCTAGCTTGTTCCGCCTGATATTCATTCTGTTCAATTCTACTGTTATTTAATTGTGTCCGCAATGATTCACTTTGTTCGGATAATTTGTTTATCGACTCACTTTGTTCTAACATAGTATTGTTTAATGCTTCACTTTGTTCGGATAACTTCGCGTTCAATGCTTCACTTTGTTCTACCATAGTATTGTTTATTTGCTCAGACAATTTCGCGTTTAATGCTTCACTTTGTTCTAACATACTATTGTTTAATGATTGACTCTGTTCCGCCAATTTAGTGTCCAACAATGCCTGTGTTCTCCTAGCTGCACTCTCAATGATTTCTTGAATCTGTTCAACCGTTGCCATATTACACACTTTATATGAGACATTAGGGAAATGGCATAAAGCAATGCCCTTTGACACACACATAAAATCCAATGCACATTTAATTTCTTTACCCTACTCAGTTCATTTATTTTTCATTTAATCCCACTAGTCGATTGAATCTCTGAGTAGTTCTAATTTTACTCAATTTAATTTAAACCCAAACACATATTCAGTCATTAAATTGTTATCCTGATCTGATATTAACACTGACTAATTAACAAAGTATTAATTGTCATTTAAGGCTCTCAGCCTCCTAACATTTTCACGAGTTTGACTTTCTAAACAAATCTAATTTTAACTTTAATCATTGGGCGCCCGGTATCACATATATATTACCTTTTACTTTAATTCAATAGACAAAAACGTGAACCGTATTTTACATTGCAAACTCCTGATTTTACTTTATATTTCACACATTTGGCGGTATCCACTTCGCCTCACTTACTTTTAATAAAATATCACTTCCCGGTGATTAAAATACTGTCATATCTGCCTGCACTTGCGGCATGTCAGTTTTACTCAAATACGCCACTTAAATGTGTTCCAGCAGCGAACCAGCAATAAAATTACACCTTCATTGTTGCGTCAGTTTGAAAACCCAACTACGCTTACACTGACATGTGCAAAATCTTTGCCGTTACACCACAGTGAACCGCCCCACGCTTGGCCGCGCCAGTTTACTCCTATGAACCCTTCAGAAAAGCAGTGTTTAATGTAAGAAATCTTAATCAAGGGGTCGCGCTCAGTTCCTATGTGATGTTTACGTTCGCCAAACAACATGCTCTACTGAGGTAAGAGTCATAGGATATAAACTATAAATCGAGAAAGAAAGGTGACAAGATGTAAAATAATAACATGATTTAATGACTAATAGTGCATAAAAAGAAATAAACAACAATAAAATATAAAACAATCCTCCCTGAATTTCCCATGATAGGAATATCTATACATTTGAGGAGTCAGACGGATCTCCCCTTTTATTTAAAATGTGGATCCTGGTTCCACTACCTTGCAATTTGGGTTTTATGTGCGCGTAATGACTAACTACGAGGAATGAGTACTTTGGATGACTGTTCGTTTACAACGGGTTAACAGCCACGATGCTTACGAACAATCATCTCGTAAATCAACGTTTATGGATATGGAACATGACATTAAATAAAACCCTTAAAAAGTAATGCTGACACACGCACTAAAAATCTACTATTTACAGGAATCTCTCTCGGGACCCTCATTAGCGCGAAGACGCACTTGACTATGAGCTGCCAACACGGGCCAAATTGCTCAACACAAACAAGGAAATACAGCAAGCATGTGACTCACGGGTCACTGAATAAAATAAAAACATGGAATAAACCAACAACAACAAAAGCCTGACTGGCTGACATTACTTTATATGAACAAAACTGCATGTTAAGCTAACCCTTCGGAGATTATCGTGATTCGTAGGCAACTCCCATTTATTTAAACAATTTTTATCATTGATCAGTTCTTATTCTGTATTTAAAGTTAATACTGAGCCACACAGGCACTCTCCACTAATGACCTGGCTGGCAATCCTCAGTCCGTCTTGTGCAACATCTCCCCTCTTCCTCACTCACCTGCCATTGTCCCACTCCAGTGTGTATAAATACCTGACCAGCTGTGCCGTTATCTCAAGGAATCAACAGCAACAAACTCAACCACTTCAAAAATATGGTCAGACATTAATCAAAATATCCAGAGTTGCCCTCGCGAGGTCACAATCTAGATTTGTCATCAAGCTGCCAGAAATCAGTCTAAGCTGAAAATTCCGCTTGTAATGACACAAAAACACACACTCACACACACACATTTGGGAATGACAATACGTATTTACACAGACCGGCTGAATGGATGCTCGCCGACAATTAAAAACATATTAAAACCTACGATAGAGCTGACTGCTCTTCGTCACAAATCACATTGCTCCAAAGGCAATAATCTCATTGAATCTGATCAATAATAAAACAAAAGAAATTAATTACCCTCCAATCTACTGTATAATTATATTACTTCAGTCCTACTTCTGAAACACAACATATCTCCGAGAGACGTTTTTTTAACCGCATCGCGTAACATATGCAAACACGGCCGTTCACATAGCTACGTTAGTTAAAACAACAAACAAGAAAAGAACCTTCTACTAAATATACATGCGAGCTGTTTCCATGCAAAAAGTGTGTCAGACCAAAACTAAATAGACTACGTTAATCACACAAGCAAATTATTTACAAAACACAATATGTCCCATACACCATAAGTTAATTTATCAGATAATAATAAATATTATTCTGTACTCATCCTCAGCCAGTCACCCGTCAAAGAACATCTGCAGCCATTTCCCAACTGGATTCTTCTTATCTCATCTCAACCATCTTGACGGAGTCTTGATATTTCCAGGCTTCCTCCATGGTCAATGATGTCATCTCTCGTGCTGATCCAAAAATTAAATTATTATACACTTGATGTCTGACTACTAAATTCGCCGTTCGGGTACTTCTTTCCCCAAAACAGTTTATTGGCGAATTATCGAAGATACTGCCCCTACAAATATAGTACTGTGACTATCTAACACTGAATTTAACACTTTCAATAATAATTTCTGTGTCTTTCATGACACGCAAAGTATAACTGTCAACGTCCTTAGACGCGCAAAGTATATAAGCCTGTGTCCACTGACACACAAAATAACAGCCTACGTCCGTAGACGCACAAAGTAATAGTCAACCTGTGTCCACGACACACAAAGTATAATAAACTTACGTCCGTAGACGCACAGAATAATAAGCTGTGCCTTCGACACACACAATAATAATAAGCAAACTGTGTCCACGACACACAAAATCAAAGTCTACGTCCGTAGACGCACAGAGTAATAATTTACGTCCGTAGACGCACAGAATAATAAGCTGCCTCCCGTCCTCAGACGAAAAGTAATAGTTTACGTCCGTAGACGCACACAATAATAATAAGCCTACGTCCGTAGACGCACAAAGTAATAGTCTTACGTCCGTAGACGCACAGAATAATAAGCTGTGCCTTCGACACATCGCTAGGCTATTTCCTTTCACAGCTAAAGTATTTAGCCTTTTGTCAATCTGCTTCAGGAATGTACCCGCTGTCTCCAAACAATGCTTGAAATTTCCTCATCTCCGTCTGGCTACTTTCATGATGCTAGTGGAAATATTTATTAATTGAAGAAATAAAACATAGAATCATTTATCCAACAGAGGATAAAGGGTTCAGTATGTTGTTGCAAATTTGTTAGAGATCAGATGATTAGGTTAGTCGTAATTTGACTTAATTGTTGAGCATTTGTTTGGCCACCATTAGGTTTACGTCAAGAAGGCGGCGATATAAAACATGACACTGCTACTGCTACCTCTGTACCAAATTTCTTTCAATTCAGTTTCGTCGTGTTTGAATTGATATGTGGGGACAGATATGCACAGTCACACACACTCACACAAAGACAGACTGACAACTTTGTAGATCTCATAAGTCGACTTTCATTTTTCGCAAAAATTGAAAGTAGACTAAAACTTGAAACTTCGGGAACGTATATTGGCTATCATTTGTTATGTCTCATTATGTCCGAGCCTTCACCCCAATATGCATTTTTTTAATTTTTATAGTTTTGACTCAGCGCATCCTCCCTTCCCCCAGTTACGCCATTGTTCCACACTTACATCAACACCTACAGTATATTTTGTTATATTGAAGAAGGATTTAAAATATGGTTAATGGTTTACTCGGATGTAGGCTCAAACGAGACAATAATAAAAGAAGTGACTTCAAACTAGCGAGTTCTTCTGCACTGCCGGCCAAAATATAAAGGGTAACACTTGGACATTTTCAAAGAATGAACACAAAATTATTTTTACTTGCATTATTTTGATACTTAAATGCAGGAAGATAAACAGCAACTTAATTTTAAGGTAAATACCATTTCTCACTTGAAAGTTTACTTTCAGATAAGTATAAATTTAGTTCTTTGATTTTTTGGCAAATGTTCATGAACGGATGTCGCTACTTAATTTGCAATATTTTGTGCGTAAACCAAAATCACTGCCACTAAAACATCACAACACATCGTTGCACATTCAAACATCTTAATGCTCTAGCAAGTCATTAGATGAGAGCCCAAAAAACGCACAACAAATCGCCATTCTCACATCCCAAAAATAGCGGAAGCGTGAAGCTGTAAAGTTAATGCAGATACCGCCATAAAATTCTAAATCCGACCCTAGGCGGCAAATGTAGAAATGTAGAAAACATGATCTTTTGCCGCGAGACTTAAAAGAAAATCATTATAATGAACGTAATTATGAAACATTTTTCGACATTTTACATTTTAAACCCAAATGATAAAAGCCGCATTGTCATACACTAGAAAGTAGTTTAATAATTAAATTCAAGGGGTTCCAGGAAAAGCAATGTAAAAGGGCCAAAAACACCTGGTCAGATGAGAGGAGGAGGAACCACAGCGAAAGGATGAAGAAATTTTGGGAGAAGAAAAAAAGACTAACCAACAAATCAGTTGTTTTCCGTGGTCCACAGTAGGCCAAAATCGAAGGAAGAAGAAGAATTAAATTAACACGTACATGTTTCGTTATATCAATGATAACTTCGTTAGCGTGAAAAAAAATTAGAAACTACGGTATCTTAACAAAAGCCAAAAAGAAAATGGATATCCTTACAAAAAAGTCATTAATTTACATAAATGAAAGGTCACAAAAAAGAATTAATACATAATTATAGGATGTGTGAAATATTTGGACATTGATGTTCCAACCGTAAATGAAACGATAACAGTGCAACACATCCACCTGAGATATCAGTCACTTCAATAAAGTTTGCACATGGGAAAGTTTGCTTCAGGACATAGACCTGCTGAAAAACATCTTGTCGTTATATATACATTATCCCAAGTGTTACTTTTTTCCCTGCAGTGTATATAGGCCCTGCGTATACTATAAATACAAAGAGAAAGAATTAATATCACCCGTCCTTAGTCTTTGGAACTGTAGTTGCGTGCAAAGATGGAGCCACTGTTACGTTATTCTCCTTTGTAATATTCGATCATCAAACTAATATATAACAAGAAGTTCCGTGACGAACTAAAGAGCCTACTTTTCTTAAAATTTAAGATTCATGCCAATGATTAATCAATATGGATCTATCTAGAATAACGACGAAATTAAGTTGGTAATATCGAAATTTCCAATTAGTTCGAAATACCTGGCATAATGTAGCCTAATAGAGCACTGCAGTTGGCAGCCCTGGTGACTGAATTTATTCTTAGTTCCATCTCTTAAGGTACAGAATACAACATTTGGTTGAAGTCCAATGGATAGCATGGACGTTACATGCAGTTAAACATTGGATCTAACAGCGCGCGTAAAATCATGTTGGCAACAATGACATACATGTATTGGTCAGAAATAATCTGAAATAATATAATCTATTGTTGTGTCAATTTTGAATGAAATCCATTAGTTAGTATAGAAGTTACATGCATTTTAAAATTGGACCTATCAGCAGGCTTAGAATCATGCTGGCAGCACTGGCGTAGGCCTAAATTAGTTACTCCAAATTAATCTAGAATGCCAGGTACTATACGTGTGCAGAGTTTAGAGCTATTGGCTTGCATAGCCTACTTCTGATATATTGATATTAGGGAAACAAAAATAGGGACAGTATTTATTAACAGTTGGCAGCCCTGGTTAGTCTTAAGAATCGGCATAGTCATATCTGTTATGGTACACATAGCACACACGAAATTCGGTTGAAATCCAAATGATAGTATAGATGTTACATGTATTTAAACTTGGACCTCTCAGCAGGCTTAGAATCATGTTGGTAGCACTGACGTATATAAGTTACTCCAAAATAATATAGAATGTCAGCTACTATACGTGTGCATAGTTTAAAGCTGTCGGCTTGCATACTTTCTGATATATGGGTATTTGGATACAAAAAATTGTGAGCATTTATTAACAGTTGGCAGCCCTAGTGGCTCTTAAGAATACGCTCAGTCATATCTGTTTATGTACACATAGCACATACGAAATTTGGTTGAAATCCAATTGATAGTGTAGAAGTTATATGAATTTAAAATTTGGACCTATCAGCAGGCTTATTATCACTTTGGCAACACTGGCATGTATGGCCTCCTGGAAATTAAACTGCAAAATTATTATCTATACGTGTGCCGATTTTGAAATAGCTCCTATTTATACCTTCCAAGATATCCAACATGGAGCTCAAATTTCAATTGCGATTTTTCAGCAGTTGGTAGCAATGACATCATTTTCAAATACGGCATTGAGATATTCAGGTAGAGATCTTTACTCCTACCAAATTTTGTTTCGATTGCTGCAGCCGTTTAGGAGTTGATATGGGGGGACACACACACAGCCAGCCAGCCAGACAGACAGACAGAAGGAGAGATAGACAGACACACATTTGCCCGATCTCATAAGCCTACTTTTTCCTCATTTTTGCAAAATGTGAAAAGTAGGCTAAAAATGAGATGGTGTGTGTCTGTCTGTCTGTGTGTTACTCAATAACGCAAGAACCACTGGTCCGATTTATATGAAATTTTGCATGGATGTAGCTGATTTACCAGGTTTACATATAGGATACTTTTGATTTCGATATTTTGCATTATTAAAAACTGGCGACCATTTTAGTAACGTCACTATACCCTTTGGATTCAAAATTTCATATTTCCATATAAAATGAAAAGAGAACGCTAAGAAATAGCTAACTTTTGATGGCACATACGAGTTTTAGAATTTAATTTTCTATCCGAGAGGTCCTCATCACTTTTCGTGTATCTCCAACGGTTAGCGAGTAAAACCCACATTTGTGACGTCACTACACCCTTTGATTTCAACATTTCATATTTCCATTTCAAATAAATAGAGAACGCTAAGAATTAGCAAACTTTTGATGGCATATATGAGCTTTAACATTTAATTTTCTATCCAAAAGTTCCTTATCACTTTTCGTGTATCCCCAACGGTTAGCGAGTAAAACCTAAATTTGTGCAATAAAACCCGGTCAACACCGAGCGGTGCAGTCTATCTCTACATATATAACAAGTAGTTCCGTGAAGAACTATACAGCCTATTTTCATATATCCTGTTAATGTTAATTGCCTCTATCAACATACAAAATTTCAGTTTAATTGCTGTAACAGATTCGTAGATATTGAGAACCGTCTAAATATTTCAGATGGTCGCCAGGTTGGATTTTTACTTTTGTACTATTGCATTAAGATTATTGTGTACGTGTGGTATTCAAACTTCAATCGCGTGATTAGAACAGAAGAAGTAAAAACGAGATTTTAAAATTACGCATAGCAGCCATCTTGTGATTAAGCAAACAATTGAAATAAATTAGATGCCAGTGGATCAACATTTTTAAAAGCATTTAACGTGCAACGTTTAACGGCACTCGGATAGTTAATTCGCGAGAAAAGTCCATTTAAATATTTATACTTCGCGTCGCCGCCATGTTGGATTTGTGCTCACCAGGTTACTGAAAGTCCTATAGGTGAACATATGTTCATAGTCTCTATGAACATAAAACATTCAGTTTGGTTGCTGTAAAAGATTCATAGATATTGAGAACCGTCTAAATATTTCGGAAGCTCGCCATTTAGGATTGTTATATGTATAGGCCATAAAGTTATGTACCATTCAAGGACAATTATTGCCTAGGTTCATTATTCAAACTTTCTCTTCGATCGCATGATTACGACACAAGAAATTAAAACTTAATTTTAAAATTTCGCACAGCCGCCATCTTGAGGTTATGTAAACAATTGAATAAATTAGATGGCAGTGCATTACAATCTGCAAAATCATTTACTGTACCACATTTCACTGCGCTCAGAGAGTTAAATCACGAGAAAAGTCCATTAAAATATTTTAAATTCTCTTGGTCGCCATGTTCGTTTAGTACTTTACAGGTTTATGAAATATACATAGGTAAACTTGTATCAGTACCCTTTATCACCCTACAAAATTGCAGGGTGATATCTGTAATAGTTTCGGAGATATAGAATGTCAGTGAAATATTTCGCACAGCCGCCATTTTGAGGTTATGTAAACAATTGAACTAAATTAGACTCCAGTGCATTACAATGTGTATAAACATTTGCTGTACCAAGTTTTATTACATTTGGATAGTTAAATCGCGAGAAAAGTCTATTTAAAGTCTCAAATTCGCTTGGCAGCCATGTTGGTTTGGTAGTCAACAGGCTTTTGAAAGTCTCATAGGTGAACTTCTAGTAGTGCCCTTTATCACCGTACACAATTTCAGGGCGATATCGGTAATAGTTTCGGAGATATTGAATGCTAGTGAAATATTTCGCACAGCCGCCATGTTGGATCGGTGAGACATAACAAAATTTGAAGGGCACGGTCGAGGTCGCCGGGATTAGTGCTATGAACTTATTGAGTTTCATTGAAATCGCTCCAGCCGTTTAGTTTTTATTAGGGGGACACACACACACCTCACACACACACACACACACACACACACACACACACACGCGCGCGCGCGGACAAAAGGTGATCTCTTAAGCCTATTTTTCAAAATTGAAAATAGGCTAAAAATGAAAGTTGGTCTGTTTTTTTTCTGAATCTCTACGGAAATTTGAGTTATTTATGCGTTTCAGACTGTTTTATGATGGATGCGCGCGAAAATAATGTTTTGGTCTGTCTGTCTGTTTGTCTCTGGACAACTTTGTTCCTTTATAACTCGAGAACGGCTGGGTGTATCAACGTAAAATTTGGTACAGATATCCATCAGAGGCACGGCACTAATCATTGATGTAACTCTTCTTCGTACTTCTCATAAAAGGGGGCCTACTCCCCGAAAACCACATTTTAAGGCCATAAAACCAACTGTTTTTGAGATATTCCCAGAAAACTAATTTCATTTAATAAACTAATGAACGAATGCAACCCGGTAACCATGACAACAAATTCTCAGAGGTCCATCTATTGCTGTAAGACGCAATGCAATTCCATTAATTACATTATACTCTGTATTTCAAAAGAATGAACGTGAAGGAAATGGCGGGAGCTTGGAACAGCTGAGCTGTGTTGCCAAGTTTTTATTGTTGATGTAGAACAGCTGATTCGAATAATACACAGGGCTACACTTCGGATATTATTTCGGTACTATTATGCGCAATATAATACAAATGTCGATCCTGAGTCAACGCCGAGCACATTCAAATAGAGAAATACGGTAAAACAAATTAATAAATAACACACACGCCCTACCTAACCTTTATTGTTCCAGGCGAAAACCATTGGTCTATGCTACCTTTGTCACAGTTATTCAATAAATTCGAGAAAGAGGCCAAACACTCGACAGCTATACAAATATAATACAAAATACAAACACAAAGTAATATGATGATGAATATATCAACACTCACCATGCAATGATTATATCCTTCAAGATGAAACAAGAGTTAGGGTGAAGGTCGTTCACAGTTTACAGCAGTTAACACAGAACGCAGAAATAGCATCATGACAATACCTAGCACACTCACTCACTGTATCGCGACTCTGTACGGTTAATAATAGCCTCCACATACGTAATGTTAGGTGAAGTATTTAGCACCAAGCATACAAACAAGCTGTGGCGATATTATTGCAATGATTTTGCATAGTCAATTTGTAGGTTATTGAATGACAAGCGTTAATTTGAAAACTACGGTATGCAATGAAACATTACTGGATACGTAAACATTAAGACTAAATGTGCATAGCCTATTTCGTACGTCACGCATGTATTCTAAATTAAGTATATATAAATTTGAATTGAACAAACAAGGCTAACCATGAAAATAGTTTGATGTCGAAATGAACAATAGCCGGCCGTTACAGGTTGGCGCACGCGGTCTCGAGCGGTGTTTCCAGCATTTTCCCACGTTCTTCCTGCGGTACTATTTACAACTTATTGACTTGATGCTTAAAATTAACAGTAGTTTACTGTTTTCCGCTCCACCGCTGGAATACTAAAATGGCAATATCTCGCGAACCAATCAGGCTAGAGACTAGTACGAGGTGTCATTGAACTCGAGCTAACACCCCCTTTCCAATGGACAACATATTTCCACCCCAAAATAAAACCTACCCCAACTAGGGGGTGAAATTTTATTTTTTTAGAGAATCTCTCTTTCCAATTGCAACATGTGAGAGTTTGAATGCTAATATGGAATGAAACGTTGTTCTACATAAAGTGCATGTGTTCGGTGGGTAGCCACTATGAATTAACATGCTTCTTTTTTGTTTTTATGCATGCCCACTCATAGGTTTGGTAAGAGGGCGGGCTTTTTAAAAGATGGTGGCTGTAGCGTAACCTAACCCAACCTAACGGGTCCTTGTGGACAGGTCATTGTTGATGGGTCCTTGTGGACGAGCCTTTGTTGACAGGTCCTTGTGGACGAGTCCTTGTGGACAAGTCCGTGTGGACCAGTCCTTGTGGACAAGTCCTTGTTGACAGGTCATTGTAGACAGGTCATTGTGGAAGAGTTTGTGTGGACAAGTTCTTGTGGACGAGTGCTTGTGGACGAGTCCTTGTACCTTTGGACTGATCCCTTTGGACCGGTCCCTTTGGACTGGTTCCTACGGACTAGCCCATGAATTTATTTAAATTATGTCAAAGGGCCTAACTACATTTTGCGTGTAAAGCAGTGTGTTGAACTGGCGATGTTCACCAGTCCCCCACGACTATAATGTGATAACGATATGATAGGAAAGTGACGAACTACATGTGAACACGTGTGAGATGACCTTATTACCGTCCTCCTTGCGAAACAAGTCACATCCTGTTTTGGTTCATACGTGGGAAAATGCAAGTTCTTGTGTAATATGACCTAACACACAAGTGTACACATGTGCACGTGCACGATAAGAGCTAACAAGTCACAACCTGTTTTGACAGTGGTGGGAATAAGGCTAGAGACATGTACGAGTAGTCAAATTACACCGGCAGACAACCTCTTTCCTATGGATAACTTATTTCCACTCTAAAATAAAATCTACTAGAGGGTGAAATAATAATTTTTAGGTAAAAGTCGCTTTCCATGTGCAACATGTGGGAGTTTGTATGCCAATATGACATTTTACTCGTTCCACATAAAGTGCATGCATACAACTGAATGCCGCTATGATTTATCATTTTGTTTTGTTTTACAAATGCGCAATTGTTTTTTTTTTGTAAGAGGGCGGGCTTTTTGAATAATGATTTATAGATACGTTTTTTTTACAAACTAACCAAACATCCAAAAACTAATAGGTCATCGGCTTTTTAATATCTTATGAACTAAGAAAGCTAGGGACTTGTATGAGGGGTCGTTGGACTTGGGGTGACGCCCTGTTTTTGAATGTATTATTCATTTTTTGTCAAAAGGGCCTAACTGCACTTTCGTTAATATCTCGCTAACTAATAATCACAGAGGGTCAAGTGAGGTGTCATAGAACTTAAAATGGCCAACCCCTCCCCATGACCAATGAATTTACCCCAAAATAAAACAGCAAGGTCATTAACCTAAGATTTTATCAACTAATAATCAGAGAGGGACAAGTAAGGTGTCACAAGACTCAGGATGGCCAACCCTTTTCCATGACCAACGAATTTACCCAAAATACCCAAAACAGCAAGGTCATTGACCAAGGATTTTATAAACTTATCAGTTGAGAGGGTCAAGTGAGGTGTCATAGGACTACGAATGGTTAACCCTTTCCCATGACCAATGAATTTACCCAAAAAATCCAAAACAGCAAGGTCATTGACCTGAGATTTTATAAACTAATAATCGGATATCAACATGTGAGGTGTCATAGGACTTGGAATGGTCAACCCTTTCCCATGGCTAATGAATTTACCCAAAAATACCCTATACATCAAGGTCATCGACCTGAGATTTTATAAACTAATAATCGAATATGGACATGTGAAATGATTACAGTGAGTGATGAAACATATCTAGGTAGTGAAAGAATTATTGTAGGCTACATGTATGGTGACTGACAAATCTTTCACCATTGGAACTTGTTTTCAGATCAAACTGCAGTACAGAGAGAGTATAGGTTGTAGGTATGGGATAATAAAATAACAAATGGTGTATACAAAATCTGATTTATCGATTCAAGAAATAAGAGTAGACAATCTTTAATTGATTGGTTAAAGAGGATAGCTAAAATCCAAAATGGTGACCATATCGAACTAAACTGATCCAAGCTGAATCAAACCCAACTAAACCGAACTAAACCGAAGCAAATTTAATCAAAAACAAGTCAATGGTTTAAGTGTAAAACTTGTGGGTGAATGTGGTCATTGGTAATGTCAGAAAGGAGAGGGATAACGCTCTACCTATAGAGGGTAGGTAAAGCTAGTGCATGATGCTAATGCACACACACAAGTACATGAAACACACACAACTAACCTATACTGTTTTTATGGGTTGACTGTTAAAACTTGCTCAGTGGTTACTGGGACAAGATGGTCGCTACACACAACAAGCGATAAATTCTTGAGGCTAATAATCTACACACACACACACACACACACACAAACACACACTTGTTCTAAATTAAACTGTCTTGCTGACAGTGCTCACACTGTAGGCAGATGACAGAAATGCTTGTCTAACAGAAACACAATCATTTCCGGTTGTCTAATGTTACCAGCTAACCATTTTGTGCTGCAGTGGCGAGCACATGTGCCACTTACACTAGAGATTTTAACTTGATTTCAAGCTCTAAGTCCTAGAACGAATCAATCTAAGAAAAAAGGGCATGGTGGCGCAGTGGTTATGCTGTTAGCCTTTCACTAAAGTGGACTAGGGTTTGATTTCAGGTTAATACGCATGTCATAAACATATAAAAAGCAGAGATAATGTTTTAAACCGATTACACTCGTCTCTTTTCAAATTATTACTTGGATTACAAATACAAAGGTGGACTGGCTGTGATATACAGTTAATGCTGCCTATCGCAACTAGCTGTAAGGGAGCCATATGTAGAGCTATATGTAGAGAACTACCTAGCGATTTCATGAACTGGTATAGCTATGTCGCATAAACGGTGCAGGATACAATCCAGCAACTATAATTCGTATCTTGTGGAACAGAGAAAATGCACTTTTGCCTTGATGGATAACAAATGTGTGCAGACGAAAGACCTACGCATTAGCCCAGCAAGGGGTTATAACCACGAGGAGGAGGTGTGATTTCTATATTTTATTGTTTAGAGACATGGCTTTTGTAACCAGTAGATTTAATTGATTTAGTATTTTGTAAATATTTATTTTTGTAATTGTAAATAGTTATTTTTTTTTAAATAGTGGACACCATTTATTTTTGTAATGGTAAATGTTAAATGTATAAGTGGATGTATGACTACACAGAAAGAGAGAGAGAGAGAGAGAGAGAGAGAGAGAGAGAGAGAGTGTAGAAACAGCCTTACCTGCAGTAGTAATAGTAGACCTCTATGTTTTGCATACACATAGACAGACTGTACGATCGCAATGGCCAAGCACTCACTTTAACACCATTTACAAAATCTTAAAATGAAAAAATCATGTTTCGCAAATATGGACTTTTGACATAAACAAAATAAAAATCAAATGTGTAAACAACAAATTGGAAAATCCATGTTTCCATATCATGAAATTCAAAAACTTTAAACTGACATTTAAAAGAAATGCAAATGGAAAATTGACAAATTGTAATGTGTGAAATGTGAAAATGAACAAATGGCTATCATTATTTTAAAAAAATGGTGCTGTATGGGTTGAGGTGTGAATCAAACCCTACTTATTTTGGACCACCCGAGACTGAGTATACTTGTTTTAGTCCTCATACCACTTTTAAAATTTTGTGTTAAAGCTAGGAATTGAACCTAAGAGCTTGTAGGGGGAGACAAAGGTTAGAATATGTTAAACAGATAGCCTTGAATGTAGGATGTGGTAGCTATATAGAGATGAAACGATTAGCTCGGGACAGATAGGCACTGAGATCTGCATCAAACCAGTCAAAGGACTAAAGACTCAAACAACAACATGTACGTTCACCAAAATAATGTTGTGTAACGGTAAATGTTAGTCAACGAACAGTAATGCATTACTAAAACCCATGACACGATACCTAAGAGCTTTTCTAAAATGATTTTAAAATGCCTTTAACCCTATATTGAACACCCAGTTCACAAGACTCATAACTGCAATGTTATGGTAAAACAAAACAAAATCTATATTTCAAAACAAGCAAGTGGTTTAGTCAATGTATACTGGAAAAAGTTTTGTAAACACTCAAGTCCTCAAGACCAATTAAATTAGTAACTGTCAGGTTGGCCGAGTGGTTAAGGTGTTTGACTTAAGATCAAATTTCTGTATAAGGAAGCAAGGGTTCGAATCCCTTACCTGACATAACTATTGCCTTAACATGGCTTGGCCACACTGTATTATTATGATACTCGGTACACAAACCATAGATATAGTGTATTGTTTAAGGCCACTCTCTTTCTGAACATAGTCAGAGACTGTTGATGGTTAACAATTGTATTAATAGTGGGACATGGGGATAGCAATTAAGAAAAAACAGCCAATACCCATACAATATTTTTATTCATTTAGTTTTTTTTTTTTTTTACAATAGTTACACACTGAATACAACATTTTATCTCTTTACCATTGTTTGATATAGATTTTAAACACAACGCTTGTTGTAGATCCTTTTACAACTTTCTCCAGGTACTCTTGTTCTTAAAAACTGGGGAAGCGGCAATGGTTTTATAGACATTAAACCCTCATTCTCTTCTTTTTCATCATCATCATCATCATCATTATAAATATTATCTTTATAATTATTATAGTCATTGTCACCATCATTATCATCATCATCATCATCATCCTCAACATCACTAGAACTATCCAATTCCTTTTTTTCCTTTTCAAAAGGGAACTCTTGAAGAGTCGGAGTTGCTTTTGATAGTGTTTCGGTTTTATTGAACGTTGACAACTGTCCTAACGTGACTTTTTGAGGAGATTCACAAGGAAGTCACTATGTAGAGTAACACTATGTTTTTGTTGGACTTGCTTTTTCTTGTTCTTTTGATCATGTTTTGTTAACACTAACGGTGTTTCATTTGGTATACCACATTGATGAGTACCCACACTTAAGACCTCACCATGTTTACTTTTTAGATGACCTAGACATTTTGTTGTTCTTTGTTTTGAGCACTGCCAAAATATGATGCCATTCGCATTTTCTCGCTTATAGTTATAAGAGTACCCATGATACAGGGCACGTGGTTTACCTTTATTGGTTATAGTATATTCCATAATAGCCACTGACTTGTATAGTCGATCCGCCTACTACAAAGGTCTGAACACTTGTGGTGAAAGAATGATGTTGTGTTGACGTTTTATGCAGGATAATGTTGGTGGCATATGCGGGTGGCTTATGTGGGTGGCTTATGTTGATGACATGTATTGTTGGCTGATTTTGGGGGCTTTTGTTGATGGTTTATGGTGGTGGCTTATGTTGGTGGCTTATGTTGGTGGCTTATGTTAGTGGCTTATGTTGATGACATATGTTGGTGACTTATGTTGATTGCTTATGTTAGTGGCAAATGTTGATGACATATGTTGTTGGCTTATGGTGGTGGCTTATGTTGATGGTTTATGTTGCTGGTCTATGTTGATGGTTTATGTTAATGGCTTAGGTTAATGTCTTAGGTTGATGGCATAAGTTGATGGCTTATGTTGGTGGCTTATGGTGGTGGCTTATGCTGGTGGCTTATGCTGATGGCTTATGGTGGTGGCTTATGTTGATGACATATGTTGGTGACTTATGTTGGTGGCTTATGTTGCTGGCTTATGGTGGTGGCTTATGGTGGTGGCTTATGATGATGGGTTATGGTGGTGGTTTATGGTGGCTTATGGTGGTGGCTTGTGGTGGCTTATGATGGTGGCTTGTGGTGATGGCTTATGGTGGCTTATGGTGGTGACTTATAGAGGTGGCCTATGTTGGTGGCTTATTTTTGGTGGTTTACGTTAATACCTTATTTGTAATGGCTTATTTGACAAGTTATTGTTATCAATGTATTTAGAGGATTTTTCTCTTGGTCTTGGAAAGTATCTCAACCCTTTTTTTATGGTAGCATAATGCTTACCGCCATGCTTGTAAGCAACAACAACACTCTAAAATTCCAAGAATCCAAAGTACTCTAAGGTTAATGATTGTCTCTCAACTCCATTCAACGTCTAGTCAAAAACATTATATATTTTTCACATTTTTCAAAAAAGGTAAATTGGGAAAATAGGCTATATGTTTAAACAAAAAATCATATCAAAACATATGCTAACTCCAACACCTACGTCTATCCCACTCTCAGTCAAAAAATATAATATTCTTCAAATTTTTCCATCACAGTATTTGGAAAGTAGGCCATATTTTGAGAACTAATCATCCTATAAAGTCATAAATATAGACTCAAACCAATGGCTTTTATATCCTTAATCGTAAGAACAAAATATGGAATTTTTGACATTTTTTCCAAAAATGTTCATTTTAAAACGGGGCTATATTTTGGAAACTAGGAATTTTACAAGAAAGTTTGTTTAACGTAAATGACAGGTATTTACCCCACTACCCACAAACCAAGTCCCAGGTCTCTGGGACAAAATCCAAAAAAAGTTCAATTTGGAAAGTAGGCGATATTTTGAAAACTAATCATCCTAAAAAGTCATATATAGACTCAAACCAATGGCTTTTATGTCCTTAATTGGTAGAACAAAACTTAACATTTTTTCAGTTTTTCCAAAAAAGTCCAATTTTCAATATTGTCTATATTTTGGGAACAAAGAATTTTACAAAAAAGTTTGTTTAACGAAAATGAAAGGTCTTTACCCCCCCTCTACCCAAAACATAAATTGCAGGTCCCTAGGACAAAAACTGTGCAGTAGTTTTTTTTGGGGGGGTGGGGGGCGGTCTATATCCACTTTACCTCCCCACCTCACAAGATGGCGGCCATAGCTTAACTTAACATAGCCTAACCTAACAAAATGGTGGCGGTAGCTTAACTTAACCTAGCCTAACCTAACTAGATGGCGGCCGTAGCTTTACTTAACCTAACCTAACTTAACCTAAACCTACGAGGCACGATCAAAAAATTTTCAAGATGGTGGTCATAGCTTAACTGAACCTAGTCTAACCTAACCTAAACCTACGAGGTGTGATCATAAAGTTCCAAGATGGTGGTCGAAGCTTATCTCAACCTAACCTAACCCTACGAGGTGTGATCATAAAGTTCCAAAATGGCTGCCGTAGCTTAACCTAACCTTTGATTGAATCCTGTTGATTGACCCCTTTTGATTGATCTCTGTTGATGTATCCCTTTGGACTGGTCCCTGTTGACTAGCCCCCTTTGGACGGGTCCTTTTTGAAGGGTCATTTTTTTAACGGGTCCCGGAGGACGGGTCCTTGTTGACGGGTCCCTGTGGGCGGGTCCCTTTGACATAATTTGGATATAATGCAGGGATCAGTCCAAAGGACCCGCCCACCGGGACCCGTTAAAAAAATGACCCTTCAAAAAGAACCCGTCCAAAGGGGGCTAGTCAACAGGGACCAGTCCAAAGGGATACATCAACAGAGATCAATCAAAAGGGGTCAATCAACTGGATTCAATCAAAGGTTAGGTTAAGCTACGGCAGCCATTTTGGAACTTTTTGATCACACCTCGTAGGGTTAGGTTAGGTTGAGATAAGCTTCGACCACCATCTTGGAACTTTATGATCACACCTCGTAGGTTTAGGTTAGGTTAGACTAGGTTCAGTTAAGCTATGACCACCATCATGAAAATTTTTTGATCGTGCCTCGTAGGTTTAGGTTAAGTTAGGTTAGGTTAAGTAAAGCTACGGCCGCCATCTAGTTAGGTTAGGCTAGGTTAAGTTAAGCTACCGCCACCATTTTGTTAGGTTAGGCTATGTTAAGTTAAGCTATGGCCGCCATCTTGTGAGGTGGGGAGGTAAAGTGGATATAGACCGCCCCCCCCCCCCAAAAAAAAAACTACTGCACAGTTTTTGTCCTAGGGACCTGAAATTTATGTTTTGGGTAGAGGGGGGGGGGGGTAAAGACCTTTCATTTTCGTTAAACAAACTTTTTTGTAAAATTCTTAGTTCCCAAAATATAGACAATATTGAAAATTGGACTTTTTTGGAAAAACTGAAAAAATGTTAAGTTTTGTTCTACCAATTAAGGACATAAAAGCCATTGGTTTGAGTCTATATATGACTTTTTAGGATGATTAGTTTTCAAAATATCGCCTACTTTCCAAATTGAACTTTTTTTGGATTTTGTCCCAGAGACCTGGGACTTGGTTTGTGGGTAGTGGGGTAAATACCTGTCATTTAAGTTAAACAAACTTTCTTGTAAAATTCCTAGTTTCCAAAATATAGCCCCGTTTTAAAATGAACATTTTTGGAAAAAATGTCAAAAATTTCCATATTTTGTTCTTACGATTAAGGATATAAAAGCCATTGGTTTGAGTCTATATATATGACTTTATAGGATGATTAGTTTTCAAAATATGGCCTACTTTCCAAATACTGTGTTGGAAAAATTTGAAGAATATTATATTTTTTGACTGAGAGTGGGATGGACGTAGGTGTTGGAGTTAGCATATGTTTTGATATGATTTTTAGTTTAAACATATAGCCTACTTTCCCAATTTACCTTTTTTGAAAAATGTGAAAAATATATAAAGTTTTTGACTAGACGTTGAATGGAGTTGAGAGACAATCATTAACCTTAGAATACTTTGGATTCTTGGAATTTTAGTGTGTTGTTGTTGCTTACAAACATGGCGGTAAGCATTATGCTACCATAAAAAAAGGTTGAGATGCTTTCCAAGACCAAGAGAAAAATCCTCTAAATACATTGACAACAATAACTTGTCAAATAAGCCATTACACATAAGGTATTAACGTAAACCACCAAAAATAAGCCACCAACATAGGCCACCACTATAAGTCACCACCATAAGCCACCATAAGCCATCACCACAAGCCACCATCATAAGCCACCACAAACCACCACCATAAGCCACCATAAACCACCACCATAACCCACCATCATAAGCCACCACCATAAGCCACCATCATAAGCCACCACCATAAGCCACCAACATAAGTCACCAACATATGTCATCAACATAAGCCACCACCATAAACCACCAGCATAAGCCACCAGCATAAGCCACCACCATAAGCCACCAACATAAGCCATCAACTTATGCCATCAACCTAAGAAATTAACCTAAGCCATTAACATAAACCATCAACATAGACCAGCAACATAAACCATCAACATAAGCCACCACCATAAGCCAACAACATATGTCATCAACATTAGCCACCAACATAAGCTATCAAGATAAGTCACCAACATATGTCATCCAGATAAGCCACCAACATAAGCCACTAACATAAGCCACCAACATAAGCCACCACCATAAACCATCAACATAAGCCACCACCATAAACCATCAACATAAGCCCCCAAAATCAGCCAACAATACATGTCATCAACATAAGCCACCAGCATAAGCCACCACCATAAGCCACCAACATAAGCCATCAACATATGCCATCAACCTAAGACATTAACCTAAGCCATTAACATAAACCATCAACATAGACCAGCAACATAAACCATCAACATAAGCCACCACCATAAGCCAACAACATATGTCATCAACATTAGCCACCAACATAAGCTATCAACATAAGTCACCAACATATGCCATCAACATAAGCCACCAACATAAGCCACCAACATAAGCCACCAACATAAGCCACCAACATAAGCCACCACCATGAACCACCAACATAAGCCACCAACATAAGTCACCAACATATGTCATCAACATAAGCCACCAACATAAGCCACCAACATAAGCCACCACCATAAACCATCAACATAAGCCCCCAAAATCAGCCAACAATACATGTCATCAACATAAGCCACCCACATAAGCCACCCGCATATGCCACCAACATTATCCTGCATGAAACGTCAACACAACATCATTCTTTCACCACAAGTGTTCAGACCTTTGTAGTAGGCGGATCGACTATACAAGTCAGTGGCTATTATGGAATATACTATAACCAATAAAGGTAAACCACGTGCCCTGTATCATGGGTACTCTTATAACTATAAGCGAGAAAATGCGAATGGCATCATATTTTGGCAGTGCTCAAAACAAAGAACAACAAAATGTCTAGGTCATCTAAAAAGTAAACATGGTGAGGTCTTAAGTGTGGGTACTCATCAATGTGGTATACCAAATGAAACACCGTTAGTGTTAACAAAACATGATCAAAAGAACAAGAAAAAGCAAGTCCAACAAAAACATAGTGTTACTCTACATAGTGACTTCCTTGTGAATCTCCTCAAAAAGTCACGTTAGGACAGTTGTCAACGTTCAATAAAACCGAAACACTATCAAAAGCAACTCCGACTCTTCAAGAGTTCCCTTTTGAAAAGGAAAAAAAGGAATTGGATAGTTCTAGTGATGTTGAGGATGATGATGATGATGATGATAATGATGGTGACAATGACTATAATAATTATAAAGATAATATTTATAATGATGATGATGATGATGATGATGATGAAAAAGAAGAGAATGAGGGTTTAATGTCTATAAAACCATTGCCGCTTCCCCAGTTTTTAAGAACAAGAGTACCTGGAGAAAGTTGTAAAAGGATCTACAACAAGCGTTGTGTTTAAAATCTATATCAAACAATGGTAAAGAGATAAAATGTTGTATTCAGTGTGTAACTATTGTAAAAAAAAAAACTAAATGAATAAAAATATTGTATGGGTATTGGCTGTTTTTAGCCTACTTTCGATTTTTGCAAAAAATGAAAGTAGACTTATGAGATCAACACAGGGCGAAAAAAGTGTGTCTGTCTGTGTGTGTGTATGTGTGTGTGTGAGTCTGTGTGTGTGTGTATGTGTGTGTGAGTCTGTGTGTGTGTGTGTCTGTGTGTGTGTGTGTGAGTGTGTGTACTCTGAATGTCTGTCCCCCCCTATCAATTCGAACACGGTGAAACCGAATTGAACGAAATTTGGTACAGAGGTAGCACTAGTAAAGGACACCTCAGTGTCATACTTTATATCGCCGCCATCTTTACCAAAACAGAATGGCGGCCACTCAAATGTTCAAAACGTAAAATCAAATTACGGCTACACTAATCATCCGATCTCTACCAAATTCGGTGACAACATACCTTTATATAGGACGCGTCTTTTACCCAAAATTCAAGGTCATCGGCCATGATATTTCAGGATGGCGGCCGTGTGAATTATGCAACCATTTTAATAAATAGCTTAAGACCCACCAATTCCGATTATCGAGTCTAGGGGGGGTTTAAGCTATCCTGAAGGTCGTGATCCGTTATTTATTATAATTTAATATTATAATATTATACAGTATGAGTGGCTTAAAAGAGCTGAGCCGTTTGTGTCACACGACAAGATGGCAGCTGTCCTCATGTGCCTGTCTTATATTTCAGTAGTATTAGTATGTTGTATGTGATATACCGTACTGATACAATAATATAAACTTTGTATGAAATGATCTTTAATGAAGATGTACTGCAGTGAAGAAATCGTTTATTTAAAGTCATTATTTGCCAACAGTTTGTATCCAATATGTCAGTTAAGAACACCTGACGTCATGGATACGGTTAGCTCTGGGCTAGCATGTTAGTCTGACACGCAGTTGACTGGGGATCGAGTACTGCTACAGTTAGGTTTTTTTTCTTGAATTCTTTTACAAATGATGTGCACGAACTTTTTCCACAGATACTGAATAAAATGTCATTTAGCTCAAAGGAGAGGATAAAGTATACACTCGTATATTAATAAAATCACAGTCCCAGCATCGCACATAAACAGAAGCCATTAGGAAAAGGAGAATAGAAGAACTAGATACACGTTGCCATTAACCACAGCCTTCTTAATGCCTCTGTACGGTGCTGTCCTCTTGTGGGTTATGTGGGTAATATTGTTCCAAACATAACGCTGTGTAAATGCCTGAGCTGGCCTCCTGAAGTATGGCAATTTTGTAATACTGGTAGTTCAACTATTAGCCACGATCGCGCTCCGAATACCTTTAAACACTGCCAGCTGGATCGCCTCCCTCTTGGCTACTTTAAACTGCCTACTCATTCAACACCCATAGAACACTGCCATCGTAGTACATTACGATGGCAGTGCATAGGCGTACAAGATAAAGATTAATTCACTGATAGGTCGCAGCACCACCTACTGTGATTGGGGCGGAAGATTCTTAATTTTGCAGGCTGGCTTAATATAGAGATTAACGGACGTGAATGCATTACAATAAGTTAGTAATTTTGTTATTCAATCATCATAAAGTATATAATATTGATTTTGACACTTACTGGCTTATTATCAATATAAAAGAAAACAAACAATACATTGTGGTAGGGGTGATTGTGTTAGGGATGAGGACAAAGAGTCATAAAGATACCCATACATTTAGGAGAAAGTAGGCTGTATGTTCTTTGCTGAACATCTTGTTTCTTAATTGCTATCCCCATGTCCCACTATTAATACAATTGTTAACCATCAACAGTCTCTGACTATGTTCAGAAAGAGAGTGGCCTTAAACAATTCACTATATCTATGGTTTGTGTACCGAGTATCATAATAATACAGTGTGGCCAAGCCATGTTAAGGCAATAGTTATGTCAGGTAAGGGATTCGAACCCTTGCTTCCTTATACAGAAATTTGATCTTAAGTCAAACACCTTAACCACTCGGCCAACCTGACAGTTACTAATTTAATTGGTCTTGAGGACTTGAGTGTTTACAAAACTTTTTCCAGTATACATTGACTAAACCACTTGCTTGTTTTGAAATATAGATTTTGTTTTGTTTTACCATAACATTGCAGTTATGAGTCTTGTGAACTGGGTGTTCAATATAGGGTTAAAGGCATTTTAAAATCATTTTAGAAAAGCTCTTAGGTATCGTGTCATGGGTTTTAGTAATGCATTACTGTTCGTTGACTAACATTTACCGTTACACAACATTATTTTGGTGAACGTACATGTTGTTGTTTGAGTCTTTAGTCCTTTGACTGGTTTGATGCAGATCTCAGTGCCTATCTGTCCCGAGCTAATCGTTTCATCTCTATATAGCTACCACATCCTACATTCAAGGCTATCTGTTTAACATATTCTAACCTTTGTCTCCCCCTACAAGCTCTTAGGTTCAATTCCTAGCTTTAACACAAAATTTTAAAAGTGGCATGAGGACTAAAACAAGTATACTCAGTCTCGGGTGGTCCAAAATAAGTAGGGTTTGATTCACACCTCAACCCATACAGCACCATTTTTTTTAAAATAATGATAGCCATTTGTTCATTTTCACATTTCACACATTACAATTTGTCAATTTTCCATTTGCATTTCTTTTAAATGTCAGTTCAAGGTTTTTGAATTTCATGATATGGAAACATGGATTTTCCAATTTGTTGTTTACACATTTGATTTTTTATTTTGTTTATGTCAAGAGTCCATATTTGCGAAACATGATTTTTTCATTTTAAGATTTTGTAAATGGTGTTAAAGTGAGTGCTTGGCCATTGCGATCGTACAGTCTGACTATGTGTATGCAAAACATAGAGGTCTACTATTACTACTGCAGGTAAGGCTGTTTCTACTCTCTCTCTCTCTCTCTCTCTCTTTCTGTGTAGTCATACATCCACACAACCTTGCCTGTCTTTGAGAACAAACACACAACCACTCTATTTATCCCTAAAAACATCATTGACATGCACACTCATCCCAAAGAACTTTAATTATACATTTAACATTTACCATTACAAAAATAAATGGTTTCCACTATTTAAAAAAATTAACTATTTACAATTACAAAAATAAATATTTACAAAATACTAAATCAATTAAATCTACTGGTTACAAAAGCCATGTCTCTAAACAATAAAATATAGAAATCACACCTCCTCCTCGTGGTTATAACCCCTTGCTAGGCTAATGAGTAGGTCTTTCGTCTGCACACATTTGTTATCCATCAAGGCAAAAGTGCATTTTCTCTGTTCGACAAGATACGAATTATAGTTGCTGGATTGTATCCTGCACCGTTTATGCGACATAGCTATACCAGTTCATGAAATCGCTAGGTAGTTCTCTACATATAGCTCTACATATGGCTTCCTTACAGCTAGCGTGCGATAGGCAGCATTAACTGTATATCACAGCCAGTCCACCTTTGTATTTGTAATCCAAGTAATAATTTGAAAAGAGACGAGTGTAATCGGTTTAAAACATTATCTCTGCTTTTTATATGTTTATGACATGCGTATTAACCTGAAATCAAACCCTAGTCCACTTTAGTGAAAGGCTAACAGCTTAACCACTGCGCCACCATGCCCTTTTTTCTTAGATTGATTCGTTCTAGGACTTAGAGCTTGAAATCAAGTTAAAATCTCTAGTGTAAGTGGCACATGTGCTCGCCACTGCAGCACAAAATGGTTAGCTGGTAACATTTAGACAACCGGAAATGATTGTATTTCTGTTAGACAAGCATTTCTGTCATCTGTCTACAGTGTGAGCACTGTCAGCAAGACAGTTTAGTTTAGAACAAGTGTGTGTTTGTGTGTGTGTGTGTGTGTGTGTGTGTGTGTGTGTGTAGATTATTAGCCTCAAGTATTTAACCCTTGTTGTGTGTAGCGACCATCTTGTCCCAGTAACCACTGAGCAAGTTTTAACAGTCAACCCATAAAAACAGTATAGGTTAGTTGTGTGTGTTTCATGTACTTGTGTGTGTGCAATAATATCATGCACTAGCTTTACCTACCCTCTATAGGTAGAGCGTTATCCCTTTCCTTTCTGACATTACCAATGACCACATTCACCCACACGTTTTACACTTAAACCATTGACTTGTTTTTGATTAAGTTTGCTTCGGTTTAGTTCGGTTTAGTTGGGTTTGATTCAGCTTGGATCAGTTTAGTTCGATATAGTCACCATTTTGGATTTTAGCTATCCTCTTTAACCAATCAATTAAAGATTGTCTACTCTTATTTCTTGAATCGATAAATCAGATTTTGTATACACCATTTGTCATTTTATTATCCCATACCTACAACCTATACTCTCTCTGTACTGCAGTTTGATCTGAAAACAAGTTCCAATGGTGAAAGATTTGTCAGTCACCATACGTGTAGCCTACAATAATTCTTTCACTACCTAGATATGTTTCATCACTCACTGTAAACACTTCACATGTCCATATCCGATTATTAGTTTATAAAATCTCAGGTCGATGACCTTGATGTATAGGGTATTTTTGGGTAAATTCATTAGCCATGGGAAAAGGTTGACCATTCTAAGTCCTATGACACCTCACATGTTGATATCCGATTATTAGTTTATAAAATCTCAGGTCAATGGCCTTGCTGTTCTGGATTTTTGGGGTAAATTCATTGGTCATGGGGAAGGGTTAACCATTCGTAGTCCTATGACACCTCACTTGACCCTCTCTACTGATAAGTTTATAAAATCCTAGGTCAATGACCTTGCTGTTTTGGGCATTTTGGGTAAATTCGTTGGTCATGGAAAAGGGTTGGCCATCCTGAGTCTTGTGACACCTTACTTGTCCCTCTCTGATTATTAGTTGATAAAATCTTAGGTTAATGACCTTGCTGTTTTATTTTGGGGTAAATTCATTGGTCATGGGGAGGGGTTGGCCATTTTAAGTTCTATGACACCTCACTTGACCCTCTGTGATTATTAGTTAGCGAGATATTAACGAAAGTGCAGTTAGGCCCTTTTGACAAAAAATGAATAATACATTCAAAAACAGGGCGTCACCCCAAGTCCAACGACCCCTCATACAAGTCCCTAGCTTTCTTAGTTCATAAGATATTAAAAAGCCGATTACCTATTAGTTTTTGGATCTTTGGTTAGTTTGTAAAAAAAACGTATCTATAAATCATTATTCAAAAAGCCCGCCCTCTTACAAAAAAAAACAATTGCGCATTTGTAAAACAAAACAAAAATGATAAATCATAGCGGCATTCAGTTGTATGCATGCACTTTATGTGGAACGAGTAAAATGTCATATTGGCATACAAACTCCCACATGTTGCACATGGAAAGCGACTTTTACCTAAAAATTATTATTTCACCCTCTAGTAGATTTTATTTTAGAGTGGAAATAAGTTATCCATAGGAAAGAGGTTGTCTGCCGGTGTAATTTGACTACTCGTACATGTCTCTAGCCTTATTCCCACCACTGTCAAAACAGGTTGTGACTTGTTAGCTCTTATCGTGCACGTGCACATGTGTACACTTGTGTGTTAGGTCATATTACACAAGAACTTGCATTTCCCACGTATGAACCAAAACAGGATGTGACTTGTTTCGCAAGGAGGACGGTAATAAGGTAATCTCACACGTGTTCACATGTAGTTCGTCACTTTCCTATCATATCGTTATCACATTATAGTAGTGGGGGACTGGTGAACAACGTCAGTTCAACACACTGCTTTACACGCAAAATGTAGTTAGGCCCTTTGACATAATTTAAATAAATTCATGGGCTAGTCCGTAGGAACCAGTCCAAAGGGACCGGTCCAAAGGGATCAGTCCAAAGGGACAAGGACTCGTCCACAAGCACTCGTCCACAAGCACTCGTCCACAAGGACTTGTCCACACAAACTCGTCCACAATGACCTGTCCACAATGACCTGTCAACAAGGACTTGTCCACAAGGACTCGTCCACAAGGACCTGTCAACAAAGGCTCGTCCACAAGGACCCATCAACAATGACCTGTCCACAAGGACCCGTTAGGTTGGGTTAAGTTACACTACAGCCACCATCTTTTAAAAAGCCCGCCCTCTTACCAAACCTATGAGTGGGCATGCATAAAAACAAACAAGATGTTCAGTAAAGAACATATAGCCTACTTTCTCCTAAATGCATGGGTATTGTTATAACTCTTTGTCCTTTTCAAGGAGTATGATCGAATGTTGGTTGTAGTAGCTTGTTGAAATACAACGTGCTATAGAGATATTAAACATGAATATGAGGTGCCCTTTGCTAGTGCTACCTCTGTACCAAATTTCGTTCAATTCGGTTTCACCGTGTTTGAATTGATAGGGGGAATCGATTTGCACACATACTTGGCCACCATCTGCAAACTATTGGGCTGATGTTCTTGCAGTTTGGTCTGAATATGTTTCCCACATAAAGATATGGTGTTGCAAAATTTGGTAGAGACTAGATTATTAGGTTGGTCGTAATTACATTTTAGCTTTTAACATTTGGGTGGCCACGATTACGTTTCCGTCAAGATAGCGGTGATATAAAACATGACACTGAGGTGGCCTCTGCTAGTGCTACCTCTGTACCAAATGTCGTTCCATTCGGTTTCACCGTGTTCGAATTGATAAGGGGAATCGATTTTCACACAAAGATGGCCGCCATCCGCAAAATTCAGGCTGATGACCTATTAGTTTGGTCAAAGGATGCTCCCTCCATAAAGGTATGTTGTTGCTAAATTTGCTAGAGATAGGATGATTAGGCAAATCGTAATTTGATTTAAGCTTTGAACATTTGTGTGGCCGCCATTACGTTTCCGTCAAGATGGCGGCGATATAAAACATGACACTGAGGTGCCCTTTGCTAGTGCTACCTCTGTACCAAATTTCGTTCATTCGGTTCCACAGTGTTCGAATTAATAGGGGGAATCAATTTTGACATAAAGATGGCCGCCATCCGCAAACTATTAGGCTAATGGCCTATTAGATTGGTCAAAGGATGCTCCCTCCATAAAGGTATATTGTTGCAAAGTTTGGTAGAGATCGGATGGTTATGTTAGTCGTAAATTGATTTAAGCTTTGAACATTTGTGTGGCCGCCATTACGTTTCTGTCAATATGGCGGCGATATAAATCATGACACTGAGATGCCCTTTGCTAGTGCTATCTCTGTACCAAATTTCGTTCCATTCTGTTTCACCGTGTTTGAATTAATAGGGGGAATCGATTTTGACACCAAGATGGCCGCCATCCGCAAACTATTAGGCGAATGACCCATTAGATTGGTCAAAGGATGCTCCCTCCATAAAGGTATGTAGTTGCAAAATTTGGTAGAGATCGGATGATTAGGTTAATCGTAATTTGATTTAAGCTTTGAACATTCGTGTGGCCGCCATTACGTTTCAGTCAAGATGGCGGCGATATAAAACATGACACTGAGGTGCCCTTTGCTAGTGCTACCTCTGTACCAAATTTCGTTCCATTCGGTTCCACCGTGTTCGAATTAATAGGGGGAATCGATTTTCAAACAAAGATGGCCGCCATCCGTAAACTATTACGCTGATGACCTATTAGTTTGGTCAAAGGATGCTCCCCCTATAAAGGTATGTTGTTGCAAAATTTGGTAGAGATCGGATGATTAGGTTAGTCGTAATTTGATTTAAGCTTTGAACATTTGTGTGGCCGCCATTACGTTTCCGTCAAGATGGCGGCGATATAAAACATGACACTGAGGTGCCTTTTGTTAGTACTACCTCTGTACCAAATTTCGTTCCATTCGGTTGCACCGTGTTCTAATTAATAGGGGGAATCGATTTTCACACAAAGATGGCCGCCATCCGCAAACTATTACGCTTATGGCCTATTGGTTTGGTCAAAGGATGCTCCCCCATAAAGGTATGTTGTTGCGAAATTTAGTAGAGATCGGATGATTAGGTTAGTCGTAATTTGATTTAAGCTTTGAACATTTGTGTGGCCGCCATTACGTTTCCGTCAAGATGGCGGCGATATAAAATATGACACTGAGGTGTCCTTTGCTAGTGCTACCTTTGTACCAAATTTCGTTCAATTCGCATTCACCGTGTTCGAATTGATAGGGGGGGGGGGGGACAGACATTCAGAGTACACACACTCACACACACACACACACACAGACACACAGACACACACACACACAGACTCACACACACACATACACACACACTGACAGACACACTTTTTTCGCCCTGTGTTGATCTCATAAGTCTACTTTCATTTTTTGCAAAAATCGAAAGTAGGCTAAAAACAAGCATGTTAATTCTTAGTGGTTACCCACCGAACACATGCACTTTATGTAGAACAACGTTTCATTCCATATTAGCATTCAAACTCTCACATGTTGCAATTGGAAAGAGAGATTCTCTAAAAAAATACAATTTCACCTCCTAGTAGGGGTAGGTTTTATTTTGGGGTGGAAATATGTTGTCCATTGGAAAGGGGGTGTTAGCCCGAGTTCAATGACACCTCGTACAAGTCTCTAGCCTGATTGGTTCGCGAGATATTGCCATTTTAGTATTCCAGCGGTGGAGCGGTGGCGGTGGTTACAGAACCCCCACAAAACCACTACTGTAAACGAAACGATGGCAATGAAACAAACTCCGACACTGTTAACAGGCAACTGAACGAATGACAATAATCTGGCAACGTATGGTATTAGTTGTCAAATTCCAGCCAATAGGAGCCCGCGGCGGTCAGCTGTTCCAAGCTCCCGCCATTTCCTTCACGTTCATTCTTTTGAAATACAGAGTATAGTGTGAAAGTTTGCAAACGGCTAGAAGGTTATCACGGAACCAAATTATGCTGTAAAATTCATCAATACGTAGGCTATAATGCGCTTAAGGGGGTCAAGAGGTACTCTAGAATTTTTTCACGCGATTTACACCTGCGAGTGTAGTACGGCAGGTCTTTTATATTCCTATCCCTATATTATATTATTATTATTATTAGTATTAGTATTATATTATGGCGTACAACGGCGAGACAAAGCCCCTCGGTGCCAGAAACAAATCTCGGGGGCCCTAAAGGATCCTCGAAAACTACATTATAAGGCTCTATAATCAACAGTTTCTGAAATATTCTCAGAAAACTAATTTAATTTAATTTAATAAACTAATGAAGGAATGCAATTCGGTAACCATGACAGCATTATCTCAAGGGGTGGCATCCAACTTTCCATCTATTTCTGTAAAAAGCAATGTCACTCCATTTATTACACCTCTGTGAAAGTTTGCAAATGGCTATAAGGTTATAAGGGAACCAACGTAGACTGTATAATTCATCAATGCAATTAAGGGGGTCAAGGGGTAACCTAGATTTTTTTCATGCAATTTTCACGTGCGACATATAGTACAGAAGGTCCATAATATCTCCAAACAGCAACATTATTTTCAAAAATTCCTGAATTTAATCAGCAGTTTATGTGGCTTTTAGGAATTTGGCCATTTGAGGCTTAAGAACCTGAATTTTCATGCACCACAAGCCTTTATAATTTATGAAAGAGGTCTTCCTGTGTATGGGGGCCTAACACAACGTAGAGGGTCAGTTTTTATGTGACGTGTATTGCGTTTCGTCTACAAGGCTTTCAATTCTATTTCACGTCAGGAAGTACACATTAGGTGAATTTAGTTTGAGAGCACATTTTAACTAATCTATTTTTTTTTTCGACATACGGGTTCCTCGTAAGGATGATTTTGTTTGATACTGTGTGGTAGATATACCCATATTTGGATATCTGGGTGATATGTTGTAGACAATAGAATTTACTGTCTGTCTTTCTTTCTGTGTATCTTTATGTACGCCTATAACTCGTGTTCGGATGCTTGGTGCATCGTAAAATTTGGTATGGTAAACATGAGTCAATACACCAATCATTTATAAAACTCTTCACCGTACTTTTCATACAGTAAAAGGGTGGATATAGGGAAAAATTGCTCAAAATACATGCTAAAATAGGCAAAATATAAAAATTATCCTAGAAGGACGACCAAAGCATGCGCTTCTCAATGTGAGACACAAAATTCGCGAGTCTATAAGGGGTCTCCGAAAACCACATTTTAAGGCTCTTAAATTAACAGTGTGTGTGATATTCCCAGAAAACTAACTTCGTTCTGATAAACTTATGAAGGAATGACAAACCGCTCAATTGATAATGTCTGGTGTTAACACCGAACACCGTTCTGCTAGTGAGCTTATAAACATAAAACTGTATTGTTAATTTTTAAGGTTAGTAGTTAGTTAGTTATTGTTGTTTTAAGGGGCGGAACTACGAGGTCGTCTGCTCCTAATTTCTAAAGAGGGTGGGCCGTGGTGGTTTTATCTCTCCCCGGCTCTCGCGGTGTGTGACGTTTACTGGCCGATACGACTCCAAGTAAACGTAGCCATGAACTACGTCTGCCGACAGGATGATACAGTATTATGAAATAGAGAACTAAAAATATCTAAACATTCTCAGAACTATCTTTCAAGGTTAAAAGGGAGCATAGCAACCTGTTCTCTTTGTTACCGGTGAATCGTGTGTGAATTTGCACTTAACATCTGCAGTATCTTCAGATGACTCATCCTCTTTGAGAGTGAGAATAAGGAAACGTCACAACACCTGCAGAGAAACATTATCCAAGAATGAGCTTATTCAGATGTTGTCACTTGCAAGTATCCCCCCAGGGGCTCACATCTAGTGGGACGTGGGTTGGTGACCACGGGATCCCAGCTGAGTCCGGCATTGCTTCCACTTACTTGTGCCAGGCTCCTTTCTGTCTTTTTTTCCTGTCGACCTCTCTTGGTCAACTCTTGTTCTCTTCCGACCCCAACGGTATTAGGGTATCCGAGGCCTAGGGAGTCTTTCACTTTCCTGCCTTTGTCGGCCCTTGTCTCATCTTTCCTGATACCCTCATTCTTCGAGGGGTCAGCCTTCTTTCTCTTTTCATGTTATCTCCTGCCTTCTGCACAAGGCCCTCAAGGAGACAGGATGTATGTAGTACCACCACTTCTGGTGCACCCTGGATAGTGCTACACCCTCAAGGGCTCACGGCTGGTGCGTTTGGGAGTTGGCGACCCCAAGGGATTCCTGAGCTGGGTCCGTTTTATCCTTTTATTCCTCTGACTTTGGGGCGGGCCCTCTCATCTTTCTCTTTCCTATCTGCCTTTCATGGCTCTCCTTTCCAAGTCCCTCAATCCTCATTCTTCGAGGATTGAGGGCATTTCTTTTCTTCCTGTCCTTTATAATTGATTTCTTTACCATTTCTTCTTGTAGTTTGTAAGACTGTAGTTACTATTAGTTATAGTTTTCATTACATTCTAATCTCATCTTTCACTATCACCCAAACCATTAGGGGCCGATAATCTGGATGTACCGGGTGAGTTAGACGTGGTCGTTACGGCATGACTGCTGGCAGTCGCCCACATCCAGGAGGCGAGGAGGTTCGAATCCCCCCGCCGGCAACCTTGAAGATGGTCTTCTGTGGTTTCCTATCTTCCTTCCAGGCAAATGCCGGGGTTGGTCCCTAACTATAGGCCACAGCCACTACCTTCCAACTCCTCGCCCTTACATCCCAACTTTCCTCCCAACAGTACTTGTAGCTCACCCATTGGGTGTCCGTCTCGAAGCAGCTACAAAACTGGCGAGCCGAACATGTCCTCGGACACTCCCGGCACTAAAAGCCATGCGCTAAATAATAATAATAATAATAATAATAATAATAATAATAAAAAAAACCTGAATGTTAGGCCCCTTAAAACAACAATTATCATCATCACTTGCAAGCTGTTCAATGCTCCTATTTGACCAGTTGGGGAGTAACGCAAAGTATGCCCATAATGTAGACTGTAATAATACGTCGTATTGTATTATTCGATTTACTTACCCCGCGACGACTGGCGCATGGCTATTTTTTGACCCGATGCTTAAATAATGCTCTATATTGTTTTGGTCAGCCCTTATTTCCTGTCGGTTACAGCAGCCTTTCCCAAATTGTGGTACGCTGCAGTGGTACGCGGTGAAAAATGAAAATCCACAGCCTGCTTCCAGTCTCCGACCGGGTCAGGAATGGAATGAATGAAGCCCCCATCTAGCGGCGAGGATATGAACTGTGCCGGCTGCCGAGGCCTGACGCACTCCTCTGGGGCAATGATTAAATGAATGACAGATGAAATGAAATGATAGTGGAGAGTGTTGCTGGAATGAAATTGTGACAGGGAAAACCGGGGTACCCGGAGAAAAACCTGTCTGCCTCCGTTTTGTCCAGCACAGATCTCACATGGAGTGACCGGGATTTGAACCACGGACCCAGCGGTGAGAGGCCGGCGTGCTGCCGCCTAAGCCACGAAGGCTTCTAGTGGTACGCGGTGATGTTACGAAAAATATAAAAAATATTAGACACGTTACGAAATATATATAAAAAAAAGCATTGATATTTTGCCGGAGGACTTCAATTCCAAAGATAAGGAGCAGTTTTATGAATTGAATTGTGAACAAAGACAAACTTTTTCAAAAATGGCTCTTGTGAACATAGCTGACAAAGCAGTTAGATTCTTACTGCCTTTCACTACTTCGTACTTGTTTGAGACTTCATTATCTTCACTTCCTTATCTCAAGAATAAATACTGGAATAGTCTCCTTACAGTGGAAAACGATCTTCGTTTGAGACTCAGCGATCTTAAACCAGTCTCATCATCAAGCTCACCCTTCACATTGAAGTTGTTAGTTGAACTTTGGTTTTTATGTTTCATTATTAAGATCTTTTTTTAATTAATATTATTTGTACAGTGCCATTTCTGGATGTTTGAATTGAATACTTATTGTAATAAATAATAAAACAACTGGACACACTTTTTATTATTTGAACTTTAACTCTAACAAACACAATTTACAATCCATATTTTGGTCTCCTCCGTAGCGGTGATGGGGGTTAGTTACTATATCTCCCAACCATTAGGTGGTACGCGAGAGATTCTCATCTCTTAAAGTGGTACACACACAAAAATGTTCGGGAAACACTGGGTTACACTACCTTACTTACTCCCTAGCCTTGAACTTCACCCTGCAAAAGTAACATGTCTATAGCTTTTGGAACACTGAAGTTATTTCTATATTATTGACGGTCGGGTCAGATTTACCCATGGCACCAGTTCTCGCATGACAAATTTTGGCATACGTTAGTCGGGATGAACTGAAAAAAAATAAGGGGGAAAATCCAAATACTTTTATGCAGAACAATCACGAACGTTGTAACTTCCCCTCCGAAGGAAAGCATTCTGACGGATTTTTAGTGCTCTTAGAAAATCCGGCGACTTTGGCCGCCTTTGAACCAGCGACCTTGGGCATAGAAGTTCAGCATGCTACCAGTTAGCCGCTTCTCTCATAGTCAGATGGAAGAGAAGTTCCGTGACGAACTAAAGAGCCTACTTTTCTTAAAATTAAGATTCATGCCAAATATTAATCTACAGTATATGAACCTATCTAGAATAATGACGAAATTAAGTGGGTAATATCGAAATGTCTTAATTAGTTCGAAATAAGGTATACTAGGCATAATGTAGCCTAATAGAGCAATACAGTTGGCAGCTCTGGTGACTGAATATATTCTTACTTCCATCTCCTAAGGTACAGAATACAAAATGTGGTTGAAGTCCAAAGGACGTTACATGGAGTTAGACATTGAATCTATCAGTACACGTAAAAGCATGTTGGCAACAATGTCATGCGGGTGCTGGTCAGAAATAATCTGAAATATTATATCTTTTTGTGCCAATTTTGGATGAAATCCATTTGTTGGTATAGAAGTTACATATATTTAAAAATTGGTCCTATCAGCAGGCTTAGAATCATGTTGGTAGAACTGACGTATGTAAGTTACTCCAAATTAATGTAAAATGTCAGGTAATATACGTGTGCATAGTTTAAAGCTGTCGGCTTGCATACTTTCTGATATATTGGTATTTTGATACAAAATAGAGAGCAATTATTAACAGTTGGCAGCCCTGGTGGCTCTTAAGAATACACTCAGTCATATCTGTTTATGTACACATATTACATACAAAATTTTGTTGAAATCCAATTGATAGTGTAGAAGTTATATGCATTTAAAAATTGGACTTATCAGAAGGCTTAAAATTATTTTGGCAACACTGTCATGTATGGCCACCTGGAAATTAAACTGAAATAATATTATCTACAAGTGTGCCAATTTTACAATAGCTCCCATGTATACCTTCCAAGATATCCAACATGGAGCTCAAATTTTAGTGCGTTTTTTTAGCAGTTGGTAGCACTGACATATTTTTCAAATATGGGCCTGAGATATTCCGGTATACATCTTTACTCATACTAAATTTGGTTTCGATTGCTGCAGCCGTTTAGGAGTTGATAGGGGGATCACACACACAGCCAGCCAGACAGACAGAAGGACATACAGACAGACAGACAGACAGACAGAAGGACAGACACATTTTCCCGGATATATCTCATAAGTCTACTTTTTCCTCATTTTTGAAAAGTGTGAAAAGTAGGCTAAAAACAAGATGTTCAGTAAAGAACATATAGCCTACTTTCTCCTAAATGCATGGGTATTGTTATAACTCTTTGTCCTTTTCAAGGAGTATGATTGAATGTTGGTTGTAGTAGTTTGTTGAAATACAACGTGCTATAGGGATATTAAACATGAATATGAGGTGCCCTTTGCTAGTGCTACCTCTGTACCAAATTTCGTTCAATTAGGTTTCACCGTGTATGAATTGATAGGGGGAATCGATTTGCAGACATACTTGGCCACCATCTGCAAACTATTGGGCTGATGTTCTTGCAGTTTGGTCAGAATATGTTTCCCACATAAAGATATGGTGTTGCAAAATTTGGTAGAGACTAGATTATTAGGTTGGTCGTAATTACATTTTAGCTTTTAACATTTGGGTGGCCGCGATTACGTTTCCGTCAAGATAGCGGTGATATAAAACATGACACTGAGGTGCCCTTTGCTAGTGCTACCTCTTTACCAAATTTCGTTCATTCGGTTCCACCGTGTTCGAGTTAATAGGGGGAATAAATTTTGACATAAAGATGGCCGCCATCCGCAAACTATTAGGCTAATGACCTATTAGATTGGTCAAAGGATGCTCCCTCCATAAAGGTATGTTGTTGTAAAGTTTGGTAGAGATCGGATGGTTATGTTAGTCGTAATTTGATTTAAGCTTTAAACATTTGTGTGGCCGCCATTACGTTTCTGTCAATATGGCGGCGATATTAATCATGACACAGAAATGCCCTTTGCTAGTGCTATCTCTGTACCAAATTTCGTTCCATTCGGTTTCACCGTGTTTGAATAAATAGGGGGAATCGATTCTGACACAAAGATGGCCGCCATCCGCTAACTATTAGGCGAATTACCTATTAGATTGGTCAAAGGATGCTCCCTCCATAAAGGTATGTAGTTGCAAAATTTGGTAGAGGTCGGATGATTAGGTTAATCGTAATTTGATTTTAGCTTTGAACATTCGTGTGGCCGCCATTACGTTTCAGTCAAGACGGCGGCGATATAAAACATGACACTGAGGTGCCCTTTGCTAGTGCTACCTCTGTACCAAATTTCGTTCCATTCGGTTCCACCATGTTCGAATTAATAGGGGGAATCAATTTTGACATAAAGATGGCCGCCATCCGCAAACTATCAGGCGAATGACCTATTAGATTAGTCAAAGGATGCTCCCTTCATAAAGGTATGTAGTTGCAAAATTTGGTAGGGATCGGATGATTAGGTTAATCGTAATTTGATTTAAGCTTTGAACATTCGTGTGGCCGCCATTACGTTTCAGTCAAGATGGTGGCGATATAAAACATGACATTGAGGTGCCCTTTGCTAGTGCTACCTCTGTACCAATTTTCGTTCCATTCGGTTCCACCGTGTTCGAATTAATAGGGGGATTCAATTTTGACATAAAGATGGCCGCCATCAGCAAACTATTAGGCTAATAACCTATTAGATTGGTCAAAGGATGCTCCCTCCATAAAGGTATGTTGTTGCAAAGTTTGGTAGAGATCGGATGGTTATGTTAGTCGTAATTTAACTTAAGCTTTGAACATTTGTGTGGCCGCCATTACGTTTCTGTCAATATGGCGGCGATATAAAACATGACACTGAGATGCCCTTTGCTAGTGCTACCTCTGTACCAAATTTCGTTCCATTCGGTTTCACCGTGTTTGAATTAATAGGGGGAATTGATTTTCACACAAAGATGGCCGCCATCCGCAAACTATTAGGCTAATGACCTATTCATTTGGTCAAAGGATGCTTCCTCTATAAGGGTATGTAGTTGCAAAATTTGGTAGAGATCGGATGATTAGGTTAATCGTAATTTGATTTAAGCTTTGAACATTTGTGTGGCCGCCATTACGCTTCCGTCAAGATGGCGGCGATATAAAACATGACACTGAGGTTCCTTTTGTTAGTTCTACCTCTGTACCAAATTTCGTTCCATTGGGTTGCACCGTGTTCGAATTAATAGGGGAATCGATTTTCACACAAAGATGGCCGCCATCCGCAAACTATTACGCTGATGACCTATTAGTTTGGTCAAAGGATGCTCCCCCCATAAAGGTATGTTGTTGCAAAATTTGGTAGAGATCGGATGATTAGGTTAGTCGTAATTTGATTTAAGCTTTGAACATTTGTGTGGCCGTCATTACGTTTCCCTCAAGATGGCGGCGATACAAAACATGACACTGAGGTGCCTTTTGTTAGTACTACCTCTGTACCAAATTTCGTTCCATTCGGTTGCACCGTGTTCGAATTAATAGGGGGAATCGATTTTCACACAAAGATGGCCGCCATCCGCAAACTATTACGCTGATGACCTACTGGTTTGGTCAAAGGATGCTCCCCCCATAAAGGTATGTTGTTGCAAAATTTGGGAGAGATCGGATGATTTGGTTAGTCGTAATTTGATTTAAGCTTTGTACATTTCTGTGGCCGCCATTACGTTTCCGTCAAGATGGCGGCGATATAAAACATGACACTGAGGTGTCCTTTGCTAGTGCTACCTTTGTACCAAATTTCGTTCAATTCGCATTCACCGTGTTCGAATTGATAGGGGGGGACAGACATTCAGAGTACACACACTCACACACAGACACACAGACACACACACACACACAGACTCACACACACACACATACACACACACACACACAGACTCACACACACACATACACACACACAGACAGACACACTTTTTTCGCCCTGTGTTGATCTCATAAGTCTACTATCATTTTTTGCAAAAATCGAAAGTAGGCTAATGAATGTGATCTCGTCAATGGCGTTGTCTTGGCAATCTCGGATAGATCATCCCTCATCAATTTAGAAGCGTTGTTATGGTAACCTCGGATGGCACTTGGCATTTTTAGCCTATTTTCAATTTTGAAAAAATAGGCTTATGAGATCACCTTTTGTCCGTGTGTGTGTGCGTGTGTGTGTGTGTGTGTGTGATTCATGTGTGTGTGTGTGTGTGTGTGTCCCCCCCTAATAAAATCTAAACGGCTGGAGCGATTTCAATGAAACTCGGAAAGTTCATAGCACTATTCCCGGCGACCTCGACCGTGCCCTTCAAATTTTGTTACGACTCACCAATCCAACATGGCGGCTGTGCGAAATATTTCACCAGCATTCTATATCTACGAAACTATAACCGATATTACCCTGACATTTTCTATTGTGATATAGGGAACTACTATAAGTTCACTTATGTGACTTTTGAAAATCTGGTAACTACAAAACCAACATGGCGGCCAAGCGAATTTGCGACTTTTAAATAGACGATTCTCGCGATTTGACCAACCAAACGCAATGAAACTTGGTACAGTATATGTTTATATACATTGTAATGCACCGACATCTAACTTCGTTCAATTGTTTACATAATCACAAGATGGCGGATGTGCGAAATATTTCGCCAGCATTCTATATCTCTGAAACTATTAGCGGTAAAACCCTGAAATTTTGTACGGAGATAAAGGGCACTACTGGAAGTCCATCTATAAGACATTCAAAAACCGTTTAACTACAAAACGAACATGGCGTCCAAGCGAATTTGAAAATTTTAAATAGACCTTTCTCGCGATTTAATGTTCCAAGCGCACTGAAACCTGGCACAGGAAATATTTATACACATTGTAATCCACTGGTATCTAATTTAGTTCAATTGTTTACATAACCTCAAGATGGCGGCAGTGCGAATTTTAAAATTAAGATTTTATTTATTGTGATGTAGTCATGCGATCGAAGTGAAAGTTTGAATAATGAACCTACGCAATAATTTTCCTTTAATGGTACATGACTCTATGGCCTATACAATTAACAATCCAACATGGCGACCATCCGAAATATTAGGCGATACTGAATATCTACGAATCTATTTTAGCAATCAAACTGCATTTTTAATGTTCATAGGGGCTATGAACTTAAGTTCACCTATAGGACTTTAAATAACCTGTTGATCACAAATCCAACATGGCGGTGACGCGAATTATAAATATTCACATGGACGTTTCTCGCAATTTAACCAACCGCGTGCAGCGAAACTTGGTACAGTAAATCCTTATACGAATGTTAATCCACTGGCATCTAATTTATTTCAATTGTTTCCATAACCTCAAGATGGCAGCTGTGAAAAATTTTAAAATCTCCTTGTTTTTTCTTGTGTCCTAATTATGCGATTGAAGTTTGAATACTACACGTTCACAATAATCTGCATGTAACAGTACACAACTCTAGGACCTACATATATAAAATCCAACATGGCGACCATCCGAAATATTTAGTCGGTTCTCAATATCTACGAATCTATTACAGCAATCAAACTGAAATTTTGTATGTTGATAGTGGCAATTAACATAGGATATATGAAAATAGGCTGTATAGTTCTTCACGGAACTACTTGTTTAAAGTTCCGAAATAATTTTTCTCATCCCTTGGCGTAACGGTGGGTCATATCAAAAATTCTTTCAGACAAAAGTTTTAGGTAATTATTAGGGGAATATTTTCCATTCTGTACGGTTTTGATATTGTGCCTATTGAGAGAGATATGATTAATGTTTCCCGAAAAACCCACTTTTTTCCACCCCTTTGGTCAATGGTTGGTGCTATCAAAAAACTTATTTGACATAAATTTTTGGCGTTTATCCGACACATATTATGAACTTTGAATGGATTCGATATTTCACGTATTAAGAGAGTTATAGCGAAATTTCACTTTTTCGAAGAAAAAAAAAAGCCCCCCATTTTCACCCCCCTCGACCGATTTTGCCCATTAACGAACTCGACCGAGATTTTATAGGGATACATATTATGTAAGAAATTCAAAGTGATTGGTGCAAAATTACGGCAGTCACCGTGTCCACAAGGAATTGATATATATATATATATAGATAGATACATATATACATAAATTATATATAGAATTTTGAACTGACGGTGGTTTTGGGGTCTGGGGGATGTGAAACGCGAAGATATGTCGAAATTTTCCGGAAGTCGAAACATGGTACCCATTGCAATAGTTAGCTTTCTAATGAAATCTACCTAAAAGTATAAATAAACCCATTTTATATTGGGAATAGTTCATAGGAAGACACCAGGTGTAAAATTGCTTCATCAAAATCCGTACGATTACGACAAAGCGGGAGTGACACACTATGGGTCAAAATGACCCGGCGCCAGTCTTCGTGTTATATTTTCCCACGCCAGTTCTCAAGGGTTAATTTTATCTTGTTAACACTTAGGCCTGTATGACGTTCCAATAATATGTCGCATCTTGAATTCATTATTGATCCAATTGTAGTTCAATAGCAGGTGAAACAAGTAGTTCCGTGACGAACTGAGCCCGCCTTTTCTTAAAATGTAAGATTCGTGCCAATGATTAATCTATATAGACCTATCTAGAATAATAGCTTGCCACGGTGGGTGAGTGGATAGGGTGTCGGTCTACTAACCCCAAGATTGCAGGTTCGCTCCTGGCCGTGGTAAGTGATTTTTTTTGAAAGGCGGCAAAAATACGACACGCATGTCACACGATGTTGGCATGTCAAAGAACCCATTTGAATTCAGTAGGCCGTGTTAGGGAGTTTCCGCCAACATAAAGTTCCTCATTTCTCTTCTAGAAAGCGCTATAGTGTTCAAGGAGCTTAGATATCTAACCTCCTTGACTTTCATAGTGATTCAAGGAACAACGAAATTCGACGTGCAAGCTACCCTCTGGGTGTCAAATTATAAAGCTTGCACCCGACACCCGAGGGCATACGATATTATTAGTATATTATTATTATTATCGAGAATAATGTCGAAATCAAGTTCGTGACACTGACATTTTTTATTAGTTTGAAATGTACCCGAAATAGTGTAGCCTAATAGAGCACTACAGTTGGCAGCCCTGGTGACTGAATATACTCTTAGTTCCATCTCTAAGGGCACAGGATGTACTTAGAGTAAAGCCCTGTGCGGATAAACAAAACGTTATCCGCATCCAACCCACATCCGCACGTTTGTTATTCGAATCTACTGGCATTGCAATAATATTTTTAATTAGATCAAGTATTGAAGCAACACATTTATACATTTGAGGAGAAAGTCGATCCCCTAGGCTATGTATAGCATGTGCTATGTTTAAAGTGAATGTTATACAGCCAGAATTGCAACCCTTTTCAGTTCGGAGTGTTCATTATGCCTAATGACATAATTTGAATGAGATTAGCTTAAATCATCTTACATTTGTCATGAAATAAACATAACGGAAAAATATGATATGTCATGAACATCCGGGTCCTAGTAATGATATTCAAGAAGTTCGGATTGTATTCTAAAAACTATCCGCAAATTTACTCCAAACATTATCGGCAGCTTATCCGCTATCCGTACAGCCATGCAAACTATATCCGTATGGCGAAAAAAATGCGGATATCCGCGGATATCCGCACAGGGCTTTAGTTATAAGTCACACCTTCAGAAAGTGATGATGATGATGATGATGATGATGATGATGATGATGATGATGATAATTGTTGTTTTAAGGGCCTAACATCCAGGTTATCGCCCCCCCCCCTTCAGAAAGTAATTAGTATTTCGTCCATATGCACTGCAGTAGTTGAATACAATCGAATGGCACGTGCAATCCAGACCAAAAACCTGTAATTGTACCATGTAATCGTACCCAATCATGGGTATATTCCGTAGGCCAGTGGCGTAACTACGGGGGGTGATTAGGGGGATCAATCCCCCCCCCCAGAGCCAAATAATTTATAAAAGACGTAATTTGATGAAATTTTGATTAAAAAAAAAGTCAATTTTCGGTTTGATGGCACACGACTGGATTATGCACAGTACATTTATACTTGGTTGGATGGTTGGTCCCTTAGTTTAGGGGCTATGACAACGCGGTCAAGTAGGCCCGTGTACTTTGGGTGTGTGTAGAATCTGTCTGATAACCGGTGTTAATTGTGATGGCTGTATTGTGTGTTATCTGTGATTCAGGAAGGACTGCAGACGATTATTTTTTTTCAAGTAGTTCCTACTTTTGCTACCGAATGCTACCGTCCACGACACCTAGCTGCGGACATGGCTACTAGTAAATGCCTCCCAAGGAAGGCATACTGAGGGATTTGTATCGCTCTTAAAAAATCCGATGACTTCGGCCGGGTTTGAACCCGCGATCTTGGGCATAGAACGTTTATACTTACTAATTTGAGAATATTTATCTTACTTGTGTTACATATTTAGAGTTTAGCCAACCAACAATGATCATTTCCGAGCGTTTGCACATTGATAGGTGCAAATAAAACGTATTAGGCTAAATGATATCGAGATCAAACATGAAAACGTGTAGGTTTGCTTTCAATGATTGTCTAATTTTGCCCTCTGCACAAAGCAAAAAGCAAAAACCAACACATGACCAAACCAAACCGCGAAAGCAGAAAACAAACACAAAACAAAACAAAAACGCAAAGAAAAAGTAAAATAAAAAACAGATACAAAAGCAGAAAACAAACACAAAACAAACAAAAACCCACCAAACAAAAAAAGAAAAATCAAAAACAGAAACAAAAGCAGAAAACAAACACAAAACAAAAAAACACATAGAAAAATGCTAAATTCAAAATCAAAAGCATAAATCAAACACAAAACAAAAATAAACGCAAAACAAAAAGCAAAATTCAAAAACAGAACACATTCACAAAACAAACAAAAAACAAAGCAAATTTCAAAAACAAAAGCAAAGGCAGAAACAAACACAAAACAAACAAAAAACAAAACAAAAAGCATAAAGCAAAAACAAATGCAAAAACAGGAACTCAATTACTTCAGATTTGACTCCAGTCATCCCCCCCAGAAGAAAAAACCTAGTTACGCCACTGTCATATGCCTATACCTTTTATTATGTGTTTAATGCGTTTTCCCACAACTTCCTTATGACTGAAATATAATCTCTTAAACAAGCACTCATCATTTCCAGAAGCAGAATGTTCACACTACATTACAGTTCTATAATGATGCAATGTTTATATCTTTTTGTATCTCCCGGATTTGAACTCATCTGCGAAGGTGCGGTCAAGCAGACTTGGCCTACAGGTTTTGAGATGTTGTGAGAGAGCCACACCACGCTGAAGTGTTGGACCGGTTCTTCTGTCCGCTGTAGTCGACACGAGATCTGATTCCTTACCTCACCAGTCCGGTACGAGACTACTAGAGCCACAAAGCATCCAGTTTCAATGATAGACTGGCTTCTCAGAATCCCACATCTAAACGAGATCGAACTTTGTGGTGCTGGATCAGGTGTGACAGTTTCCAGATATTGTCAGGTTCTGTCACAAGATCTGGTTACCACCCAAGGATGGGTGATGCTAGTTCAGCAAACATGTTCTGGTGGCTTTGAAGCTGGGGGGAGTCGCCAGTGAGTAGGCTTGGATGGACACGAGTCCCCTAGAATATGACTTTCCCAACCCGAAAGCCACCCTAGATTATTTGAGAATATAAAATCGTGTTTGAGTCTTCAGTCTTTAGACTGCTTAGTGCAGCTCTCTACGCTTTCCTGTCCTGAGCTAATCGTTTCATATACGGTATGTTCTCGCCTGCTGTGCCCAGGATTGCAGGGTCGAATCCAGGCACAGTCAAGTTCGCATTTGAAGAAACACAAATGCGAGGGAGCCATGTCAGTAGATTTACAGGCACGTTAAACCTCCCCTTCGGGGCATAATTTCGTCTCTGAAAGCCACAGTAGTCAAAAGGGACGTACTGGGTCTTTATATTTGCTTGGCTAGGACATTCTCGCTCACGGGCTCCATCAGTGACGGCTCAGTTGCCGGCTGCCATGCGCGCGTATGTACGGCAGAATACGGTGATTAAAATCAGTATCATGCATTTTTACTCACTATGTTTACAGTAGATGCTGAAAATGTTCCCCATCTGCTGCCAAACATAATGGGCATCTACTTATGACTGGAGACGAGAATTGTAGGCACTAAAAACAGTTAAAATAGGCAGGCATATAGGCTCTTAAAATAGCCATAATAGGCATGTAAATAGGCACTAACATGTAAAAGAGGCAACAAAATAGGCATGAAAAAAATTCTTGTAATTTAATAACATATTTAATTACTACAGAAATAATTAACAATAAGCAACTTATAATTTAATAACATACTTATTTGTTCCGTATACAAATCCACACCGTTCCACCAATCTCAACCAAATTTTGCATACACATAGTTTAGGACCCAGAAGGAACGGCTGGCTACATGAATTTTCAATAGTCTTTCTCATTCTTCTGATTTCGGCCTCTTTGCACTCAACCATAGGCTAATAAAAGCAGAAAATAAACTGATGAATTAATAGCAAGGCCGGCCATCTCCATAGCAACAGTAGCTCGGGACGGGACCACCATGTTTTCATCTATCTTGGTAAGAGGCCATGCTACACCCATTGCCAGCTAGATCACATCCCTCCAAGCTGCTTGACACTGCCTGTCCGTTTAACACAAGATAGGTTACAGCACCAACGCACTGATCGCCGCTGCATTTTCACTCCCAGCTGGATCGCATCCCTCCTGACTGCTTTAAACTGCCTGTCCATTCAACACAAGATAATTTACAGCACCAACGCACTGATCGCCGCTGCATTTTCACTTCCAGCTGGATCGCATCCCTCTTGGCTGCTTTAAACTGCCTGTCCATTCAACACAAGACAGGTTACAGCACCAACGCACCGTGATCGCCGCGGCATTTTCACTGCCAGCTGGATCGCATCGCTCCTGGCTTCATGGCAACAGTAGCTCAAGACGGGACCACCAAGTTTCCATCTATCTCGGTAAGAGGCCATGCTACACCCACTGCCAGTTAGATCGCATCCCTCCAAGCTGCTTTAAACTGCCTGTCCATTCAACAAAAGATAGGTTACAGCACCAACCCACTGTGATCGCCGCGGCATTTTAACTGCCAGCTGGATCGCATCCCTCCTGGCTGCTTTAAACTGCCTGCCCATACAACACTCAGACGCGTACAGGATATACTGTATATTAATTCACCGTCAGGTTGCAGCGCCAACCTACCGTGGCCTTTGAAGGGGACAATACCTGAAACGAAGGGTTTTTAACTTCGGAGGCGTAATATCGAGATTGAAAAAAACGCGAAAACATGGCACTAAGTTAGTTCTTTTGTTACTCAGTCAGCATAAAGTTTATGATATTAATTCACACACATACTAACGGGTAAATTTTCAATATAAAGATAAGCGAAATGCAAAACAAAGGGTTGTTAAGTTTGGAGGCTTAATATCGAGATCCCAGGCGCTATTTCTGGTGACTTCCGAGAATTCCCATTCTTGTTCGTGGGGTAAACACACATTGAGAAATGAGAATATAATTCTGTCAAGCACACCAGCTGCAATATAATGCACTTTAAAATACAGTCAAAAAGCATCAAATAAGCAATTATACTACAAATAGGCACAAACCCTTGAAATAGGCATTTATAGGCACAATAAAACCAACGAAATCTAGCCTAAAAGAACCAAAAACGGATTTATATCTCGAAAGCCTACGTTTCTAAATACAGGAATAAAATAGGCAAATAGGCAAATTCCCGTCTCTACTTATGACGTTTCCAGTTATTCCGGTTAATTTAGCTTCACTAAGAAAATAACGTGGACTGGAACAAGATCTATTGAACAGCTCTACCGCTCTGCTGAAGATAGACAAACACTATCCACATTGATCGCCAACGTCCGGGAGACTGGGCAGGGCACATAGAAGAAGAAGAAGAAGAAGAATAAGAAGAAGAAGAAGAAGAAGAAGAAGAAGGAAATGACAACCTTAACGTCTATTTTTATTGCTTACTGAACCTGTACGTTTGAATCTCAAATTAGCCAGTTGTTGTATTGTTTGATTTATAGGAATAGGTCTCCCTGGAAATTTCACTCGAAAATTTTGACTTGTTCTGGCGGACGATTTCCTGCACTTTATGTACGTATTGTGCAGATATACAAGTTCAAGTAACGAATATTTCACATAAGGCATTACAGCACAATACACTATCACAATAGATGCCCATTATGTTTGATAGCGGATGGGAAACATTTTCAGCATCCACTGTAATGCCCGTTGCTCACGGTAAAATGTTTCTTAAAATTTATTTTACAACTAATTTTAAAAAATTTGACGAAAGCAAGCTGTGTGGTTCACGGTAAAATTATTTTATAAAATCCGTGGATGTATCAGGATCACCATCTACCGATAAACCTCTGAACCAAGAATCAGCTGTTCAACACACATTGGTTTGAGAGTATGGCTCAAACAAACAAAGCAAAAATTGCAAAAATTGCTGCTTTAGCTACAATTATATGTCGCACAGTGGTAAAAAGGAAAAAAAGAAATGCTAGGAAGTCCTGGACTCGGGAATGGATAAAAAGAAGAGAAGAGTAGAGGAATGCTGTCCTTGGTCGAAAATGATTTGAGGTTAGAAGATTAGAATTCATATAGGAATTTTCTAAAAATGGAGGAAAGCAGTTTTAAAAACCTCCTAGATCTTGTTTGTCCCAAAATTATTCGACAGGACACTAACATGAGGCAAGCCATTTCTCCTGAAATGAGACTGCAAGTGAGTTCGAAACCCGTTTATCTTCGCCTGCACATCCGCCTGGCTTGTGTTCGGTCAATTTTGTGAAACATATTCGGCGATTGCGATTTCTGCCTCCCTTCTTGCATTTCTATTGTGGTATATGGGCGTTTTAACCCCATACAAACACTGATATTTCTGGTACTCGTCCAGTAAAACACTAACAGCTTCCTTAGTCCAGCTGGAGCCTGCCATTTTCGAAGTGTTTGTTTACAAGCAAGCTTCACAATCTTCTCACCACGTGGCGCCTGCATCATCTTCATGTCAGCTTCCCTGATTGGTTCGTTTCGTAAAATTAATTTTACGGAATATAACATGTCCTATTTTATGGAAAGTTTTATCAAAGGTTTTATAAAACTTGAATTTGACCGCGAGCAACAGAAATGTTATAAAATTAAATTATTGTACAATAGATTTGAAGGAAAATTTTACCGTGAGCAACGGGCATAAGCATGGTGAGTAAAAATGCAAGATACTGATTTTAATCACCGTATTCTGCCGTACATACGCGCGCATGGCAGCCGGCAACTGAGCCGTCACTGGCGGTGCGCGTGAGCGAGAATGTCCTAGCCAAGCAAATATAAAGACCCTGTATAACCAACAGATTATTACGTATCATATCCACATAGCTACCACACCCTACATCGGAGATAAAACAAGTAGTTCCGTGAAGAACTATACAGCCTATTTTCATATATCCTGCTCATGTTAATTGTCTCTATCAACATACAAAATTTCAGTTTAATTGCTGTAACAGATTCGTAGATATTGAGAACCGTCTAAATATTTCATATGGTCGCCAGGATGGATTTTTATTTTTGTACTATTACATTAAGATTATTGTGTACGTGTGGTATTCAAACTTAAATCGCATGATTAGAACACAAGAAGTAAAAACGAGATTTTAAAAGTACGCACACCAGCCATCTTGTGATTATGCAAACAATTGAAATAAATTACATGCCAGTGGATCAACATTTGTATAAGCATTTAACGTGCAACGTTTCACGGCACTCGGATAGTTAATTAGCGAGAAACGTCCATTTAAATATTTATACTTCGCGTCGCCGCCATGTTGGATTTGTGCTCACCAGGTTACTGAAAGTCCTATAGGTGAACATATGTTCATAGTCTCTATGAACATAAAAAAAATCAGTTTGGTTGCTGTAAAAGATTCATAGATATTGAGAACCGTCTATATATTTCGGAAGCTCGCCATTTAGGATTGTTATATGTATAGGCCATAGAGTTATGTACCATTCAAGGACAATTATTGCCTAGCTTCATTATTCAAACTTTCACTTCGATCGCATGATTACGACACAAGAATAAAAACTTAATTTTAAAGTTTCGCACAGCCGCCATCTTGTGGTTATGTAAACAATTGAATTAAATTAGATGGCAGTGCATTACAATCTGCAAAATCATTTACTGTACCACATTTCACTGCGCTCAGAGAGTTAAATCACGAGAAAAGTCTATTAATATATTTCAAATTCGCTTGGTCGCCATGTTCGTTTTGTACCTTCCAGGTTTATGAAATATACATAGGTAAACTTGTATCAGTACCCTTTATCACCGTACAAAATTGCATGATGATATCTGTAATAGTTTCGGAGATATAAAATGTCAGTGAAATATTTCGCACAGCCGCCATTTTGAGGTTATGTAAACAATTGAACTAAATTAGACTCCAGTGCATTACAATGTGTATAAATATTTGCTGTACCAAGTTTCATTACGTTTGGATAGTTAAATCGCGAAAAATGTCTATTTAAAATTCTCGATTTCGCTTGACCGCCATGTTGGTTTTGTAGTCACCAGGTTTTTGAAAGTCTCATAGGTGAACTTCTAGTAGTGCCTTTTATCACCGTACACAATTTCAGGGCGATATCGGTAATAGTTTCGGAGATATTGAATGCTAGTGAAATATTTCGCACAGCCGCCATGTTGGATTGGTGGGACGTATCAAAATTTGAAGGGCACGGTCGAGGTTGCCGGGAATAGTGCTATGAACTTACCGAGTTTCATTGAAATCGCTCCAGCCGTTTAGATTTTATTAGGGACACACACACACACCTCACACACACACACGCGCGCGCGCGCATACACACGCGGACAAAAGGTGATTTCATAAGCCTTTTTTTTTTTTTTTCAAAATTGAAAATAGTCTAAAAAATCGTTTTAACACGGAAGATATCAGGAAAATGGCGAGAACAACTGGAAGCAAAAGCAAATTTTAAAAAGTAATAAATAAAACAGTCATTAGAATTCGGAAAATGTTTTTGAAACGACGGAAAACCACTTCTAGGATTGCTGAGGTGGGAATCGAACCTTCCTCTTCTCATTTTTGTCTTACGAGGCTGAGTGTACCCCTTTCCAACCCTCACACCAGAATTTAAATTTCTTGGCAGAGTCGGGAATCAAAGCCTAGCACTAAATATGGGTTCATATTGAAATACATTTTACGTCGCCATGTAAAAGTAGTAATTACAGTATCTTATACCTTGAAAGTTGCAGTTTGACATCAAGCTAACCAAAGTATACTCCTTATCTGTACCGGATAAGTACTTGATAGAGTCAGAATTAGTGGAAATTTTACAGTCCACCTTTCAAGGCTACTGGAGAATTGCAGTAAGTACGGAAGAGAGATAAGCTTTTGTATAGTATCGGTAAACAGTTTAGTCATGGTGGCACTGTGTTTTAATATTCTTGTTAATAAGGCTCATTTTAAGGGGTTGGGACATCTTGGTGATCAGTCTCGTGTTCTTGGGTCAGTATGGAATCTAATAAAAATAATTTTATTTATTTATTTATTTATTTATTTATTTATTTATTTATTTATTTATTTAGCGTATGGCTTTTAGTGCCGGGAGTGTCAGAGAACATGTTCAGCTCGCCAGAGGCTGTAGCTGCTTCAGGAGGACACCCATGGGGTGAGTTACAAGTTCCCTTCAGTTTCAAGTAGCTCCAACTTTCGCTACCAGATGTCACTGACACTGGAACTTTGATAGAGCGTTTCAACGAAATCTAGCCTAGAAAGTTTGCTTCACACAAGTTTAGTTACTGGAAGGATCTTTTACATGCCATAAATCTATGACATGGGACCACCGGCTTTACTCCCTCCGAAGGAAGGCATACTGAAGGATTTTAACGCTCTTAAAAAATCCGTTGCCTTCGGCCGGGTTTGAACCCGCGATCATGGGCACATCAGTTCAGCATGCTACCAACTACGCCACCGAAGCCGCTAATAATAGTACATTATGCAACGAGCCTATAATGGCAATAATTAAGACACGAGTATGTTTATAAAACGAGCGTAGCGAGTTTTATAATTTGCATACGAGTGTCTTAATTACCATTATAGGCGAGTTGCATACGACTGTTTATGTTCGATGATAATTATAACTATTTTATGTTCGAACATAAATATTCATAAATATCTGTCGAGATTTCACCAGTTTTATGTACTGAACAGAGCGCATGGGACGCAGAGAATACATTGTATTTGACCATGGCCTCCTGGAATACCTCACTATGACACTCGCCACGCAGTGAAATTTAAAATAGGAGGCCATGGAAGTGAGCGCAGGTGCGATGCTATCCTCACCTAATTGGTCACACAACTGTTTCTTGAGCTCTGATTGGTGGGAGAATCTGTATCACAATGAAAACTTGTACTATAATGAGCCTCATTATAGTACAGTTTTCTGACATATAATATTTACATTTCGCCAGGGTCGAACATAAAAATAATAATAATAATAATAATGATACACCAAAACAGATCCAATAAGGAAGTCTATAGTAAAATAGAGAAGCATACACACACAATCCGTAAAAGACAGGCACGATTTTATTGCCACCTCAGACGAATGGACGGCAACAGGTTGACTAAGAAGATCTTTCACCTTTTTGATCCCAACCACAAAACCACGATGCTCTGGTTTAGAAACACCAAAGAAAACCTCCAAATACTCCAAATCAATCCCGACAACGCATTGGGCAGGGATTTCTTCCGCCAAAAGATAGTGACGAACGTGCTTAACCGAGTCTTGCCTCCAAAGAGAAGATGGAGGAACACAAACAGGCTCATTCCCAAAGGATGAGGGAATTCTGGGCGCAAAAGAAAGCCAAATGTGACAAGACTTAACGTGGTTCTAGATGGCCCTAGCGAATTATCTTATTATATAATACACTAAGGTGTATGTTTCACAAAACTCAAGCTCCTAAACCAGAGGGAGTTAGAAAGTGTGGTTTGTACCAAAATATTCCAAATCGTCTCAATAGTAAAGGAAAAATCTTACATTTCTTGAAAAGTCAACGGATATATATTTATTTGTTTATAAAGTGCTTTTAAACAAATAAGACGTTAGTCCCTAGCAGAACTGCTACGCGTATAGCCCGCATAGCACTCGCGCTAGGGGATGACACTGCCCTAGAACTTGGCCTGACTCACAAAACTCAAGCTCCTAAACCAGAGGGAGTTAGAAAGTGTGGTTTGTTCCCTACAGCCCGCCTTGCAATAGAGCCGAGCGGGTAGTCTGTACACATGGGGCGCACACAACCCATTATGCGAGAGTTATCGCATGGCTCCGCTAGTATACATAATAATCATAATAATAACAAGAATCTGCAATCAAAGCACATAGAAGAGATGAGCAAATAAAGTGAGTTGGTCCGCCCTATCAAAAGGCAACAGCATGTAGAACGGGTCAAGACCATACCTATCATTGTCTCAAGTACGGGCGTGATCCCAAGTACCTTGCTCCAAGGCCTTAAAGGACTGGATCTGGATACTCAACTGTACAAACGAATGCAGAAGGCAGAAGTTCACTCAACAACCCGAATTGTTCGGAAGTTCATGGGTAGCGATTTCGACTTTTCAGCTTAGAAGTGGCTGTTTCAGTAACTATACTTTAGCGGCTTCGGTGTCGTAGTTGGTGGCATGCTGAGCTTATATGGCCAAGATCGCGGGTTCAAATCCGGCCGAAGTCGTCGAGTTTTTAAGAGCGTTAAAAATCCCTCATTATGCCATCCACGGAGGGTAAGTTAACCCGGCGGGCCCATGTCATAAATTTATGGCATGTAAAAGAACCTTCCACTAAGCTGCAATTGTGTGAAGCTAAATTTGTAGGTCAGATTTGATTAACGCTCTAAGTTCTAACGTTCGCCGTCAGGTGCCGGTTGCGGTGGCATCTAGTAGCCAGTTCGCGGCTAGGTGTCGTTGACGGTAACATTTGGTAGCAAAAGTAGGAACTAGGCTACTTGAAATTGATCGTCTGCATTCCTTGCACATCAATGCAGCCATCACAATTAATAATAATAATGTCCTATGGCCTCGGGTGCCATCAAAGCAGCCATCACAATTAACACCGGTTATCAGATTGATTCTACACACACCCAGAGTACACGGGGCTACATGACCGCGTTGTCGCAGCCCCTAATCTGAGTAACCAACCAACCTAACTATACTTTGGTTCCCTGAAGTCCGTATTACTACTGTATGTTGTGATGTACCAGCATTGAGTTATAGCCTACTGTATGTATAGAATAATAATAATAATAATAATAATAATAATAATAATAATAATAATAATAATGTATGTCTACCCCTGATTATTCCCGTTTTCCAACGGGTTCGGGGATGAGATGCGATGGAAGTCTTTGTGGCGATGGTTTTACGGCCGGATGCCCTTCCTGACGCCAACCTCATGAGAGGAGTTAATGAGAGATGAAATGAATGATGGGGAATGAAACTGGGCAAGGATGTGGAAGGAAGCGGCCGTGGCCTGTCAGAAGGTACCGTCCCAGCATTGGCCTGGTGTTGAAAATGGGAAACCACGGAAAACCATTTCAAGGACGGCCGACGGTGGGGCTCGAACCCACGCGTCTACCGAGTCAGCAGAGAGCTTGGCCCCATGACCTAATGCTGCGCTTTAGCCAGCGTAGCCACTACTGTCGGTAATACTAATAATAATAATGTTATTTGTTTTACATCCCATTTAACTACTGATGTATGAAATCTGTATGATAAACTATGCAATTGTATTCGCAATTGTAATTGAGGCTTGGTTTTGGAAGGAGGTGGCCACGGCATTAAGTTAGAAACTATCCCAGCATTTGCCTGGAGTGGAAGTAAGAAGCCACGGTAAACCATGTCTCAGACTGCTGAGGTGAGAATCGAACTCATCTCCTTTCAGTTTTGCCTCACGAGATTAAGTGTACCCTGTTCCCAATTTTAAACCAGGCAGAGCCGAAGCTCGAACCCAGGACCTTTGAATTCGGAGTCTCAATGCGTACCCAAGACCACAGCATAGTTGTTAGTTGCGAATTCATTTTAGGGGATTGGGACATCTTGGTCTTGTGTGTTCAATCTTCCCATTTATTTAAGAATGTACAGGAGTTTGTGTGTGTATAGCAATGTAAAGTTGTAAACATGAAGACCGTCTCGTGGTGCAGTAGTTCTTGGCTGTCACCGCAGAGACCCGGGTTCGATGGCTCGGCCAAAGAAAAAAATAATCTGGTCTGAAGGCTGGAAAAGGGTACACTCAGCCTCGTGAGGCAAAACTGAGAAGAGGATTCACATCTCAGTATTTCCGTGCCGGGATGTTTTTCTAACTTAAGCCCACGGCTGCCTCCCTCCCAATCCTCACCTAAACAATAAATACACATACTAATACTACAGGTTATCAGACAAATTCTACACACACACACACTCAAGTACACGGGGCTACATGACGATGCCGCAAAACCCCCAAATCAAACAATACAAAATCTAAACTTGTAAATTGTAGGCCTATATATGTAACATTTTTCAGATTTGTTTAGTTGTTATTGCTTTATTTAGGGGCAGCGACATCGTGGTCACCTAGCACCGTGTATTTGTGTGTGTGTGTAATTTTTGTGATAACTTGTGTTATTGTAATGGCTGTACTAGTGTGTGCATTTGCAAATTCTGATAGGATTGGGAAGGAGGCGGCCGTGGCCTTATGTTAGGAACCATCCCAGATTTTCCTGGAGTAGAAGTGGGGTGGGGCTGGAAAAGCACTCCAGGATGGTTGAGGTGGGAATCGAAGCCGCCTCTTCTCAGTTTTGCCCCACAAGGCTGAATATACCCCGTTCCAGCGCCGGGAATCGAACCCGGACCTCCGGAGCGACAGCTAAGGACGCTAGTCGTTACATCATGGGGTGGTCCCTTTATATTTTTACAGTACCGCAGTCTATAATAATTTTGTAAACTTATCTGTAAGAAAATAAAAAAAAGAGAAAAATTTGAACCCGCCAAGGAACCAATCCATAGGAAATTCAGAGCGTGGCAAGTGTCCAATCTAACTCTTCCCTCTGATCAACCATGTTATTCCCGTTTTCCCTTACCTCATGAGAAAACAACATACGAGTATTATGGCAACCCCAGTCTTTTCTGCACCGTCCTCAAATTAATTACACTTAGACAGGATTCATGCATACAGCAAGTGTACGGGGCTGATAACCACAATGTTCCTCCCCCCTAATAATCAACCAATTTATTATCATGACACCCAAAAAGTGAACAGAAGGATGAATGTTCAATACGATTTGAGCATGTTTAGGAAATAATTTAATATTGGGTTTATGCTGTCAGTTTTCAGTTCCAAGCAAAAATTTATTCTTGGGCTACTCTTCAGCAAGACCGTGGTCATGTAGCCCCGTGTGCTTGGGTGTGTGCCAGTCGAATTTGTTTGATAACCTGTGTCAATGTGATGACTTGGGTGTGACTGTATCACAGTGTTGTCTGGGCTAGCTTACTGTAATAGCTGCTGGAATGAAGGCGGAAAAAGCATCTCATTTGTTCCTAGAATGAATCTAAATACTTGGACTTCTGGAGCATCCAAGTTCTCTTGAGTTAACCTTGTTCCCAGATTAAGTCAAAAATAATTATAATATTGTTATGTGATGCCCTTTACCCAAAATAGTTTTCCAGCATAGAAGCTACTAAATCATGATTACGGTTACGCTCAGTACGCTGGAAATCAATAGCAATGACGCTTCGTGTGACGTAGCGCGACCCCATTCCACACGCGGTAGCACGGGGGCCTGGCCCAAGATGACGTCATGATCACGACCGCACGGCTGCCGGGTCAGCCGGTGTGCACGTGAACAGCATGCGGGTGATCACGCGGGCAATGCCTGACAGCTGAGCGCTGATTGGTTGAAACAGTCGAGCCCCCGCTTGCTATTGGCTGAGAGCTCCCGCCCCAATGCGAGACCGCGTGAAACAGTCCGAGCCCTCAACACACCCCAAGCAAGCTCACAATAACACAGTTTGATGGTGAAGGAATATTCTTAGTTATGTGTTTGGATCTCGTGTGAATCGGACACAAGTGATATTGAGCTTAACCAGTGAACAAAAAGTCAATTATATTCAGTGATATTTAAAAAAATGGAGAGTGCTTCTTCAATGGTGCTCTCTCCACCTACAACTCCTCCACCGGAGCAAAATGTAAGTACTTTTATGAACAATCTTATCAATGAACAGTAGAAAAATTCCCGTTAATAATTTACTTCATTATTCTCCTAGTGTTCGTGTGTGTCATACAAATTACATGTAACTTAGTGTGCAAAGAATAATTTGTTTTCGAAAAAGTTCTATTAAATTACGGAATTTTTCTTTGTGTCATGTTCCTGAAATTTTGTGTCGAATTACAGTATATATCATATAACCTATTAAGATCCAATTTGGAGTTGTTCGTTAATTAGGAGTGTATCATAAAATTTTCTTTGTGTATCCTTGGAAGATTTTATGCTACGTGGATACGAAATAATGCTTCTAACCTGTGTTTCGTGCAGTGTCATGCGATCTTTATTTGAATGGTGTGAAGTTCAATGCAAATGCAGTGGGATTTCATTCAAGAAATGTATGTGCGGGCATGAGGGTCAGAGAAATTGAAGATATTTTTAACAGAGAGGCGCGGTTCGCTATGTTCTGTCTGCTAATAATAAAGTTCAAGGATATCTTACGGTAAGATTCTACAAGTCGCGGAGGAAATTAAAATATTTAATTGTATTTTTCAAATTAGAGTTTTAGGTGGAAAAATAATTATTAATCCCAAGAAAATCATTGCGTCACGCGTTTGAAGGGGTGATCGCTGCGAGTTGGGTCACGGCTATATCACGGTGCCATCAGCTGGCGTTCACGTGAACACCTTGTCCTCGGCTAGCCAGCACGAGTCAGCTCGTCTCCTTCCCCGCTCCCCGCACGGATCTCAGCTAAATACTGAAGATTGTAAACAAAGCCGCCGAGATTCCCCGACTACTCCCAGACATTTCTTATCCATGATTCGCGAATGCCTTCCTGGAATTCCAGACGTGGCAGCAATAGAAATAATATTATGTTGGGAGTATTACGCCCACTTTTGTTCCACTGTTATAGGATTAAAAAAAAAAGAAGATATAAAGAAGTACTTTGATTTATTCAATACCTAGGTTATCTTACGGAATGAAATTATCGGTGAGGCATGAGACACCGCCCCCTCATCCCCCACCCCCTCTAAAATTTTAATGTAAAAGTTTGATGTTTTCCAAACTTGGTTATTAGAATTAACTATCAAATCCATGTAATTCGTTTAAAAGAGGGAAAAGAAGAAAACACCTGGAGGAGGATCCATCCAGCCTTCGGGTTGTCTCTCTTCTCTCCGCGCCTGAAATAAAATAAAAGCCAAAAATAAAAGAAACCAAGGCTATTAATTTGTTTTATACCAGGCGATAGTTGAGCGGAATTTGCAGGTGTTGCGCAATTATATAAATAAAATATTTACAACAAATGGCTTTGACTTGGGTGCGGTTATCAGTGAACTTCGACAATAATGGGTGTATTGAGTCAAGTAAAGAAGATATTGACTGAGATGTTTTTGTGCTAATAATTCTTCCTACTTTTCCCCATTGTGGATCGGATATTTTCAAAAACAAGAATTCTTTGTGACATATGCAATCATCGGGAACCGATTCGATACTGGTGAGATTCGCTGTTCAAGTTATCTGACAGTAATATTGCGGAATTACAATCGCGCCTGTTTTCGTTTTTTTTTAACCACGTACTAGAAGTTGTATAACAGAGTACGGTAATTAATACATGAATATATAATCGGCGTGTTAAAGGGTTATTGTTTCATTGTTTTAGGCTTGCCCGAGCACAGTGGACTTGGAGGCTGTTAAGACATTGCTGTCCTTCAACAACCATGGTGACAAGAAGCGCAAACTTGAAGATGGTGGTTACGAGTTTAACAACCAGATGCCACCACCTAACTTGCCTACTCCACAGCCCTCTGATTCTGAGAGTGAAGATTCAGACTTGCCACTACGAAAGAGGGCCTGCAGACAGTTTGCCAACTGCCAGCTGGCAAGAGTAAGTTGTCTACATATTATCAGTAAAACAAATAGAAAACAAGTTGGAGAGTTCAAAGCTTGATATCAACAGTGTGACCATTGTCTTCAACTCTATAAATAACTTGAATAGGATGACTTGCTCTGGATGTGGAACTTTCCATCCAGTTTTATAGATAGGAGGCTTTAAGAGATAAGATACTTAGCTCTTATATGATTACCATGTTATATAAATTTTACTTTTGTGCTCTAGTTCTTAGGTATTTGAGGGAGAGAGTGTGGCAAAATTCATATGTTATCCATATAATTATTGTACTAATTAAATTCCATTTTAATTTTCAGTTGCTGTTGACAAGTACTCCGCCCAGGACACCCAGCCCAGAGGTCGAGCCTATAACTTCAGTGCCTGTGTCTGTCATTATGAGAGCCAATAAGGATGGAACTTGCTCCCCTCAGCCCTTTGCTATGGATACTACTCAGAAGAAAGAGGAGAAAAATTTAATAATACAAAATAATAACATGCAACAGGAAAATGGAGGCGTTAAAAAATTTACAATTTTTAATGAAGTTAAAACACCAGAAGTAAATGGATTAAAAGAAAATAATTCTGCAGTACAGGAATACAATATAAGTTATGGAGTTTGTGTGGAGCCCCGAGATGTGCCAGCTCGTCAAGAAATCAACATCTTGAAAAGCCTGAAATACAAGATGAGTTCAAGGAAAGAGGAAATTTTCGTTAATAGCAAGGATACAAACCGAGAAACCCAGCAGCAGATCACTAAGAACACCTACTCTGTACCTGCTTCATCACCATTGCCATCATCAATTTCACTTCAATCACCACCATCATCATCTAATCAAACTCAGGGTTTAACTCGATCTCAGATTGCATTGACGAATCTCTCTCCGCATAATTCATCAAGTTCCAGTATTAGTCAGAATCCGGTAGCTATTGCTCCGAAGCTGGCCGTCTCTCCGCCCCGCTCCGTCTTCCCTCTGGTGTCGATGCCTTGCAATAAGCAAGGTGTGGAAAACACCACCCAGGCTGTGATATTGACGGGCGGGACGCTGATTCCTGTGACTGGTGCTACCCAACCGGTACCTACTGCCGGTGGCACGCTATTTCCAGTTTCTCCGCAGAACGCTCCAGCGCGTGGTAAACGCCAGACCTCTGCTACGACCGGTGGATCTCCACCAGCCGTGACGCACATCGTGCTGACTCCGCCGCAGTCTCAGGACGCCAAGTTGTGCCCGTCCTTCGTGCTGTTCACCACCCCACAGAATGGGACCAAGGAACAGAACCCAGGATCGGACACCCGGCGTAGAGTCTACGAGTGCAACTATGAGGGATGTGGCAAGAACTACTTCAAGTCTTCCCATCTGAAAGCCCACATGAGAACCCATACAGGTAAGCATTGTTGACTGCAAAGTTATTTTGTTTACCTTAAATAAGGAGTGGAAGTTATGGCTGTAAATGTAGTGTTTATGTTATTGGTTTTACGCCCATTTTAACTACTGTGGCTCTCAGAGGTGCCCCCGAAGGGGATCTTTAACGTGCCAGTATATCTACTGACATGGCTCCCTCGCATTTGCGCATCCTCAAATGCCAACTGACTGCGCGTGGATTCTATCCTGCTACCTTAGGCACATCAGGCGAGAACGTTACTTCTGTGCCACGCAGCCAGTCAATGAGTTTATGTTATGTTGATGTTCAAAGCTGTCACGAGTAGACGTGACATGATGGTTCAGTGGTCAAGCTGCTTGACTCTCAGCAAGGCAGACCGAGTTTGATTCCCGGCCAATGCAAGTGAGATATTCAAAGAGAAATATCACAATCTGTGGTTCAGACACCACATAAAAGATGAGGTCCCGTGGCTCATGATGGCAAGGTTAACGGTCATGTAAAGCTGCTTTCCTTGCCATGTGCAGTCAATGTTTTGGTTTGGATAAAATACTCAAAGCCCTCACAGACAAGTCTTATGCATTTTGAGCACAAGCCTTTAACTTTCTTTATAAGCTAATGGCCCTTGAAATACTGTAATGGCTTATTTACGCGGAAGACAGTTGTGTCGGGGACTCTTCCAAGTTTCTCATGCAACTTAATGGTCTGCAGCCTGAACTTCCTCTACCTACTCAATATTTTGTAAAGATTTCTTCAAAATATTGTTTCTGTTTTAAATACTTTTGTATTAAGTCTTCTGTGTGATAGTTTCCATGAGGGCATGGTGGCACAGCGGTCAAGCTGTTGGCCTCTCACCAAGGTGGACTGGTTTCTATTCCCGGTCAATGCATGTGAGATTTACTAAGTGAAATGACATGTCCTGTGGTTCGGATTCCATGTAATAAGGAGGTCCCGTGGCTCATAATCACAAGATTGACAGTCCCATAAAACTACAGTCTTCCTTCCTTGATAGTTTCTGTTGTTCCTGAGGGATATTGCAAACAAAATGGGACTAATAATTCTTTTTAGGTACACAGTTTTTTTTGCCGCTTTTAATACTGTATATTATAAGTCCTCCATGGCTATTTGTTCTTTTTTCATTTAGGGGATTGGATAGCGTGGTAATTTAGCTCTGAGTATTTAGGTGTGTATAGAATGTTTTCTCACAACCTGTGATATTGTGGTGTCTGTAGTAGTACCTTGAGACCAGCGTTAAATTTCTTGGAAGAGAATGGCTATTTAAAGTCCAAAATTATGTTGACCTTGAATTTCTTATGAATCGATATTGTTTGTCATCAGATTGGCTACAACAGCCCTTTTCATGCCCAAGAATTTGGGCTGCATAGAACTCTTTAAAAGACGTAAAATAAACTGCTGCTACCCCGTGGGAAAGAGAACGATACAGTCTCCAGTGTTTCTCTACTATCTCAAATATCAAAGATTCTCTTCAAGCCAGAAACGTTTTCATTTCAAAAGTTATTTTTTGTTTAAATTAAGAAATTGTGTTTAATGACCTAGAATATTAGTTGTTTTCCATTGGATTTATGCTATGTGAAGAGTGCCATAAAAGCATTTATACTGCAGATATTTCTTAGAGAAGCTATTTCTCGCATTCTCAACAGAAACCTCAACTGTGTTAGTAATTCAAACTACTGCATTTGGCATTAAGACAGCTGCGCTTTCTGCCGAGAGCACGAGATGGTTTCCCTGCAACTTTCTGTTCTGTCCTTTGAGCCATGGATCGTGATGTTTTAGTCCATGTGTGCTCACAATTATTCCAACGAGTGGCACATTAATTGTGGGGTTTCTCCAAGGCCTTATAGATTTATTGGAATTACTTCCCTGTAGGTGGAAAAAACATTTAGATAAAATGGAAAGTCATGTTTTTATTTACAAATGGTACTGTATTCAAACAAATCCAATACCGGTATACATTTTGGAAAATCTTTTGTATCTCTGCCCTTTATCCATTCCCATAATCGAGAGCGCTACGACAAACTCAGTGAGAAGACGAATAAATCCAGAGTGGAATGGTTCAGCACTAGCCATGGCAACTTTGCATGACTATAATAGCCTGTTAGTGATTTCCCCCAAATCGCCCACTTCATGTTAATGCTGGGACAATACATTATTAAAGTATTGTTGGAGTACGTATCATTAACCCAATCATTCAGTTATACTGCAGTGACACGGGTTATCAGCCACATTCACGTACAAGTAGTATTAGGGGCAGATGACCTCGTAGTTCTGCCCCTTAAAACAATAATAACTAACACGTACAAGTAGGCTACATGAAGCTAATAAATTAACGATGCCCCTTAATGAAGGAAACACCATTCTGCACTTTGGTGGGCGAGGCAAGAGTTTCCATACACCAAAGGTTCTTTGGTTCATATCTTGTGATCTTTTTCATCTTCTTTCATCAAGTGGTTTATGTCCAGTTTATGTACATATATTTACCATAATCATTGTCTATTTTCATTCCAAGTTGTTTCTAGTGTCTGGTTAACTCAATTATGTTTTTCATTTGTTACAGGTGAAAGACCTTTCGTTTGCCAATGGGAACGTTGTGGGCGGCGCTTTTCACGTTCTGACGAGCTGTCCCGTCACAAACGTACACACACTGGTGAGAAGAAGTTTGGCTGCAATGTGTGTGCCCGTCGTTTCATGCGTTCGGACCACCTGGCTAAGCACGTCAAGAGGCACGCCCGTGAGGCAAGCTCCGTGGGTCGTCCCCGCGGTCAGCTCGTGTGCCAACAGACGGCACCTCTGCAGCTCGGCTTGATGTTGCCGCAGCCGACCGTGCTGCCCACCAACCTCTTACGCCCCATCGCACAAGCAATGTAAACTGACCTTTATTATGTTTGGTGGCCGTATTTATGTTTTAAGGCCAGAATGTGGATTGTGGATGTTAAGAACTCATTCGGTAGATTGATGTACATATACTGTATGTACTGTACATTAGTTATGTTTGGGATCATATAAGTTGTTATGAAACACAAGTAACTGAAAGGGATTCAGTTGCTGATTATTTGATGATACCAGTACATTACTGTATATGTTTTGTAATTGTACTGTGTCTTGGGTTCAGACCCAAGATTATTGCCTAGTCAGGAGATGTTTTTCCATAAGTTTTTCTTCATACCCTTCAAAACAGTTCACCATTGTGGTGAACTGTTAATGTACAAGTCGCTGTACAAATGAATAAACTTCTGAATTGTTTACAACATCCACAGTCCTCTGATATAAAGGTTTATTAATTATTTGTTATAATCTTGGCTGTTAATGTAGATTTTCTTTGGTAGATTGAAAAAGAAAGATATAATATGAAAAATTACATTATATTACCTTATCTGGTAATTGAATTTAAATGAATTGATGTAATATTACGTTTGCAACTATCTATGCATTCTCTCTGTTATTCTTTGCTAAAAACACATTCCAAAGGATCATTTTTCGCTCTTGGAGTACTATAGCAAAAAAGAAAGAAATATGAGATAACTTTCAAATATTTTACTGAAATGAGTGTGATTTTCATTTTTATATATGGAGCTTTTTGAGTTTTTCTTAATGGGTGGGAGGGGATGCATATTATGTTTGAGCAAAGACGATATTGCACAATGAGTAAGTATTTGCTATTTAATGAGGGGCTCAGAATAAAAGTGAATCTAGTCTTTATTTTACTGGTTGGAGGAAAATAAGTGTAGAGTTTCCATCTCCAGTTTCCCGGGTGTGGCAAACAAGCACCTAGGCTTGTTTTGGTTTTGAAAGCACGATTTGATCCACCGCTGGCCAGCTACGCCTAACACGGCTTCACCAGAGCCCCGTTAGCCGTCTCATTTCAGGGTCCCTGTAAGGACTTCACAGCTACCGTAGCGGTCACGGAACACACATAGTCCCCACTGTACTTCACCCCTACAGGCAGTCCCCTACTTTGTGCTGTTGCCCATCTCCCATGACGTAGACGAGGGGTTGGCCTTATGGGAGACCAATACGAAGATTAAATGGTACAATTAAAAATATATTCTTTTCCACTGTTATTTAGTTTTGAATATCTGGAGGATGAAGAAGATTAAGAACATGCAATACGATAATTATAATAATAACAACCTATGAATATACACTGTACAATGCAAGCTATGTAGTTCGCTAATGTCTTGAATTTCAATTAAGTCCTCATTTCTAATTGGACTGGCTATGTGGTGCAGCGCGTTAACGTTCTCGCCTGCTGTACCTAAAGTTGCAGCATTGAGTCCTATTTATTTAGCATTTGAGGGTGCACAAATGCAAGGATTTACTGGCACGTTAAAGATCTCCTTCGGGGCTAAATTCTGGCACCCCAACGTCTCTAAAAACCACAGTAGTTAAAAGGGACTTAAATTATTTCTAATTTCGTTACTACAGTATATTTTATCAGAAACACCACTTGGAGATTTTTATTATTAAGTATGGTACAAGTTGCTGTGTAGGAACAATTCTAAATTTTATAAAATGTTTTATTACCGTACTCTTAATATTGTGCACCATTATTTAAAAAAAATCATGTTGCAATTTTTTTAATCCTCTGGGTGTTCTTTTCTTTATCGCTTCGTGAAGTTATATTTCGTGACATTTGAAATTTGTACAAGTTCACACTTCAGCTCTGAAGCTGAACAATTGATATTATAACACATTTGTCTACTCTTTTATGGACTCTTCACTTTTATTAAGCTTGCCACGGTGGGTGAGTGGTCAACGTGTCCGTCTACTAACCCCAAGCTTGCAGGTTCGCTCCTGGCCGTGGTAAGTGATTTCTGAAAGGCGGCAAAAATACGACACCATGTCATACGATGTTGGCATGTCAAAGAACCCATTTGAATTCAGTAGGCCGTGTTCATAATGGCAAAATTAATCTCTGGATTTACCGTCAACACAAAGTTCCTCATTTCTCTACTAGAAAACCCTATAGTGTTCAAGGAGGTTAGATATCTAACCTCCTTGACTTTCATAGTGCTTCAAGGAGCAACGAAATTCAACATGCAAGCTAGCCTTTGGGTGTCAAATAACAATGCTTGCACCCGGCACCTGAGGCTATACGATATTATTATATTATTATCACTTTTATTCTGAGCCTCCAAAATAAGCAGATACAATTTTGATCCGATACATTGCTATGGGGTTTATAAATATTAAGGAGGCTATGCTGGGGTTTATTATGTGTGTGTATGGAATTATACTATGTCATAACCAAAGTGTGGCATCTGTAGCAGACAGAAACATGAGCTGGAAGTGCCATGACTGACTGAGCACTAAGCAATTTTCAGGATTTTAAACAAATCAAAAATCTGTGATGTTGTAAATGATAGTTTTGAAGATGAAGTATTTATTTTACACTTATTTTCAAGTGAATGTTGTATATTATTATTAGTACCCATGACTGCTGCAGAGTTTGTATTTAATATATTAAAAAAAAAATATATATATATATATATGTAAAAATACCAACAAAATAACCAACATTGGTGACGATTTCTTAGAAGTTTTTTAAACCTGAAGGTTCTAACTTCTCTTGTCATATCTTTTATTGTACATGTGCATCACAATCATTTTTATTGTATATTATTATATTACAGTAAAATATAATTAATGTTGATATGAATATTGTATTATACATTTCCCATAATACTACCAAGTAGAATCCTACACTTTTCCATTGTTATCCTCTCTTTGAAGCCCATATCTCGGTTTGGAGATTATCAATCCAACTTTCTATGATGGATATCAAATTAGAGCTCGAATGACTGAGGTAGATAGTATTGCAGCCGTTTTTCAGAGTTGCCTTATTAACAATTACAGTAGAGTCTCGATTATCCGACCTAAGCTGGACCTAGAGTACGTCAGATCGCTGAAAATATTGGATAATACAGAATTACTTTGAAAATTAACTTAAACAAATAGGTAGGCTATATTGAATTACTGAAACGACATGTTTTATGGTAGGTATACTCTATTTACTGAATTATCAATTCAATTGTACATGCAGTATTGAACAAAAACGTTCCAATTGCTAAGGTATTGTCAACAATGTCTGCTTGCCAGCTGATTCACATTTACTTTATGCGAGATCTCATCGCCGAAAAATCAACACCTCCGTTGCGCTTGCCTCTGCCTGTTGCTTTACGTACGTTAATGCCATATCCAATGCACCTAATCCTCCACTGTCCGGCAACGTTTTATCCTTTTGTTCTGCAATGGCTCCTTCACCATCCTTATTTTCGTTAGCATCCACGAAATCAATAATATCAGGGTCAGTTAGTTCAAACAGCTGGGGCCTGTTCCACGAATAAACTTTGCAACTCTTCACTTTTCACTTTGCACTTTTCAATTCTTGCAAAGTGCAAAGTCTTTCTGTTCCACCATGATCTATGTATTACTTTTCAATTTCTTTGCAAAGTGAAAAGTCCTTGCATAAGAATGATCCGATCATGTTTATTCCATGAACAAACTGTATATTTATTCCATGATTTAATGCTTTATTTTTCATGGTGAAACATGTCCCACTAATGACCACACAGTGATCTTAATTAATAAAAGAATTGATCAAGGTGGAACTTTTAACCTGTCTATACTAAAGTGAGGTTATGAAAATTCATCTTGTCTTTGTACGTCTTCTTGTTGGATTCTTCATCACTATCCTCACTTGATGATTAAAAAAGCTCCTGCGTAACATATTTACAACGCTAAACCAAATTCTGCGCCTAGAAACTAGTGTAGAGACTTGTTCATTAACAGCTGAAAAGGGAATCGTCTCTTTGCAAAGATTTCTGAAAACTTTTCAATCATTCCTTTGCACTTTGCATTTCTGCACCAATGGAGGAACATAACAGTCTTCTAAAGTGAAAAGATTCCTAACTTTTCACTTTTCACTTTGCAAGACAAATCTGAAAAGTGATGGTGGAACAAAATCTGAACTGAAAAGTGCAAAGTGAAAAGTTGCAAAGTTCATTCGTGGAACAGGCCCCTGGTCTTATGCACACCACTCACTCACATTTGAGTCGACCAGCTGCAAAACTTTAATCCACTTGTGAATAAGGATCATGTCGTAAAATTATTTATTTAATTATTTTATTTTACTTTATTTTATTTTGTTTTGTTTAATTTTATTTTAGTTTTGTTTTATTTAATTTTGTTTTAAGTTGTTTTGTTTTGTTTTATGTTTTTATTTTGTATTATTTTATTTTGTTTTATTTGATTTTACAGAAAACAAAAAGTAAATTCAAAAACGAAAGCAAAAGCTGAAAACAAAAAAAGAAACACAAAGCAAAAGCAGAAAACAAACACAAAACCAAGAAACAAAAGCAAAAAGTAAAATTCGAAAGCATTAGCACAAAGTAAACACAAAATCAAAAACAAAAAGCAAAAAGTAGAACACAACAAACACAGAAGATAAGTGAGGCAAAGTCCAGAGAAACGTTTCTCATGAAAATGATTCTTATTCACAAGTGGATTAAACGAGTTTTGCAACTGGACGACTCATCTAGAGTCATAGCGTCCTCACAACCAGGAATGCAATGCAGTAAGGGAACAATGTCGGATAACACGGAGTGTCGGTTGAGCGGGACTCTACTGTATTTATATTGTAACTTACAGTCGGTCAATACAAACTAATTCCAGTTGTTGGAGTATGTGAAAAGATAACACGAATGAAATAAATTACATGTGAAACTCAGCAATTTTTTTTGGTTTATGCTGTGTCTTGGGTGGGGAATTCCTTGGTCATGAAAGCCAATATTTCATCCTTTGGGAAGCTTGCTGGAGTTTTTTGCTCCCGCAGTAAAGAAGAGCTGGTTCGCTTCATAAGAAGAGAGGTAGTTCACAGTTCGCTACTCCTGTGGGGTTCCGGGCACATCTTGGGTGTTCCTAGGCGAGTCCCCGCACAAGACACGGCATTAACCTAGAAAAATTGCTGAGTTATAATTCCTTAGCAATATATCAAATTACATGTGATTAATATACACTCACTGGCAAAGAAAGCGAAAAACTACGAATTTCAGATTAAACTCAATGTTAGACTGTTCCAAACATTGTATTAATCAAATACTATGACATTACAACAATATGGCAATGTATCATAAGTTAAGTACCTTAATTAGTACAATGATTGAAAAACATTATTATTGATCAAGACAATCACAACAATGCACAAACACGAATTTGGAAATGTTGAAACCTGGAATCCAAAGTACTCTCCTCCGACCTCTTAAACTGTATGATTACGAATGTTGTAGACAAACCATAATGTTCACAAATATATGAGGCACGAGAATTCAAAGCTGGTTATTGTTGTCCGAGGGCGGGAAACGTTAACAATGGTGTTGTGATTATCAGGATCAACAATGTTTATCAATAACTATTGTTGTGCTGAAACTTCTCAAATTAGCTAATTAAATCACGGCACATTGCCATTGGTCTGACAGGCTCAAGATTCACTGATGAGTCATAGATAGGGCACCATCCTCGTTACAACATGCACGCTGCACTCCTGTCGACTAACGAAAGACTTGTGCCAGGTCGCATAATAATTATTCTTATATTAACAATCTGCTAATCTTTACCTTTGTCATTACTGAAACTAAAATTCTTAGAGTTTGTGGTTAGCAATAGATGTTGAATTTGTGCATAATGCAATTAATCAATTCTGATGTCTTCAGACCCTGCATACAGATTTCAGCAATTATGAAATTGCAATAAAAATAAAATAAAATTCTGCTAAATAAATTAGATTTTTTGTTTTTGATAACTAATTATTTTTCATAATTAGTATTTTATTCTTTCATATAAATATTTTAAAATACAGTATATATTGTACAGTAACAAGTAGTTCCGTGAAGAACTATACAGCCTATTTTCATATATCCTACTTATGTTAACTGCCACTATCACCATACATTTCAGTTTGATTACTGTAATAGATTCGTAGATATTGAGAACCGACTAAATATTTCGGATGGTCGCCATGTTGGATTTTAAATATGTAGGTCCTAGAGTTATGTACTGTTACATGGAGATTATTGTGTACATGTAGCATTCAAATTTCAATCGCATGATTAGGACACAAGAAGTAACAAGGAGATTTTATAATTTTGCACAGCTGTCATCTTGTGGTTATGGAAACAATTGAAATAAATTAGATGCCAGTGGATTAACATTCGTATAAGGATTTACTGTACCAAGTTTAACTGCACTCGGATGGTTAAATTGCGAGAAACGTCCATGTGAATATTTATACTTCGCGTCGCCGCCATGTTGGATTTGTGATCACCAGGTTATTTAAAGTCCTATAGGAGAACTTAAGTGCATAGCCCCTAAGAACATTAAAAAATTCAGTTTGATTGCTATAATAGATTCGTAGATATTCAGAGCCGTCTAAATATTTCGGATGGTCGCCACCTTGGATTGTTAAATGTATAGGCCATAGAGTCCTGTACCATTAAAGGAAAATTATTACGTAGGTTCATTATTCAAACTTTCACTTCGATCGCATGATTACGATACAAGAAATAAAAACTTAATTTTAAAATTCGCACAGCCGCCATCTTGGGGTTATGTAAACAATTGAACTAAATTAGATACCAGTGCATTACAATGTGTATAAACATTTCATGTACCACATTTCAATGCGCTCAGAATGTTAAATAACGAGAAAAGTATATTAAAATATTTCAAATTCGCTTGGCCGCCATGTTCGTTTTGTACTTTACAGGTTTATGAAAGTTGGCCTACATAGTTAAACTTGTATCAGTACCTTTCATCACCGTACAAAATTTCAGGGTGATGTCTGTAATAGTTTCGGAGATATAGATTGTCAGTGAAATATTTCGCGCAGCCGACATTTTGAGGTTATGTAAACAATTGAACTAACTTAGACTCCAGTGCATTACAATGTGTATAAACATTTTTGTACCAAGTTTCATTACGTTTGGATAGTTAAATCGCGAGAAAAGTCTATTTAAAAGTCTGAACTTCGCTTGGCTGCCATGTTGGTTTTTTAGTAACCAGGTTTTTGAAAGTTTCATAGGTGAACTTCTAGTAGTGCCCTTTATCACCATACACAACTTCAGGGCGATATCGGTAATAATTTCCGAGATATCGAATGCTGGTGAAATATTTCGCACAGCCGCCATGTTGGACTGGTGAGACGTAACAAAATTTAAAGGGCACGGTCGGGGTCGTCCGGAATAGTACTATGAACTTACCGAGTTTCATTGAAATCGTTCCAGCCGTTTAGAATTTATTAGGGGGGGGGGGGGGGCACACACACACGGACAAAAGGTGATCTCATAAGCCTATTTTTTCAAAATTGAAAATAGGCTAAAAATGTTAATTTTCTCTTTGACTGATGCATCGTAAAATGTAATATGTTTCAAAAGTATTCGACCAGTTCTGCGACACCAAGAATGATATTAAAAGTTACACTCTTGATAGAGAGGCAGCAATAGCCTGGATCAAGAAAGTTTTTTGGATGACCAGTATTTATTAATTTCATGTATATTTTTTTCAGGATTAGAGAACCACCCATTACAATTGGGTACAATCGTGTTGACCGACTGAAAAACATCAAATTATGATTCTTCTTCTATCATATTACTGAAACTCTTTATAAAACATTTGAATATTTGTTAGTTTTTCTTTGTCATTCCAGACAGCAATAGCTCTCCTTATTGTTTCCTTCCATTAGTAGAAAGACTGGAATGCTTCTTTGAGTCAGTGAAATTAATGCAACTGGTAAAAAAAATACGAAAAATTTTACAAATACATAGGCTACTGGAAAAAAAACCATTCATCTGCTCTTTCTAAAATTACTTATACAGGCAAATACAGCTTCAGAGAATCCACTTCCTGGTGTAGCGGCTAGCATTCTTGGTTGTCGCCTGGAGGTCCAGGTTCGATTGCCGACTCGGGGTCCACTCAGCCCCGTGGAGCAAGACATCTCACCTACTTCTACTCCAGACAAATGCCGTGATGGTTTCCATCTTACGGCCACGTCCGCCCCCTTCCAAATTCTCGCCTGCATTAGAAATACACACACTAATTCAGACACAACAATAACACCAGTTTTCAGACACATTCTAAACATTCAGTACGCGGGGCTAAATGACCACGATGTAGCAAAGTCCCTAATTAAATTAACAACAACAAGCAAACAACTTCAGAGAAGAATTGCAGCAAGGACTGAATTTGTTTAGAAAATGTTCTGTGCTTTGTAGCATCCGTCCGCCTCGTTATGAAGTGCCTTGCGCACAAGTACACGGGGCTACATGACCACGATGTTGCAAAGCCCATCAATCAATCAACAACAGCGGTATAGCATCCGATTGTTTCAATATTGAAGTTGTTTGACTTCTTTGAACGAAGTCGGGCCTTGTTTCACAGCAATGTCCTGAAATTGGAAATTTTCAGTTGGTAACCCTAAGTAGGTGAATATCTGTCGACTCCTCGAAACGCCATATGTATACTGTCGTTACGCTGCAGTGTATATTGTCCAACACACATTTAGTTCGTTTCTAGACATGTTCTAATGTTATTGGTCTTACGTCCTGCTGCTTTTAGAGACGCCGGGGTGCCTGAATTTCTCTCCAAATGGGAGCTTAAACGTGTCAGTAAATCTACTGACACGGTCCCGAAGATTTGCGCACCTTCAAATGCCAAATGACTGCACCAGAATACGATCCTGTAACCTTGGACACAGCAGGCGAGAACGTTACCGCTGCGCCACGCAGACAGTCTTCTAGACATCAATCTGTCTCATTTTACCAACCCTAATAATACTCTTACATTACCAACTATGCGAGATACGCGCACAAACGTTCAGCGAGATACGAAACTTAAAAACTATGGGCCTACATTTCTTAGTCGAATAAACACAAATTTAGCAATTACATTGAATAGAAAAACATGTTGTTGTTGTTGATTCATTTAGGGGCTTTGCGAAATCGTGGTCATGTAGCCGAGTGTAAAGTTTGATAACCTGTATTATTGTGATGGCTGTGGTAGTAGGCTAGGATTTTGGAATGAGGTGGCCGCGGCCTTAAGTTACGAACCATCCCAGCATTTGCCTGGAGTAGAAGTGAGGGGAATCATTGAAAACCATTTCTAGGACATCTGAAGTGGGAATCGAATTTTGTCTCACGGGGCTGGGTGTGCCTCGTTCCAACCATCAAACGAATATGAAATTTCTTGGCAGAGCCGGGAATCGAACCCTGAACCTTTGGATAGGAAGTCTTAATACATACCCCGATTGTGCAAACACAAGACTACAGTACTGAATATTATTGATACATACATTTTCGAAATTTTAATGTGTCTGAAGTTGTACGGTATGTACTTTCTCCGAATACAAAATGAAGATTTTCTGAAATTTAGGTTGAAAAGCTATGAAGCACATACTCATTGGCTGACATTGAACTTCAGCGAGGACTGTGATGATGCAACAAGTCAGGGGTTCCTCTCCCGCCCCCTTTGTCTGCTGCTACTTGGCTTCGTCTATCAGAGCAGTAATCACATAGCAATTACGCAGTACATAACAGAGTAGAGACGAATTACTGCCAGCTCCCACCTTCCGCCACGTGCCCTCTTTAGGCGAGCTGCCAGCCTATTCAAGTGCAGTATTAGCACATATGGCACCAGAAGCAGCACTGTTAATTGTTCAGGAGAAATATATTAATTCTCCAACGTCACTCCGAAGAACATGCCAAGTTACGTTCATGTACCGCTGCATTAACCTGCATTTATTTCTGTACCTCCGTGACCTCTGGCACTGGATGTGAACAAATCCACAGCCTGCTTCCAGTCTCCGACCGGGTCAGGAATGGAATGAATGAAGCCCCCATCTAGCGGCGAGGATATGAACCGATATGAACAGTGCCGGCTGCTGAGGCCTGTCGCACTCCTCTGGGGCAATGATTAAATGAATGACAAATGAAATGATAGTGGAGAATGTTGGTGGAATGAAATTTTGACAGGGAAAACCGGAGTACCCGGAGAAAAACCTGTCTGCCTCCGTTTTGTCCAGCACAGATCTCACAAGGAGCGACCGGGATTTGAACCACGGACCCAGCGGTGAGAGGCCGGCGTGCTGCCGCCTATGCCACGGAGGCACCTTGGCACTGGATGTAGCCTAATAATGAAATTAATTGAAATTAAAATGTAAATAATATAATTATAGAAATTAAACTACAAAAGTTAAAATAAATATTGTACAAATAAAACTGAAAATAATAAGAGTAGATATACTGTAAGTTAATAATTAAAATCACAATTTTACACGGTATGTAAATATAAAAATTAAAATTATATAAATCTCTGCTTAGTATAAAACCAAGTCCCCGATTCTTGGATGTTACGGGTAAACTCGAGAACCACTGGATGTATTTTGATGCGGTTTTCACCATTCTGTAAAGGGTATCTCGAGGATGATTTCTTTAAAAAATAATTTATTTATGATCAAAGGAAGCCGAGCAGTAACGATTTCAGTGGAAAAGTCGAAAAAAAAACCTGGCGTCCGAGCGCTATGTAAGCTTACGCTGGACAAACCGTTAAAAATATCTAAATACTATGAGTGTAAGAATTGTTCAGCATGAAAGGTTCTACAAAAAAGTCCGCGAGAGCATATGTCTATCTTCAATACATCGCCCACTATAAGTGTTTTTACGTTTTAATTTCTCCCAACCGTGTCCATTCGTCTACTGAGGCGACAGTTTACGAGCTAGCTAAGGGCGAGTCTATCATCCCTGTTACAGCCTAGCTAGCGGGCGAACCTATTGCCCCATATACAGCCAGCAGCAAACCGCTGAGTCGTGTTGAGTTAAGACTTCTGAGAAGGGTGGTTGTGTTTGGAGTTTCCCTGGAAGTGCAACTCGGCTTTTCTTCATTTCGCCTGTGAACTTTTCGTTCCGCAAAATTCACAGTCAAGTTTGATTGGACGGAAGGGAGATTTGTGTTTCATGCACCTCGCCATTCTTAAATTACGACTGACAAGAATTTGTTGCACATGCATCTCAATGATAATATAATTAAGAGTCAAGTCAGTGATTTTAACCCATCATGCCGAGACGTAAAACGGATATTGGTCGTTGTTCATTGACATTGGAAAAACAGCGCTTATCACGTAATGCATTCATAACTGTTCCCGGGCGAAGTCGGGTCGGGTTGCTAGTACAGTATAAAGTTATTAACAAGTAGTTCCGTGAAGAACTAAATAGCCTATTTTCATACATCTTACTTATATTAATTGCCTCTATCAACATATAACATTTCAGTTTGATTGCTGTAATAGAGTCGTAGATATTGAGAACCGTCTAAATATTTTGGATGGTCGCCATGTTGGATTTTTATATATATAGGCCATAGAGTTATGTACTATTAGATGACGATTATTGCGTAGGTTCATTATTCAAACTTTCACTTCGATCGCATGATTAGGACACAAGAAATAAAAACTTAATTTTTAAATTTCGCACAGCCGCCATCTTGAGATTATGTAAACAATTGAACTAAATTAGGTGTCAGTGCATTAATATGTGTATAAAGATATGCTCTACCATGTTTCACTGCGATTGTTTAGTTAAATCGCGAGATAGGTCTATTTAAATGTTTCAACTTCGCTTGGGCGCCATGTTGTTTTTAAACATAATAGGTTTTTAAAAGTCACATAGGTGAACTTCTAGCAGTGCCCTTTATCACCGTACAACATTTAAGGGTGATATCGGTAATAGTTTCGGAGATATCGAATGCCGGTGAAATATTTCGCTACCTCTGTACCAAATTTCGTTCAATTAGGTTTCGTCGTGTTTCAATTGATTGAGGGGACAGACATACACACAAACTCACAGACAGACATACAATTTTTGGCCCTGTGTAGATTTCATAAGTCTACTTTCAATTTGTTGCCAACATCGAAAGTAGGCTAAAAATGGAGGTCTCGTGGTTCATGATTGCGAGATTGACGGTCACGTAAAACTACAAGCTTCCTTCCTTGCCGCCTTAGCTTTATTACATATTTTCATTGCTCATTAAATCCTCCGATGGGAAAGGCATCCGGTAGTAAAAGCCATCTGTCACATATAGATTTATCTCACCTCACTCTCGAACTCGAAGACACGCGATTAATGAGGATTGACATTATTTTATACAATGCGAAAGAAGCGTAAAACAAAGTTGTGTTAGACGCGGCGAGTCTGACTATAGTAGCCTTGTTGCGAGTTGCTAGTCTGCTCACGTCATAGCGCGGTGTTTGTTGTTTGTTCTGCACAAACATTTGCAGGAGGCTGTTATGCGGACGAGAATATAAGTCTTTCGGCATGCTGCTCGTGTATACGATACAAAAGAAAAAAAAAGGAGAGAGAGAGATATAGCGGCGACTGTTGTTTAAGGGGCGTGAAACATTTAGACCTTAATTGTATAGTTGATAGTGAAAATGATGACATGGAAATTACAACTAAAACCAACTACTAACTAAAAAATAAAAAATAAGAAACAGACAAAAACAAGAAATAAAAGACAGGGAAAAGTAATACCCTGAAAATGCCTCGAAGAATGAGGATTGAGGAACTTGGAAGGAAGTAGAGCCATGAAAATCCTGGTAGTAAAGGGAAAGAGAAGAAGAGGATCCTCCCCAAAGTCACTGAAAAAAAGGCGAAACTTGATCCAACTCAGGAGTCCATTCGGGGTCGCCAACTCCCGAGCTCAACAGTAGTGAGCCTTTGAGGATGTAGCACTATCCAGGGTGCACCATAAGTGGTGGGGATTGGTGCAGATTGCAGAAGATACCATGAAAAACAAAGGCTTGGCCTTCGTCAAGGGTTAATTTTTTTGTTTGTCGTGTGGCCTCCTGAGACGCCGAGTGCATGTCTTTCTAGTCGACGCCCGGGGGTGACCTGCGCGGGATGAGAGATGGAATGGATGAAGATGAATGAAACTGGGCAAGGATGTGGAAGGAAGCGGCCGTGGTCTGCCAGAAGGTACCGTCCTAGTACTTACCTGGTGTTGAAAATGGGAAACAACGCGAAAGCATTTCAAGGACGGCCGACGATGGGGCTCAAACACACGCGTCTACCGAGTCAGCAGAGAGCTTGCCCCATGACCTAACGCTGCGCTTTAGCGAGCGTAGCCACTGCTGTCGGTTTAATTAAGATGGGAAAATGAAAGAAACCTTGGGCCAGAATACCCTAATACCGTCGCGTCGGGGTTGGAAGAGAGAAAAATAAAAGGTAGGTCGACAGAAAGATGATAAAGGAGCCTAGGGCAAATAAGTGGAAGCAATGCCCAACTCAGCTGGGGTCCAGTGGACGACGACCCACATCCCAGTATAGTTGTGAGCTACTGGCTTCAATCCTTTCTTTCTTTCTTTCTTTCTTTCTTTCTTTCTTTCTTTCTTTCAGCTTGCAATCTTGTACTCCACCAACGTCGTTTCCAGGTGGGCTAGGACTTATATTAATAATAATAATGTTATTGGTTTTACGTCCCTATTAACTACTGGGGCTTTTGGAGACGCCAGGGTGCCGGAATTTTGCCCCGAAGGGGATCTTTAACGTGCCAGTAAATCTACTGATAAGGCTCCCTCGCATTTGCTCACCCTTAAAAGCCAACGGGCTGCGCCAGGATTCGATTCTGCAACCTTTGGAACAGCTGGCGAGAACGTTACCGCTGAGCCACGTAGCCAGTCAGAAGATCTTATATTAGCTGATGACGTGGTGGCTGCTGATCTCGCCATCCGATTTATAAGTAAGAGTGGGTTAGGGCTAGCAATCTAAATTTTCCAGTGGATGTTTACTCAAAGAACTTGTTCTATTTTTAAAATAGAATTTTATCATTTCAAATGATCTTGTCGACTTCATCGTTAAGCTTAGGTCTACCGTTATGCGTCACGGTTACGGCGTGTATGACGTCATCATGTTGCTCAGTGCATATGCACCGAGTCTGAGTTTACTCCTGGGGTCTGGCGTTATGCGAACGGAGCCGGTGAGTTCGTGACGTCATGCAGCCCCCGCACGGGAAGCCTAAGTTAAAGGGTAATGGAGTCTGTTGAGTCTGAGTTTACTCCTGGGGTCTGGCGTTATGCCATACGGAGACGGCGATTGCGTGGCGTCATGCAGCAGAGTGCACCTCCCGCTCTCCACTCCCCGCGCGGGAAGCCTAAGTTAATGGGTAATGGAGTCTGTTGAAAGAGCCCTCCTGAGCCTTTCTAACATGTGTAGTATTTGTAGCATGCGTCATTTGAAATGATATAAAGACTAGTCTCTCAGACTGACTGTATCTTTTTTGTTTATTATTATTAGTTTTATTTAGTTTTTTGTTTTATTATTTTAGACCATTTCATATTAAAGGCTTCCACCTCTAAATTTTTATTCTAAATTTGTATAATTTAATCCATATTAAGAGGGGCAGATGACCTCGTTGTTCAGCAATCTAAATTCCCCAGTGTACAGTACATTTACTCAAAGAACTTGTTCTTTTTTGAAAACTCCAATAACTAACAGGTGGGCTAGAGTCCCCCTGAAAAGAGGCTCTGCACACTCGAATGCGCACTTAGATTATTTAAGAATGTTTTTTTTTAAATTATTGCAAAATGTTGTAAACTAAATACGAAGAGTATCCTCCAGCTAGTAACAGAAACTGAACTTACATGTTCCGAGTGGAGAGATACCCAGTTGCTCCAGAAGGGCTCTCCATGTACGAAATCAAGGTGATATCCGCTTCAGATACTGCAGCGAGACAGAAACACTTTCCACGTATTTGTCTTTTTTTTTTTTCCACCGAAGAAACAACAGGCACCATCGTTTAAGGAATCTGTATGCAATCGTTTTTGAATGTAATTTTATAGTTATCGAGTAAGTTTACTGCATTGCTGAAGGGGAAGCACCCATCATATAGTATAAACTCATCATTGCACTGGACAAAACACGAGTACGGGAGCCTATTATCGATCCCGCGGTATGATGCGAAAAAAATCAATATCAGCCTTCAGCAGTCAATCTTGAGAAGAGGAAAATGTACAAACTGACCATACCCTACTTAAAAAAGAAGAAAAAACGTATATCGTGAAGGAAATACGCGTGATTCAATTTTTGATAGGAAGCCATGAGACGATGAAGAAATCTGTCGTCCAGTTCTTCAAATCCGTAGGGATTCGCGGATTCTGCTACAAATTTGCAGGGATGCCACTCTCTACATCTGACATGGTCGATCCAGATCTTCGTATAATACTATAAACTGAGATCTTACTTAAAAATTCAACCCGTTCTTAAATATTATAAACCTTTATTTTTATATGATAGGCTCTATGCTCACAATTATTGATGAGTAACATCTTTCCGCTCGGTTGCTGGATAGTTTTGTGGGAGTGATTTTGAAAATTGGGGATGGAAGTGAATCGGGCGGAAGTGGATCGAACGGAAGTGGATCGGACGGAAGTGAAGACGCACTGCCAGAAAAATGGGACGGAAGTGAATCGGGTGGAAGTGGATCGGACGGAAGTGAAGACGCACTGCCAGCTGGATGTACAATTGAAAATGTGTGTATTGGAAACAAGGCAGTGTGTGCTCTGTAGCGCGAGAATGTTATGGCAATACAGTAGGCAGTGCATTTAGCAGGCACTGGTTTGATGAGCACAGTGGCAAATGTTTCACCGACTTTCATTTGTCATTGAGCAGTTTTTGAAGCTTCACGTTCAAGGTTGAATATCACATGGGGTAGGACAAAGACGACAAATGACATTTAAGTAAGCGGCATTATTGTCAAGCTGTGGGTGAGTAGTCAAATATTAAATGCATAACAGAATGTTGTTATATGAGTGGAATAAAAGCTGTATTTTCATCATATGTGAGACTAGGTCATTTCATGATTGTAGGAAGGCATGTTTTGATTGTTTACGACGAACTGTATGAGAGCCTTGAGAATAATGAATGTTATAGTTACTGAGGAATGTGCTCACAGTATTTGAGAGTACTGTCGACGTTGTGTGTCACTTTGTTATTATGAATTATTAATGTAAAAGGAAGGAAGGAAGCTTGTAGTTTTGCGTGCCCGTTAATCTCACGATCATGATCCACGGTACCTCCCTTTTACATGGAATGCGAACCACAGGACATGGCATTTCAATTTGAAAATCTCACATGTATTGACCGGGAATCAAACCCGGTCTAGCTTGGTGAGAGACTAACAGCTTGACCGCTGCGCCACAAATGTGACAGTAGCATATCTCCAATTCAATCTATACATTCATCATAGTACCAGTATGAAAATGGAGTGTAAATTAACATTTCAATAATGTCCAAGCTGTGTAGTATACGAGTAGGATAACATGTCAGATGTTACACATCATATGCGACTACTGTAAGGCTCGTATCTTTTTATCTAATTTTTAGTGTTCGTTCTTTGTTCGATATTCTTTATCTTCGTTGGCAACTCGAATTGATCGTGAAGTTATTATAAGTAAATAACAAACACATTTGCAATAGGCTAAATTATTGCTGCTAGCACTAGAAAGTAATGCACATTCTCCAATAAAAGGTAGGAGTTAAGAAATAGGCTATATGTTCGTAACTTTTCACTGTTTAAAAGTCAAGGTTGACTTCATATTCAAGCAGTACGAGTAGGCCTACTGTGAAATAAAGAAGCGATTTTTTCACTGGTTAAAGTGAATTTAAATAACTTTTAGCTAGAAGAAATAATAAATCCGCTATTGCCGATTCTCTGAAAGATCTTAAGAAATAAGGGAGTCTCCTACATGCAATGAAGAGAGACGATATTGTGGTTATATACTCGTATATGGGAGGGTGAACGGTGAGCTGTGTTTATATTTCTCATCACTAAGGCGTGAATCTGACGAACAGGAATAGAATAATAACACGAAAAACTTCCGCTCACAGATATTTCATAAGAGCGACCTTCATAAACGATCCTAAAATAACCCAGCGTAACTTATTTAGAGTTACATCTCTTCTTAGTAGAAATTGGGAGAAAGTTTCGTTTGAGTTTCAAGCCGAAGCCTTGACTGTGCAGCAAGGATCATCTTGCAAGCGAACCTTCCACCTCAACACAAAGAATAGTGTAGGGGTCATTTCCAACAACAAGCTTCGGGCAAACCCTTCTGATGACTCCACTGCATCGCAAACAAAGCCACGCAAGGTTATACGATAAGAAAGTTACCGAACAAAATACGTTTGCTTTTAATGACTCGTAATCGTTAATTTTACGACGGATTCTTATCGAGCATCCAAAGAGTTCGTAAATTTTACGCCAAATACTTTCTTCTTAGGCCTACAGAAAGAAATATTGCGCCATACTTAACCTACTATTACGCCGCAGTTATGCCCATTTAACATACTGATAATTAGATGTAGCTTAAAGAGAGGAAAAAACATTCGCTGTTCCGCCATTTGAGGTGGGGCTAACTTAAATTTTTTGCTCTTTTTTTATATTTTTGGTTGTCAACATATTGAATTTTCACAGAAAGTTTGTTTGAAACAGAAATGTTAATTTATTTTCGAGATATGGGCTTTTGAAGTTTGTCAACTTAGGCAAACATCCACCAATTACTTTTTCAGGCATTTTCTTCCCAGCTATTTCCCACAACTTCAATTTTTATCCAATTAAGGTATTGTACATTATATCGGAAAGTACTGCACCGATCTATTATAGTATAGTATCTATTATCATAGTATTTTTATATGCGTATGTACATTAATATAACTTAGAATAACAGCTCCAGTATTTAGGCTATGTAACTTCAGGTTTTGCTTAAAAACATTTTTTTAAACTTTTCAAAGAAAAAAAATATTCAAATACTAAGTTTGAAGGAAATAGAATGCCAGATAGAACTGAATTGGGGCAGGTGGGCCATTTACAGGATGGTAATATGGGGAAAGAAATACTGTAGAGTCGTGGTGCAGAAAAGCCAATGCAGTGAGTTCTCAGTTGCGATCTACAGTATTCTGTACGAAAAAAGTTAGTGTAGCGACGAAACTCTCTCTACATCGCTCAGTATTTAGACCGAACTTGCTGTATGGAAGTGAGAGCTGGGTAGATCAGGATATCTGATACATAAGCTAGAGTAACTGAGAGGTAGCACGAATCAGGCGCGGATCTAGAGTTTGGCTTTGGAGGGGTCAGAGGATCGAAATTGTTAAGGAAAATTGTATCACTAACAACGCAATCACAAATTAAACAAACGTACAAAACCAGACCATATTTTGGCAAGCTACATGGATAGAAATTTGATGCGTTTAGCGCACCAAAAACATTCGTACAAATTGCAACATCGTGTTTTGCGACTTTTACGAGCTTCGAGAAAAGTATCAATGTACGTTACAGTTTCGGCAAGTCGAGTTGCTACCGTCAAAGGGAGAAAGTCACAGCTTAAATTGCCAACCAAGCTTGCAGTTTGGACGTCGGCAAAAAATTTTGGTGCGAAAAAAGCCCCAAATTCCTATCCTTGCATTGCTGCACATTCATCGTGACATCACTATAAACATCGATTCGGTAATCACAAGGTTTGCTAAACAAAATAGACGAGTTGATTTTGTTATGTAAATAATCGTTTTTATTTATCAGGTATGAAGTTGTAAATATGTACAGTTGTAACAGAACATAATAATTGCAATAATAGTACATTATGCAACGAGCCTTGTATTTGACCATGGCCACCTCGATCACTCTACTATGACACTAGGCCAGGCAGTGTGTTTTACATTAGAAGGCCGTGGAGCTCAGCGCATCTAATTATCTAATTGGTCAAACAACTGTTTCTTGAGCTCTGATTGGTGGGAGAAACAGTTTCATAATGAACAAGAAGTTCCGTTAAGAACTATACAGCCTACTTTTCATGCCAATGATTATTCTACAGAATATGAACCTATCTAGAATAATGACGAAATTAAGTTGCTAATATCGAAATTTCCAATTAGTTCGAAATACTGTATACCTGGCATAATGTATCCTAATAGAGCACTACAGTTGGCAGCCCTGATGACTGAATATATTCTTAGTTCCATCTCTTAAGGTACAAAATACAAAATTTGGTTGAAGTCCAATGAATCGCATGGACGTTACATGCAGTTAAACATTGGATCTAACAGCGCGCGTAAAATCATGTTGGCAACAATGTCATGCATGTATTGGTCAGAAATAATCTGAAATAATATGATCTATTGTTGTGCCAATTTTGAATGAAATCCATTAGTTAGTATAGAAGTTACATGCATTTTAAAATTGGACCTATCAGCAGGCTTAGAATCATGTTGGCAGCACTGACGTATATTAGTTACTCCAAATTCGTCTAGAATGCCAGGTACTATACGTGTGCAAATTTTAGAGCTATTGGCTTGCATACTTTCTGATATATTGATATTAGGGTAACAAAAATAGGGACAGCGCATATTAACAGTTGGCAGCCCTGGTTGCTCCTTAGAATACGCATAGTCATATCTGTTATGGTACACATAACACATACGAAATTTGGTTGAAATCCAAATGATAGTATGGAAGTTGCATGTATTTAAAGTTGGACCTGTCAGCAGGCTTAGAATCATGTTGGTAGCACTGACGTATATAAGTTACTCCAAATTAATATAGAATGTCAGGTACTATACGTGTGCATAGTTTAAAGCTGTTGGCTTGCATACTTTCTGATATATTGGTATTTGGATAAAATAAATTAGGAGCATTTATTAACAGTTGGCAGCCCTGGTAGGTCTTAAGAATACGCTCAGTCATATCATGTTATGTACACATACAACATACGAAATTTGGTTGAATTCCAATTGATAATGTAGAAGTTATATGCATTTAAAAATTGGACCTCTCAGGAGGCTTATAATCATTTTGGCAACACTGCCATGTTTGGCGTCCTGGAAATTAAACTGAAATATTATGGTATGTACGTGTGCCAATTTTGAAATAGCTCCCATTCATACTTTCCAAGATATCCAACATGGAGCTCAAATTTCAATTGCGATTTTTTAGCAGTTGGTAGCACTGACATCATTTTCAAATATGGCCGTGAGATATTCAGGTGTAGGTCTTTACTCCTACCAAATTTTGTTTCGATTGCTGCAGCCGTTTAGGAGTTGATAGGGGGGGACACACACACAGCCAGACAGACAGACAGAAGGACAGACAGACAGACAGACAGACAGACACACATTTGCCCGATCTCATAAGTCTACTTTTTTCTCATTTTTGCAAAATGTGAAAAGTAGGCTAAAAATAGTGTTATAATGAGCCTGGTACGAATGATTGTTGGGGAAAATGGATAGGAGCAATGACAGGAAGGTAGTCGTAATGAAGAGATAAAGGCCAAAGCTGTTCGTATGAGTCAACTCAGATGGTGGGGTCATATGATGATAATAGGGGAGGAGAGATTACCTAAGAGGTTAAAGAGCTCGGCTGCAGAGGGCAGAGATAGACCTAGGGGGCGATGGTTAGATTCAGCGTTGAACGATTCCAATGTGAGTGGTGTAAAAAGAGAGAAGATCGCAGTGCTAACTGCTAATAGGGGAACATGGAGACAACTTAATAGTAAACAGAGGCTTGCAGACTAGACTGGACGCTGAAAGGCAAATGAAATGAAAACATATGTACCGTATGTATAAATATTAAGCGTAGTATAAAATTTGTGGTCATAATTATTGCAGTTTTTTTTTTTTTTTTTTTTTTTTTTTAGCGTATGGCTGTTAGTGCCGGGAGTGCCCAAGGACATGTTCGGCTCGCCAGTTTTGTAGCTGCTTCGAGACGGACACCCAATGGGTGAGCTACAAGTACCGTTGGGGAGGAAAGTTGGAAGGGAGGGTCGAGGAGTTGGAAGGTAGCGGCTGTGGCCTATAGTTAAGGACCAACCCCGGCATTTGCCTGGAAGGAAGATGGGAAACCACAGAAGACCATCTTCAAGGTTGCCGGCGGGGGGATTCGAACCTCCTCGCCTCCCGGATGTGAGCGACTGCCAACAGTCATGCCGCTAACTCACCCGGTATTATTGCAGTGATTCCTGCCCAAGCCCGAATCGGTAGTTTATCGAGCTACCCTGAGATAATTCAATGATTTGGAATTTTTGAAATTGAATTAAAATTAATCAATCAAAATAATTTAATCAATGCAGCATTAATCTTAATAATTGCCCAAGATCGCGGGTTCAAACCCGGCCGAAGTCGTCGGTTTTTTTAAGAGCTTTAAAAATTTCCCTCATTCGGGGAGGAAGTAAAGCCGGCGGGCTCATGTCATAGATTTATGGAATGTAAAAGAACCTTCCACTAACTACAATTGCGTGAAGCTAATTTGTTAGGTTAGATTTGGTTAACGCTCTGTTAAGTTCCAACGTTCGCCGCCAGATGCCGGTTGCAGTTGTATCTAGTAGCCTAGTTCACAGCTAGGTGTCATTGACGGTAGCATTTGGTAGCAAAAGTAGTAATTACTTGAAATTGATTGTCTACGGTGGCGTAGTTGGTAGCATGCTGAACTGCTGCTCAAACCCGGCCGAAGACGTCGGATTGTTTAAGGCCATTAAAATCCTTCAGTATGCCTTCCTTCGGAAAGGAAGTAAAGTCGGCGGTCCCATGTCATAGATTTATGGCATGTAAAAGATCCTTCCACTTGTGTGAAGCTAACTTTCTGGGTTAGATTTGGTTGTAACGCTCTATCCAAGTTCCAACGTTCACCAGTTGGTATCAGTGACATCTGGTAGTGAAAGTTGGAACTACCTGAAATTGAATGGAACTTGTAGCTCACCCTATGGGTGTCCGCTTAAAGCAGCCACAGCCTCTGGCGAGCCGAACATGTCCTCTCACACTTCCGGCACTTTAAGCCGTACGATAAATAAATAAAATACCTGAATTACAGACAACACACACTAATACAGGCATCACTATTAACACCGGTTATCAGACAGATTCTACATACACCCAAAGTACACGGGGCTACAATACCAAGTTGTTGCAGCCCCTAAACTGATTAACCAACCAACACCCAAGATGTACTTCAAATGCTTATAAAATGCAATAAACCCCGATAATTGAAAAGGAAAACTGAAAATGCCCTATCTCTCAAAATTAGAGAAAAATGCAAAATAAATGCCCTAACAAATACGCTTAGTAGGCTACTCTGAAACACATTTATATAATCTACAACTCGTCAATAAATTGGGTTTACCAAAGAAAAGATGCAAAGCCCTAGTGATTAGCCTGTTAGTAAACATTGAGCTATTCCTATAGCTGCCAATGCGAGATGCACCATTAGCAATGTGGGCCGGGACATCCAGTACATCACTGGAAACCACATTACCACCACTTACTGAGTTGCTCCGTGGAACGGTGCCCGCTGGCGCGAGGAAGGAAAGAATCCCCTGGTATGCATTCTGCGTAGTTTCTCTAATGAAGTCTTCAAAGATCAAAACCAACTGTTGTATTGCACTAAATTTAATGGGATCAACAAAGGATAATGCTTCCCCTTACGTGGCGTGTGGGACGCTGTAGTCATTCATAAAGATTGCGCATGTGTTAAATATAGGATCGCAAGTCTCCATAATACTGGTACACGGCTTGAAGCTATGACGTTGGGATATGATTATGATTAAGGTTCAGAAGTTAAGGGAAAGTCATATTTTTTCCTGGGCTTATTTTGACCGAAATTTGAAAGATAAGTGCGAATGAAGGGGCCTTCTCATTTAAGGCAATTTTATTTAGCCTGTAACAAAATGTATAAGTCGCCTCCGCAGCGTAGCGGTCAGCATGGTTAGCTGCCGCCCCGGAGGTCCTGGGTTCGATTCCCGGCTCTGCCACGAATTTTGAAAAGTGGTATGAGGACTGGAAGGGGGTCTACTCTGCCTCGGGTGGTCCACATGAATAGAGGGGGTTCGATTCCCACATTAGCCATCCTCGAACTGGTTTTCTCGTGGTTTCCCACTTCGTCTTCAAGAAAATGCCTGGATGGTGCCTACTGTAAGGCCACGGCCGCCTCCTTCCCTATTCCTTGCCTACATCCAAATCTTCCCTTTCCTTCCCATCCCTCATGAGGCCCCTGTTCGCTTTGCAGGTGAGGCCGCCTGGGCGAAATGCTGATCACACCTCCCCAGTTGTATCCACTCCGACCAAGTGTTCCCAGCTCTTGGACTCTGCTTGGAAAGGCGGTAGTGGTGAGTTCCCTCGCTGAGTCCGTGGGAAACACCAACTTGGAGGGTAAAATTGACTTTAAAAAATGTATATAAACATAAGCCAACAGAATATGTTGTACATTAAAACCGTACATGTATATGTGCAAGAACGTACACTTAATATAAATTTTGCCATAACAGAGGATTCCAAATATAGCCTTGTTCCAAAATTTCACAAATTAAAATTTCAAAAACCAAACTTTTTCATATTTTTCTTAACATATTTTGTAACAGATCTGTTTTTTTTTTTTAATTTTAATTTGTGAGCTTTTGGAATAAGACTATATTTAGAATCCTCTGTTATGGCAAAATGTATATTAAGTTAAGTGTATGTTCTTGCACATTTACGTGTCCTAAATTACGCTGAGGAATGTCACAATGAGACTGCAACCTGTTGGTTGGTTCCTCAGTTTAGGGGCTGCAACAACGCGGTCATGTAGCCCCGTGTACTTTGGGTGTGTGTAGAATCTGTCTGATGATAACCGGACTATTGAACTTTCCAAATAGTTCCCACTTTTTCCGCCAAACGCCACCGTCAACGACTACTAGTTCATAACTTAGCTACCAGACGCCACTGCAGTCGGCTCTTGGCAACGAACGTAGGAACCTAAGAGCGTTGTTTACATTCTTAACCTATACAATTTAGCTTCACACAGGTGTAATTAGTGGAAGGTTCGTTAACATCCCATAAATCTATGACATGGGACCGCCGGCTTTACTTCCCCTCCGAAGGAAGGCATACTGAGGGATTTTTAACGCTCTTAAAAATCCGACGGCTTCGGCCGGGTTTGAACCCGCGATCTTGGGCATAGAAGCTCAGCATGCTACCGTCTATAAGGAATCGGGCTATCATAGTCATTTTTATGCCATTTTATTTTCCCTATAAATGCATATTTTAACCATATTTATTGTTTTTGTCATATTTTTTTAAATTTTAGTGATATAAAGTCATAATTGGTAATATTTTGAGCATTGTTGTTTGAATTTGCACACGTTACATGCTGGAAACATGGAATTTACAAATAGTGCAGTAGATATATTTTTCTCTGTATTCCCGGAACAGGTAATGATGATGATGATGATGAACGTGTGGCCTCCGGAGAAGCCGAGTGCAGGTCTTTCTAGTTGACGCCCGTGGACGACCTGCGCCTCGTAATGAGGATGAAGTGATGATGAAGACGTCACACACTCTCAGTTCCCGAGCCATTGGAATTAACCCCAGGAGATTAAATTCCCCGATAGCCCAGCTGGGAATCGAACTCGGGACACTTTGGGCCAAGGCCTAGCGTGCTAACCATTGAGCCATGGAGTCGGACGGAACAGGTAGATAACAGGTTTAGAAGACCTGATTCCGTGAAATAATAATGGCCCATTTTGGGAGCCTTGTTGCCTTGGAAACCATATAGACCTTGATCACTAGCGCACGTAAAATAAAACTTCGAAGAAATTTAAATTTAGTAACTATTCAGTAATTTTCTTTGTTGACACTAAAATTGTATTAAAACTCAGCAATTTTTCTAGGTTTATGCCGTGTCTTGTGTGGGGTTTCGCCTAGGAACACCAAGCTGGCTCATCAGCGGGCATTTATTGTCCGTGCCCGGACCCCCACAGGAGTAGCGAACTGCGCGCTACCGTACCTCCCTTTTTTATGAAGTGCACCTGTATTTCTTAACTGCGAGAGCTAAATGCCCTCACCTCCCTATATAGGCTTCCATAAAGATGATATATTGGATTTCACGACCAGTGAATTCAAACTCAGCAAATTTGCTAGGTTTATGCCGCGTCTTGTGTGGCTGTGAAGGCTGCTTGAGCTTTTAGCTCTCGCAGCCAAAAAGTACAGGTGCGCTTCATAAAAAGGGAGGTAGCACGCAGTTCGGTACTGCTGTGGAGGTCCAGGCACGGACACCAAGAGCACACTGATGAGCCAGCTTCGTGTTCCTAGGTTAATCCCCACACAAGACACGGCATAAACCTAGAGAGGCGGCTTCGGTGGCGTAGTCGGTAGCATGCTGAGCTTCTATAACCAAGATAGCGGGTTCAAACCCGGCCGAAGCTGTCGGATTTTTTAAGAGCGTTAACAATCCCTCAGTATGCCTTCCTTCGGAGAGGAAGTAAAGCCAGCGGTCCCATGTCATAGATTTATGGCATGTTAAAGAACCTTCCACTAATTGCACCTGTGTGAAGCTAAACTGGATAGGTTAAGAATGTAAACAACGCTCTTAGGTTTCTACGTTCGTTGCCAAGAGCCGACTGCGGTGGCGTCTAGTAGCTAAGTACTGAAGTTGGCCTAGTAGTCGTTGACGGTGGCGCTTGGCGGCAAAAGTAGGAACTATTTGAAACATTCTAAGTTGCAGTACTAAATTAAAAAATACAAACAGGTAACACACACTATTACAGTCATCACAATTAACACCGGTTATCAGACAGATTCTACACACACCCAAAGTACACGGGGCTACATGACCGCGTTGTCGCAGCCCCTAAACCTAAGAACCAACCAACCAAACCTAGAAAGATTGCTGCGTTTTAATTCACTGGCCGTGAAAGCCAATACACCATCTTTCTAAAATTGTATGTTATAATAATAATAAGTCGCCTCCGTAGCGTAGCGGTCAGCATGGTTAGTTGCTGCCACGGAGGTCCTGGGTTCGATTCCCGGCTCTGCCACGAAATTTGAAAAAGTGGTATGAGGACTGGAACGGGGTCTACTCAGCCTCGGGTGTTCCAAATGAGTAGAGGGGTTCGATTCCCACCTCAGCCATCCTCGAAGTGATTTTCCGTGGTTTCCCACTTCGTCTTCGGGTAAATGCCGGGATGGTACTGCCCCCGGAAATTGAATTATATTGAGACCACGATGGCTGTATTGGAAAATATCAGTAAAGTTATGGATGTCATAGTTATGACGTGGATATTCATGACGTAGGCACGGATGACGCAGATTTCATGCCAGTAGGCTGATTGAGCTGAGATTCTTGGTGACGTCATGAGTTTGTTCGAGAAAGATCTTAGATTTACGACGCAGTCGCAGGAAACAAGGTATTGTGCTAAGGAAGAAGCTACGCTATTGGAGGAGAGACTCGAACCAATGAACGATAGTTTGGAAGGAAGACGGAGATTGCTGAAACTACGATATTTGATTACTTTTGGCATGCAGATTTGTGGAAATCTATTTTCAGTTATGGCATTGATTTGGAATTTTGAAGAAATTAATTTTGAGTTTTTGAATTTTGAAAATCCGTCAAGTATAGCCAAAGTTAAAACTTCCAGCAATGACGCAGCAACAGGCTATGGAAGGGATGGATACGCCCCTTAAGAAGTTGATAAAAGGTCGTGCACAGGAGAGAGGAGCTCTCAGATCTCAGAACTCAGATCTCAGAACTCATAATAGCAGAACTCATAATCTCAGAACTCAGAACTCAGATCTCATATGTCAGATCGCATATATATTTCTGGTGATATATAGTTATTTTCAAGTGATTCAGTGAAGTAAGTTGTCTTTAGCGTGGTTAAAGCCTGGCGCATCGAACGAACACGGAGCAGTTCCATTTTACGCTGCTCGAAACTAGGTGAAGTTGAAACGCTCACATTAACGTTTCCACCAGTCAAGATATCAAGCGCTAACTTCAGCCTTTATTATAATTCTATTGGGCAGTATAACATTGAGGTGTGTAGAAGATTTGAACAATTTCACAGTTATACTTCGAAAGATATTGGAACTTTAAGGCTGCCAACAAAAGTGATTTTCTCGCCACATGAGAAACACTTATAAAATTCCACATTATACACTACGGCTGACACGTGGAGTGCAACAGTGATATTGGAGAATACGTTTGGTATTACAACGATACATTCGACTATGGAATATTATAATCTTGCAGTGCTTTCAATGATTATAACAGTAGTTGAGATGGAAGGCTAAGGCTTTAATGCAATTGGGACATATATCGCTTGGAGTAAAGTAACAGCATGGAACTTCGTTAATCGTCTTTCTACAAAAGCGAGCATGTAGTGAACATCCAACTACACTCATGCATCGTGAATCCATCGCTGAATTATACCAGATAACAGTGGAAATATTTTCATACTCCACAACTATGAATATTTCTGCGGAAATAACTACAATAAACTTCATGGCGAATTCCTGCAAGAACTTCCGGGAACTTTCAAGAGAGGCCAGGGTTGTCCCGGCGCACAAGAAGAGTTTTGCCAGAAGGATGTTTTTCGTATCCACGGAGCAGTGCAATTTCGGAGGAGGAAGCAGTTCGATTCTCCGAGGACGCTGATTCCAAATTCGAGGACGGAGCACATCTTTACGCTGGTGAAATGGAACCAACAGCAGTTTTCTTTGAAAACTTTCCTCTGGAACTTCAATCAACAGATAAGGTAGTCGTGAACGTTTCTTGTATTATTTGAGTCTTGTAGCGATATCTGAGCAACCATTCTTCCCATATTTTCTGTCCAATCTTTTGCCCCATTTTCTTGATTGATATTTCTGTACTCAGTACACTTCGATGATTTATGCCTTTTTCTTCGATTTTTGAGACATTGCTATGTCATTGGCATACTTAATAATTTTGGATCAGTTGAGACTGATGATTTACATTCTTTCAGTAATTTGCATAGTTTTGTAGTCACGATTTGACTGTAAAGTTAATGATTTGCTATGGCAGATTTGAATTCAGACAGCGTGTCATTTTATTAAAGTAATTCTATTCAGTAAATTACTTTGACCAATTTTCTGTCATCCTCAAGAAAGAAGAATGATTAAAAGATTTTAGAGCGTTAAAATCTATTACGATATCGACGATCTTTGAAATACTAGTCGTCTTATGAACATGATTGCAACATAGACATTTATCATTGCATTATGGACAATTTTATGAAATATGAACTTTAATTACAATTTATTGAATACACTATAGCAATGAACATTTGATAGGAGTTTTTCTCAATTATAGATTGGAACAATAATGTTTGTATTCCACAATCTAATTGTATTCTATTCGACTATTTGGCAGTTTAGATGAACTTTGTTTGAAGATAGTATTTTTATACTGCGTTACTTTGAAGATGTTAATCTCAATTTTGATAGACCAGGCAGGAGTGTCTAATCGTATTTGCTATTAAATTTATTTGTGATTGGCAAATTTTTACTTCATATCGATTCATGAATGAAACCCACGAAGGTTAAATAATAACAGTCATTATTACAATTGATGAATATAAGAATTTTTAAAGTGGAACAATGGATGTATAATCGTTAGTTCAGTGGACGTGTAAAAGTCGCTGTTGAGTAATGCCCTTGAATAATGAAGGAGGTTCCCACAATAATTAATGAAGTTGATGAATTAATAAGTGGAGGTTTTTGTGTGTAGTTTGGAAGATTTTTATGCCATATATATGAAGATATATGATGAATTTTGGGCCAATTGTTGTGCAATTTTGTGCGTTATAAGCGAAGTATTTTTCCGCTGAATATTGTTCTTGTTCTTTGAAAGATTATTCATATGAAGATACTGTTAAAATTAACAAGAGTGTTAAATAATTTGAGATAAAGATTTTGAATGGAGGTTACAGTCACAAATATTAATAATTATTATTAAACCTTATTAAACCTGAATTTGACAGTTAAATATAACTAACCTTCATTGGTCGATTATATCATCACGATTTGAGTAATTATCAACCGGATAAACGTGTGGTTTAATGTATTCCTTGTATAAATAATATAAACAATTAATATTGTAAAATAATTTTGTAAATATCTTTGTTAAATAATTTGAAATGATAGTGATTAATACAGGCGTGTATAAAATGTTCAATGGTCATTTGACATTGTTATAAACAATTTTTTATTGTTATAAATAATTAATGAACTTTTGTTATTAACATTTAGAGTTTTGAAACAACGCTAATTAAGCAAGTGGTTTGAACAATTAATCATGATTTGGGATTGTTGGAGTAATCCACTGGTGTTTGAATGAAGCATGTAAGACATTTGCGTGATAATATTTCAGTTGAGATGTGAACATTTACGTATTTGAAAAGGAGAGCCAAGCTATGAGGTAACACGCTTATGCTAGGGTTGAACGAACGGGAGTCCGCTTTGACAATACAGGTGCATTGCAGCTGGCCCGGACAACTGTGTTACAGAGGCCAAGGACGTTCCATAATAGCCTTGTGGCTATAAATAAAATGTGAAGTATATAAACACGCAAAACAATTGATATATGTGTCTCATCCCAAATCCCGTTTCCATCCCCAGTGCATTATTATTTTTACGTTGCTATGAGCTTGAGAAAGCTGAAACATTATATGTAGAGAATACAGGTCCTACAGGAGGACATGGTTATGTGGTCGATGGCTTCTGATTGCCACGTTGATTTTATTGTTTTTTTTTTGTTAAATCATTCTTTATGTGAAATAAATTATTGTGCAGTTTAAAGTTTCTCGTCTTTGTTCTGGTTCATTTTAAATATCATGGTGGAGGTTATTGTGTGGGCATACTTTAAGTGATCCAGTTGACAACCCAGTCCCCGAGATAAATTTAAGAGGTAAGTAAAGGTAAGTATGAACCCCCGTATATTTTGGTGTGTTCCACAATAATTTTCTTGTTAACTATTGTGCTCTAATCTCGATAGTATCTGTCAGTGCCATTTTCATTGATGTAGCTGTGCCGGTGCGTTTGATTATTGGCAATCCGATTGAGGGGGCGGATATCTGACAGCCTACTATCAGGATATCGGGTACAGTAGGATTGGCGACCCTAAAACGTGGGGCTTGTTCTACAAAACTGGATTACCAAGTAGGATTGGCGCAATCAACGTGTGGGGCACGATTGCCTCGATTGGCACGTTCGACTGAATAACATTGGATTACCAAGTTATTGCAGTAGAATTGACACCGCAATTTTGCGGAGTGTTCGAATAACATTGGATTACCAAGTTATCGATGTCAAAGGGATTGTGAAGACTCAAATAAAGAGGTAGATTCTTTGTTAGATGTCTTAGCCAATTGTAGAATTTGAGAGTGTGATTATATAGGAATAAATGTTGTGTTGTATTAGGAAAATTACACTCAGAAAAGATCAGATATTATACGACTTGAAAGAGGTTAAATAGGCTGGAAACTTAGAAAAATCGCCTATGATCTGGAATCTTATTTTATTTGACCGGCTTATGACATGTATAGTCATATTAAAGATAAATTTAAATTATTTGGATTATAAATGTAAATTATTTGTGTTAGGATATTTTAAAATGAACCAAAGAAACTTGAACATGTGCTTGAGTTTATTTCAACATGAAAAGTCTACGAAGGTTAATTATAAGATAATTATAAGTTAGATTTAAGACAGAAAATTGCTCAAATTTTATATATGGTGAAAAATGTTGCTCAGATGTTGTTATTTTGCTCTGTTTGATGTATGTCCCTAAAGCAGTTTATTATTGAAATATTATTGAAATGGCAGACGAAAGTATTAAGAAAACGTTGGAGGAGATGTCCAACAATATGAGGGAGATGGAAGCTAGGAATACTAGCAATATGAAGCAGATGATGGAGGAGAATTTTAGTAATATGTCTGCTAATTTGAAAGCTAGCATGAATGAAAGTGTGAGGGAGATGGAAGCTAGAAATACTAGTCGAATGCAGGAGATGATGAAGGAGAATGCTAGTAATTTGTCTACTAGGATGGATGAAAATTTGAAAGTTATTCAGACCAGTTCTGCAAACTTAGAAAATGATATGTCGCGTTTACAGATCAGTACCCAGGGAATCGAGAATGCTGTAAGTGACATTCATAAAGATGTGTCTGTTGTTAAAATTGATGTGTCTAAGGTACAAAAAGATCTTACCATGTTGAATCTTGATGTTGCCAATGTCCGGGGTGATATTTCATGTGCTAGAGCTGAAGTAATTGTTGTAAGGAATGATGTTGCTACTGTACAAGATAAAGTAGAAGAAGTTCAAAGAGAGGTTAGTAATGTTCGAACTGATGTATCAAATGTTCAAGTAGACATCAATAATATTCATTCAGATGTTAACGATATGCAAAGCGATATCAATAAAATACAAGTAGAAGTCAATACTGTTTTTGTAGACATTGCTAAAGTTCAGACTGATGTTAACAAAGTTAGGGAGGAAATTGAAACTTCAAAAACACTTCGTACTCGTAACATTAGTGCATTAACAACTCGGTTAGTTGACGAGTCTGTCAGGACAACAGCTTCTTTAGCTGGTTTAAAATACGATGTAGAGGTCATGAGAACCCAAGTATTAGATCACAATCGTTTACTTAAGGAGGACATCGAAGTAGATATTGCAGAAATGTTAACTGCAAATGTAACAGTGTGGAAAGATGAATGGAACAGGTCAAGTGGGGAACATGTAGATCAGATTCAGGAACGAATTGAAAGAAAACTTGCCAGTACACAAGTAGACATTAATAACGAAGTAGTTCAGATTAGGAAAGACTTGAATGTAAGGATGGATGCGCTATCCGAAAAGCAGGTAGAGGATAGAACACAGATGGGTCAGGACGTGCAAACATTAAAGGAACAAATTCATAAGGTTGTCTCTGATGTTAACGAAACTACGAGCAAACTGCAGAATTTGAAACTAGGAGAGGCTAGCATGATGGAAACCTATAAGGAAGAGTTGATTAGGAAAGTCATCACGGAAATCACAGACAAGGATACCGAAGGATTGACTGGTGAAGAGGAGAGAAATTACGTGAGAAGAGGTAACCTTAATACAGAAGAGAGAGATATTAGTCCGGAGGAACGTATATCCAGATTCAGGGAAGAAGAAGAGGATCGGAATATTGAACCCGAATGGAAGTATCGTGATAGTGGGAGGAATTATATGGATTCATATCCGAGAAATGTGACAGTCATCCGGAATTTTGAAGACAAACCTCAAAAATTTAGCAACACTGATAGTCTCACACCGATCGAATATATCAGGAATCTTAAAGACTATTTCATAGAAGCCCACATTCCTAGAGAGAGAGAGATGAGAATCGTAGAAAGATTTCTAGCTGGAGGACCCCTCGAATGGTTTAGAGCATTTCGGTACACTTTCAGCAATTTTGACGAATTTGTAGAGGCACTGATTAAACGATTCTGGTCAATAGAAGCTCAGAATTCATTAAGAGCTGAGGTATACTCGAGGAAGTATTCAGGTACTCTTCCAACACGGTACGCTGATTTCTTCACGAGTCAACTATCACGCTTGAGATTTTTGCAACCCCCATTGTCAACAGAGCAGTTGATAGATGCGATTTCACGTATGCTGCCTGTGGAAGTAAGAAGACTGATCATATCGTCAAACATTAGAGATTTGACAAGTATGGACGAATTGTTGAGAAGGCTTGACTACACGAGTCCAATGCCAAATTTGGTACAAAAAGGTCAGAGGCACGAATTCAAAGACGTTAATACGGTCTACATGGATCAAGTGCAGCAAACTGATAAGCCTGAGGAAGGAAAAAACTGAAAATGTAGGTCCTCACAGGAATAATTATTTCCGCAACCACAGATCCCAAGGTTACCGTCCATATCAGCAAAGACGAGGCTGGAATAATAATAGAGGGAATTACAACAACGGAAGAGGTAGATACTACAACAACGGTTATAATCGAAATTATAACAGAAATAACCAGTACCAGAATCAGAATCAGAATTCTCAAAGTCAGGTTATGACACCCGACAAGTATCAAGAAAGAGAGAAAGAAAGTCAGCAGTATCTGAAGGAATTACGAGAAAAGGAAGCTGAAAATAAAAAGAAAAGACAGGATGTAGTGATCGATCCTGGTCCTTCTACAAGTCAGCAGAACTTGGAAAACAGATATTCAGGACAGAAGAGACAGTAGAGAGGAGAGAATGCATTAGCCACACACAACCCAGAGAAGAAGAGACTTATGATTAAGGAACATAGAAGAAATATCATAGAAGAGTAATGCCAATAATAATTCAATTTCGTGTTCAAGTGAATTGAGATATTTATAACACAGAGTTTAAAAACAATTTGCAACAGTTTTTAAAACGTGGTGAAGGGAGAATGCCCCCGGAAATTGAATTATATTGAGACCACGATGGCTGTATTGGAAAATATCAGTAAAGTTATGGATGTCATAGTTATGACGTGGATATTCATGACGTAGGCACGGATGACGCAGATTTCATGCCAGTAGGCTGATTGAGCTGAGATTCTTGGTGACGTCATGAGTTTGTTCGAGAAAGATCTTAGATTTACGACGCAGTCGCAGGAAACAAGGTATTGTGCTAAGGAAGAAGCTACGCTATTGGAGGAGAGACTCGAACCAATGAACGATAGTTTGGAAGGAAGACGGAGATTGCTGAAACTACGATATTTGATTACTTTTGGCATGCAGATTTGTGGAAATCTATTTTCAGTTATGGCATTGATTTGGAATTTTGAAGAAATTAATTTTGAGTTTTTGAATTTTGAAAATCCGTCAAGTATAGCCAAAGTTAAAACTTCCAGCAATGACGCAGCAACAGGCTATGGAAGGGATGGATACGCCCCTTAAGAAGTTGATAAAAGGTCGTGCACAGGATAGAGGAGCTCTCAGATCTCAGAACTCAGATCTCAGAACTCATAATAGCAGAACTCATAATCTCAGAACTCAGAACTCAGATCTCATATGTCAGATCGCATATATATTTCTGGTGATATATAGTTATTTTCAAGTGATTCAGTGAAGTAAGTTGTCTTTAGCGTGGTTAAAGCCTGGCGCATCGAACGAACACGGAGCAGTTCCATTTTACGCTGCTCGAAACTAGGTGAAGTTGAAACGCTCACATTAACGTTTCCACCAGTCAAGATATCAAGCGCTAACTTCAGCCTTTATTATAATTCTATTGGGCAGTATAACATTGAGGTGTGTAGAAGATTTGAACAATTTCACAGTTATACTTCGAAAGATATTGGAACTTTAAGGCTGCCAACAAAAGTGATTTTCTCGCCACATGAGAAACACTTATAAAATTCCACATTATACACTACGGCTGACACGTGGAGTGCAACAGTGATATTGGAGAATACGTTTGGTATTACAACGATACATTCGACTATGGAATATTATAATCTTGCAGTGCTTTCAATGATTATAACAGTAGTTGAGATGGAAGGCTAAGGCTTTAATGCAATTGGGACATATATCGCTTGGAGTAAAGTAACAGCATGGAACTTCGTTAATCGTCTTTCTACAAAAGCGAGCATGTAGTGAACATCCAACTACACTCATGCATCGTGAATCCATCGCTGAATTATACCAGATAACAGTGGAAATATTTTCATACTCCACAACTATGAATATTTCTGCGGAAATAACTACAATAAACTTCATGGCGAATTCCTGCAAGAACTTCCGGGAACTTTCAAGAGAGGCCAGGGTTGTCCCGGCGCACAAAGAAGAGTTTTGCCAGAAGGATGTTTTTCGTATCCACGGAGCAGTGCAATTTCGGAGGAGGAAGCAGTTCGATTCTCCGAGGACGCTGATTCCAAATTCGAGGACGGAGCACATCTTTACGCTGGTGAAATGGAACCAACAGCAGTTTTCTTTGAAAACTTTCCTCTGGAACTTCAATCAACAGATAAAGTAGTCGTGAACGTTTCTTGTATTATTTGAGTCTTGTAGCGATATCTGAGCAACCATTCTTCCCATATTTTCTGTCCTATCTTTTGCCCCATTTTCTTGATTGATATTTCTGTACTCAGTACACTTCGATGATTTATGCCTTTTTCTTCGATTTTTGAGACATTGCTATGTCATTGGCATACTTAATAATTTTGGATCAGTTGAGACTGATGATTTAGATTCTTTCAGTAATTTGCATAGTTTTGTAGTCACGATTTGACTGTAAAGTTAATGATTTGCTATGGCAGATTTGAATTCAGACAGCGTGTCATTTTATTAAAGTAATTCTATTCAGTAAATTACTTTGACCAATTTTCTGTCATCCTCAAGAAAGAAGAATGATTAAAAGATTTTAGAGCGTTAAAATCTATTACGATATCGACGATCTTTGAAATACTAGTCGTCTTATGAACATGATTGCAACATAGACATTTATCATTGCATTATGGACAATTTTATGAAATATGAACTTTAATTACAATTTATTGAATACACTATAGTAATGAACATTTGATAGGAGTTTTTCTCAATTATAGATTGGAACAATAATGTTTGTATTCCACAATCTAATTGTATTCTATTCGACTATTTGGCAGTTTAGATGAACTTTGTTTGAAGATAGTATTTTTATACTGCGTTACTTTGAAGATGTTAATCTCAATTTTGATAGACCAGGCAGGAGTGTCTAATCGTATTTGCTATTAAATTTATTTGTGATTGGCAAATTTTTACTTCATATCGATTCATGAATGAAACCCACGAAGGTTAAATAATAACAGTCATTATTACAATTGATGAATATAAGAATTTTTAAAGTGGAACAATGGATGTATAATCGTTAGTTCAGTGGACGTGTAAAAGTCGCTGTTGAGTAATGCCCTTGAATAATGAAGGAGGTTCCCACAATAATTAATGAAGTTGATGAATTAATAAGTGGAGGTTTTTGTGTGTAGTTTGGAAGATTTTTATGCCATATATATGAAGATATATGATGAATTTTGGGCCAATTGTTGTGCAATTTTGTGCGTTATAAGCGAAGTATTTTTCCGCTGAATATTGTTCTTGTTCTTTGAAAGATTATTCATATGAAGATACTGTTAAAATTAACAAGAGTGTTAAATAATTTGAGATAAAGATTTTGAATGGAGGTTACAGTCACAAATATTAATAATTATTATTAAACCTTATTAAACCTGAATTTGACAGTTAAATATAACTAACCTTCATTGGTCGATTATATCATCACGATTTGAGTAATTATCAACCGGATAAACGTGTGGTTTAATGTATTCCTTGTATAAATAATATAAACAATTAATATTGTAAAATAATTTTGTAAATATCTTTGTTAAATAATTTGAAATGATAGTGATTAATACAGGCGTGTATAAAATTTTCAATGGTCATTTGACATTGTTATAAACAATTTTTTTATTGTTATAAATAATTAATGAACATTTGTTATTAACATTTAGAGTTTTGTTTTTATACTCTAAACAACGCTAATTAAGCAAGTGGTTTGAACAATTAATCATGATTTGGGATTGTTGGAGTAATCCACTGGTGTTTGAATGAAGCATGTAAGACATTTGCGTGATAATATTTCAGTTGAGATGTGAACATTTACGTATTTGAAAAGGAGAGCCAAGCTATGAGGTAACACGCTTATGCTAGGGTTGAACGAACGGGAGTCCGCTTTGACAATACAGGTGCATTGCAGCTGGCACGGACAACTGTGTTACAGAGGCCAAGGACGTTCCATAATAGCCTTGTGGCTATAAATAAAATGTGAAGTATATAAACACGCAAAACAATTGATATATGTGTCTCATCCCAAATCCCGTTTCCATCTCCAGTGCATTATTATTTTTACGTTGCTATGAGCTTGAGAAAGCTGAAACATTATATGTAGAGAATACAGGTCCTACAGGAGGACATGGTTATGTGGTCGATGATTTCTGATTGCCACGTTGATTTTTTTTTTTTTTGTTAAATCATTCATTATGTGAAATAAATTATTGTGCAGTTTAAAGTTTCTCGTCTTCGTTCTGGTTCATTTTAAATATCATGGTGGAGGTTATTGTGTGGGCATACTTTAAGTGATCCAGTTGACAACCCAGTCCCCGAGATAAATTTAAGAGGTAAGTAAAGGTAAGTATGAACCCCCGTATATTTTGGTGTGTTCCACAATAATTTTCTTGTTAACTATTGTGCTCTAATCTCGGTAGTATCTGTCAGTGCCATTTTCATTGATGTAGCTGTGCCGGTGCGTTTGATTATTGGCAATCCGATTGAGGGGGCGGATATCTGACAGCCTACTATCAGGATATCGGGTACAGTACTGCCCCCGTTAATTGAATTATACTGAGACCACGGTGGCTGTATTGGCATATGTGAATTAAGTTATGGCCGTCATAGTTGTGACGTGTATATTCATGACGTAGGCACGGATGACGCAGACTTCATGCAAGTAGGCTGGATGAGCTGAGATTCTTGGTGACGTCATGATTTTGTTCGAGAAGGATCTGAGATTTACGACGCAGTCGCAGGGAAACGTGGAATTGTGCTGAGAAAGAAGTTACGCGATTGGAGGAAAGGCTCAAACCAATGAACGATAGTTTGGAGGGAGACGGAGATTACTGAAACTACTATATTTAATTACTTTCGGAATGCAGAATTGTGGAAACCTATTTTCAGTTATGGCATTCATTTGGAATTTTGAAGAAATTAATTTTGAGTTTTTGAAATTTGAAAATCCGTCAAGTATAGCCAAAGTTAGAACTTCTAGCAATGACGGAGGAACAAGCTATGGTAGGGATGGATACGCCCCTTAAGAAGTTGATAAAAGGCCTTGCACCGCAGAGAGGAAGTTCTCATGTCTCAGAGCTCATGGCTCATTTTCTGATTCTCAGATTGTCAGACTTCGAGTTCTTAATTCCGATAGAACAAGTATATATTATTCAGTGAAGCAAGTCGTCATTAGCAAGTGTGGTAGAGCCCACAGCATCGAACAAGCACTGAGTGTGCAATTTTACGGTTACTAAAACTAGGCGAAGTTGGAGCGCACACATAAACGAGTCTACAAGATTATCTATCAAGAGTTAGCTACTGCATTTATGCTAATTCAATTGTGCATTACAATATTGAGACGTGTACGAAAGTTGAACATTTTCACTATTATACTTTGGAAGATATTCGCATTTTAAGACTGCAGACAAAAGTGATTTTCTCGACACCTGAGAAGCACTTTTATAATACCACATTCTACGCTACGGCTGACACATGTATTGCAACCGTGATACTGAAGATTACATTTGGTGATACAACGCTACATTCTACAATGGAACTATATAATCTGGCAGTACTTTCGACTATTATTATAACGGAAGTGGAGATGGAAGACTAAAACTTTAATGCAATTGGGACATATATCAATGGAGTGAAATAGCAGCATGGAGCTTCGTTAATCGTCATTCTACAAAAGCGAGCATGTAGTGAACATCCAACTACACTCATGCATCGTAATCCATCGCTGAATTACATCAAATGGCAGTGGAAATATCTTCATACTCCACAATTATGAACATTTCTGCGGAAATAATTGCAATAAACTTCATGGCGAATTTCTACCAGAACTTCAGGGAACTTTCAAGAGAGGCCAGGTTGGACCCGGCTCACACAGAAGAGTTTTGCCAGAAGGATGTCTATCGTCTACACGGAGCAGTGCAATTTCCGGAGGAGGAAACTGTTCTATTCTCCGAGGGCGCAGGTTCCAGGTTCGAGGTCGGAGCACATCTTTACGGTGGTGAAATGGATCCAACAGCAGTCTTCTTTGGAAATTTTCCTCTAGAACTTCAATCAACAGATAAGGTAGTCGTGAACGTTTCTTGATTTATTTGAGCCATTTAGTGATATCTGAGCAACCATTTTTCCCATATTTTCTGTCCCATATATTTTGCCCCATATTCTTGCTTGATATTTCTGTACTCTGTACACTTTGCTGATTTATGCCTTTTTTCTATGATTTATTGAGACATTATTATGTCATTGGCATATTTAAGTAATTTTGGATCAGTTGAGACTGATTTTAGATATTCTTTCAGTAATTAGCATATTTTTGTAGTCACGATTTGACTGTAAAGTTAACGATTCTCTATGACAAGTTTGAATACAGACAGCGTGTCATTTTATTAAAGTAATTCTATTCAGTAAATTACTTTGACCAATTTTCTGTCATCCTCAAGAAAGAAGAATGATTAAAAGATTTTAGAGCGTTAAAATCTACTACTTTATCGACGATCTTGGAAATACTAGTCCTTTTATGAACATGATTGCAACATAGACATTTATCGTCAATTCTGAAATACCATTGCATTATAGACAATTTTATGAAATATGAACTTTGATTACGATTTATTGAGTACACTATAGTAATGAACATTTGATAGGAGATTTTCTCAATTCTAGATTGGAACAATAATGTTTGTAGTCCACAGTCTAATTGTATCCTATTCGACTATTAATGCAGTTTAGATGAACTTTGATTGAAGATAGTATTTTTATACTGCGATACTTTGATGATATTAATCTCAATTTTGATAGACCAGGGAGGCGTGTCTAATCGTATTCGATATTAAATTTATTTGTGATTGGCAAATTTTTACTTCATATCGCTTCATGAATGAAACCCACGAAGGTTAAATATAATAACAGTTTTTGATACAATTGATGAATATAAGAATTTTTAAAGAGGAACTATAGATGTATAATCGTTAGTTCAGTGGACGTGTAAAAGTCGCTGATGAATAATGCCCTTTAATAAGTGAAGGAGGTTCCCACAGTAATATTGATGATGATGATGAATTTATAAGTGGAGGTTTTTTTTTGTGTGTATTGTGGAAGATTTTGATGCCATATATAATGAGATATATGATGAATTATGGGCCAATTTTGGTGCAATTTTGTGCGTTTTGAGCGAGGTATTTTTCTGCTGAGTGTATTGTTCAGGTCCATTGAAAATTATTCATGTGAAGTTACTGTTAAAATTAACAAGAGTGTTTAAATAATTTGAGATAACGATTTTGAATGGAGGTTACCGTCACTAATAATAATTATTAAATCTTATTAAACCTGAATCTAAAATTTAAATATAACTAACCTTCATTGGTCGATTATATCACCACGATTTAAGCAATTATCAACCGGATAAACGTGTGGTTTAATGTATTTCTAATATAAATAATATAAATAATGTAAATAACTATATAAATATCTTTAATAATAATTTGAAACGAACGGGATTAATAGAGGCGTGTATAAAATTTTCAATGGTCGTTTGACAATGTTATAAACAATTTAAAATGTTATAAATAATTAATGAACATTTTGTTATAAACATTAAGCGTTTTCGTTATTATACTCTAAACAACGCTAGTTCAACAATTGGATTATACAATTAAACAAGATTTGGGATTATTAGAGTAATCCATTGATATTTGAACGGAGCATTTAAAAGATTTGCGTGATAATATTTGAGTTGAGATGTGAACATTTAAAGTGTTTTGAAAAGGAGCTAGGCTCTGAGGTAACTAGCATATGCTAACATTGGTTGTACAGGTGCGTCCATTTGACGAAGCAAGCATGCGACACGGTGCAGGGTGTATTGCAGGTGGCCAGATAACTGAATCGTAGAGGCCAAGGTCATCTACATAGCAGCCTTGCGGTTATAAATAAAATGTGAAGTTCATGAACAAGGAAACAAATGCTTTATGTCTCGTCCCAGCTCCCTTATCCATTCCAAAGTGCATTGTAGTTATTATTACGTTCTTTTGAGCTAGAGAAAGCTGACATTTTGTATGTGAAGTCTACAAGTCCTACAGGAGGACATGGTTGCATTGGCAATGGCTTTTGATTGCCACGTATATTTTGTTGTTAAATTTTGTTAAATTATTTTTCTTTATGTGAAATAAATTATTGTGCAGTTTAAATTTTCTTGTTTCGACTTGGTTCATTTTAAATATCGTGGTGGAGGTTATTGTGAGGGCATACTATTAAGTGATCCAGTTGAAAACCCAGACCCGAGATTAAATTGAATAGGTAAGTAAAAGGTAAGTATGAACCCCCGTATATTTTGGTGTGTTCCACAATAATTTCATGTTAACTACTGTGTTCTAATCTCGGTAGTATCTGTCAGTGCCATTTTCATTGATGTAGCTGTGCCGGTGCGATTGATTATTGGCAATCCGATTGAGGGGGCGGATATCTGACAGCCTACTATCCGGATTATCGGGGACAGTAGGATTGGCACCGCAATTTCGTGGGGCTCGACAAAACTGGATTACCAGGTTGAACGCCAGTTGGATTGGTGCAATCAACGTGTGGAGTGTTCGAATAACATTGGATTACCAAGTTATCGATGTCTATGGGATTGTGAAAACTCAAATAAAGAGGTTGATTCTTTGTTAGATGTCTTGGCCAATTGTAGAATTTGAGAGTGTGATTATATAGGGATTAAATGTTGTGTTGTATTAGGAAAATTACACTCAGAAAAGATCAGATCTTATACAGCCTGAGAGAGGTTAAATAGGCTGGAAACTTAGAAAAATCGCCTATGATCTGGAGTCTTATTTTATTTGACCGGCTTATGACATGTTTAGTCATATTAAAGATAAATTAAACTATTTGGATTGTAAATGTAAATTATTTGTGTTAGGATATTTAGAATGAACCAGGGAAATTTGAACATGTGCTTGGGTTTGTTTCAACATGAAGTGTCTACGAAAGTTAATTATAAGGTAATTATAAGTTAGATTTAAGACAGAAAATGGCTCAAACTTTATATATGGTGAAAGATGTTGCTCAGATGTTGTTATCTTGCTCTGTTTGATGTATGTCCCTAAAGCAGTCTATTATTGAAATATTATTGAGATGGCAGATGAGAGTATGAGAAAGATGTTGGAGGAGATGTCCAACAGTTTGAAAGCTAGCATGAATAACAGTATGAAGCAGATGATGGAGGAGAATATGAAAGTTCTTCAGACCAGTTCTGCAAACTTGGAAAATAATATGTTGCGTTTACAGACCAGTACCCAGGGAATCCAGAATGCCGTGACTGACATTCACAAGGATGTCTCGGATGTTAATGTAGATTTATCCAATGTCCATAAAGATTTATCCAATGTCCACAAGGATGTCTCAGATGTTAAAGTAGATGTATCCAATGTCCACAAGGATGTCTCGGATGTTAAAGTAGATTTATCCAATGTCCATAAAGATGTCTCGGATGTTAAAGTAGATTTATCCAATGTCCATAAAGATTTATCCAATGTCCATAAAGATGTCTCAGATGTTAAGATTGATGTTTCCAATGTACATAAGGACCTTAATATGTTGAATCTTGATGTTGCTAATGTCCGGGGTGATATTTCATGTGCTAGAGCAGAAGTAATCGTTGTTAGGAATGATGTTGCTACTGTACAAGACAAGGTAGAAGAAGTTCTAAAAGAGATTAGAAATGTTCGAACCGATGTGTCAAACGTTCAAGTAGACATAAATAATATTCATTCTGATGTTAATGATATGCAAAGCGATATCAATAAGATGCAAATAGAAGTTAATACAGTTTTTGTAGACATTGCCAAAGTTCAAACTGATGTTAATAAGGTTAGAGAAGAAATTGAAACTTCAAAAACGCTTTGTACTCGTAACATTAGTGCTTTAACAACTTGATTGGTTGACGAGTCTGTTAGGACAACAGCTTCACTAGCTGGATTAAAACATGATGTAGAGGTCATAAGGACCCAAGTCTTAGATCATAATCGTTTACTTAAGGAAGACATTGAAGTAGATATTGCTGAAATGTTAACTGCAAATGTAACGGTTTGGAAAGATGAATGAAACAGGTCAAGTGGGGAACATGTCAATCAGATTCAGGAACGAATTGAACGAAAACTTGCCAGTACACAGGTAGATATAAATAATGAGGTAGTTCAAATTAGAAAGGACTTGAATATAAGGATGGATTCGCTATCCGAAAAGCAGGTAGAGGATAGAACTCAAATAGGCCAGGACGTGCAAGCATTAAAAACCGCGTTAGAGGAACAAATTCATAAGGTTGTCTCTGATGTCAATGAAACTACGAGCAAACTTCAGAATTTGAAACTAGGAGAAGCTAGCATGTTGGAAACGTATAAATAAGGGTTGATTAGGAAAGTCATCACGGAAATCACAGATAAGGATCCAGAAGGATTGACTTGTGAAGATAATAGGAATTACGTGAGAAGATGTAAAAGAAGATTGTAGTTTTACGTGACCGTGAATCTTGTGATTATGAGCCACGGGTGTGAGAAGATGTAACCTCGCTACTGAAGAGAGAGATATTAGTCCTGAGGAACGTATATTCAGATTCCGGGAAGAAGAAGAGGATAGGAATATCGAACCTGAATGGAAATATCGTGATAGTGGGAAGAATTACATGGATTCATATCCAAGAAATGTGACAGTCATCCGAAACTTTGAGGACAAGCCTCAGAAATTTAGTAATACAGATAGTCTAACACCGATAGAGTATATCAGAAACCTGAAAGACTATTTTATTGAAGCCCATATTCCTAGAGAAAGAGAGATGAGAATCGTAGAAAGATTTCTAGCTGGAGGAACCCTTGAGTGGTTCAGAGCATTTCGGTACACTTTTAGTAATTTCGATGAATTTGCAGAGGCACTGATAAAACGATTCTGGTCAATAGAAGCACAAAATTCATTAAGAGCTGAGGTATACTCGAGGAAGTATTCGGGTACTCTTCCAACAAGGTACGCTGATTTCTTCACGAGCCAGTTATCGCGCTTGAGATTTTTACAACCCCCATTGTCGACAGAGCAGTTGATAGATGCTATTTCACGTACGCTACCTGTGGAGGTGAGAAGGCTTAACATATCGTCAAATATCAGGGATTTGACCAGTATGGACAAGGCTTGACTACACGAGTCCGGTGCCAAATTTGGTTCAAAAAGGTCAGAGGCACGAATTCAAAGACATTAATACAGTCTACATGGATCAAGTTCAGCAAACTGATACGCATGCTGAAGAGAAAACTGAAAATGTAGGTCCTCACAGGAACAATTATTTTCGCAACAACGGATCACAAGGTTACCGTCCATATCAGCAAAGACGAGGCTGGAATAACAATAGAGGGAACTATAATAACGGAAGAGGTAGATATTATAATAACAATGAGTACAATAGGAACTACAACAGAAATAACCAGTACCAGAATCGGAATCAGAATTCTCAAGGTCAGGTTATGACACCGGACAAGTATCAAGAGAGAGAGAAAGAAAGTCAGCAGTATTTGAAGGAATTAAGAGAGAAGGAAGCTGAAAACCAGAAGAAAAGACAGGATGTAGTGATCGATCCTGGTCCTTCTACAAGCCAGCAGAATTTGGAAAACAGGAATACAGGACAAAAGAGAAAGTAGAGAGGAGAGAATGCATTAGCCAAACACAACCCAGAGAAGAAGAGACTTATGATTAAGGAACATAGAGGAAATATCATACAAGAGTAGAATTATAATTCAATTTCGTGTTCAAGTGAATTCAGATATTTATAACAGAGTTTAAAAACAATTTGCAACTGTTTTTAAAACGTGGTGAAGGGAGAATGCCCCCGTAAATTGAATTATACTGAGACCACGGTGGCTGTATTGGCATATGTGAATTAAGTTATGGCCGTCATAGTTGTGACGTGTATATTCATGACGTAGGCACGGATGACGCAGACTTCATGCAAGTAGGCTGGATGAGCTGAGATTCTTGGTGACGTCATGATTTTGTTCGAGAAGGATCTGAGATTTACGACGCAGTCGCAGGGAAACGTGGAATTGTGCTGAGGAAGAAGTTACGCGATTGGAGGAAAGGCTCAAACCAATGAACGATAGTTTGGAGGGAGACGGAGATTACTGAAACTACTATATTTAATTACTTTCGGAATGCAGAATTGTGGAAACCTATTTTCAGTTATGGCATTGATTTGGAATTTTGAAGAAATTAATTTTGAGTTTTTGAAATTTGAAAATCCGTCAAGTATAGCCAAAGTTAGAACTTCTAGCAATGACGGAGGAACAAGCTATGGTAGGGATGGATACGCCCCTTAAGAAGTTGATAAAAGGCCTTGCATCGCAGAGAGGAAGTTCTCATGTCTCAGAGCTCATGGCTCATTTTCTGATTCTCAGATTGTCAGACTTCGAGTTCTTAATTCCGATAGAACAAGTATATATTATTCAGTGAAGCAAGTCGTCATTAGCAAGTGTGGTAGAGCCCACAGCATCGAACAAGCACTGAGTGTGCAATTTTACGGTTACTAAAACTAGGCGAAGTTGGAGCTCACACATAAACGAGTCTACAAGATTATCTATCAAGAGTTAGCTACTGCATTTATGCTAATTCAATTGTGCATTACAATATTGAGGCGTGTACGAAAGTTGAACATTTTTACTATTATACTTTGGAAGATATTCGCATTTTAAGACTGCAGACAAAAGTGATTTTCTCGACACCTGAGAAGCACTTTTATAATACCACATTCTACGCTACGGCTGACACATGTATTGCAACCGTGATACTGAAGATTACATTTGGTGATACAACGCTACATTCTACAATGGAACTATATAATCTGGCAGTACTTTCGACTATTATTATAACGGAAGTGGAGATGGAAGACTAAAACTTTAATGCAATTGGGACATATATCAATGGAGTGAAATAGCAGCATGGAGCTTCGTTAATCGTCATTCTACAAAAGCGAGCATGTAGTGAACATCCAACTACACTCATGCATCGTAATCCATCGCTGAATTACATCAAATGGCAGTGGAAATATCTTCATACTCCACAATTATGAACATTTCTGCGGAAATAATTGCAATAAACTTCATGGCGAATTTCTACCAGAACTTCAGGGAACTTTCAATAGAGGCCAGGGTGGACCCGGCTCACACAGAAGAGTTTTGCCAGAAGGATGTCTATCGTCTACACGGAGCAGTGCAATTTCCGGAGGAGGAAACTGTTCTAATCTCCGAGGGCGCAGGTTCCAGGTTCGAGGTCGGAGCACATCTTTACGGTGGTGAAATGGATCCAACAGCAGTCTTCTTTGGAAATTTTCCTCTAGAACTTCAATCAACAGATAAGGTAGTCGTGAACGTTTCTTGATTTATTTGAGCCATTTAGTGATATCTGAGCAACCATTTTTCCCATATTTTCTGTCCCATATATTTTGCCCCATATTCTTGCTTGATATTTCTGTACTCTGTACACTTTGCTGATTTATGCCTTTTTTCTATGATTTATTGAGACATTATTATGTCATTGGCATATTTAAGTAATTTTGGATCAGTTGAGACTGATTTTAGATATTCTTTCAGTAATTTGCATATTTTTGTAGTCACGATTTGACTGTAAAGTTAACGATTCTCTATGACAAGTTTGAATTCAGACAGCGTGTCATTTTATTAAAGTAATTCTATTCAGTAAATTACTTTGACCAATTTTCTGTCATCCTCAAGAAAGAAGAATGATTAAAAGATTTTAGAGCGTTAAAATCTACTACTTTATCGACGATCTTGGAAATACTAGTCGTTTTATGAACATGATTGCAACATAGACATTTATCGTCAATTCTGAAATACCATTGCATTATAGACAATTTTATGAAATATGAACTTTGATTACGATTTATTGAGTACACTATAGTAATGAACATTTGATAGGAGATTTTCTCAATTCTAGATTGGAACAATAATGTTTGTAGTCCACAGTCTAATTGTATTCTATTCGACTATTAATGCAGTTAGATGAACTTTGATTGAAGATAGTATTTTTATACTGCGATACTTTGATGATATTAATCTCAATTTTGATAGACCAGGGAGGCGTGTCTAATCGTATTCGATATTAAATTTATTTGTGATTGGCAAATTTTTACTTCATATCGCTTCATGAATGAAACCCACGAAGGTTAAATATAATAACAGTTTTTGATACAATTGATGAATATAAGAATTTTTAAAGAGGAACTATGGATGTATAATCGTTAGTTCAGTGGACGTGTAAAAGTCGCTGATGAATAATGCCCTTTAATAAGTGAAGGAGGTTCCCACAGTAATATTGATGATGATGATGAATTTATAAGTGGAGGTTTTTTTTGTGTGTATTGTGGAAGATTTTGATGCCATATATAATGAGATATATGATGAATTATGGGCCAATTTTGGTGCAATTTTGTGCGTTTTGAGCGAGGTATTTTTCTGCTGAGTGTATTGTTCAGGTCCATTGAAAATTATTCATGTGAAGTTACTGTTAAAATTAACAAGAGTGTTTAAATAATTTGAGATAACGATTTTGAATGGAGGTTACCGTCACTAATAATAATTATTAAATCTTATTAAACCTGAATCTAAAATTTAAATATAACTAACCTTCATTGGTCGATTATATCACCACGATTTAAGCAATTATCAACCGGATAAACGTGTGGTTTAATGTATTTCTAATATAAATAATATAAATAATGTAAATAACTATATAAATATCTTTAATAATAATTTGAAACGAACGGGATTAATAGAGGCGTGTATAAAATTTTCAATGGTCGTTTGACAATGTTATAAACAATTTAAAATGTTATAAATAATTAATGAATATTTTGTTATAAACATTAAGCGTTTTCGTTATTATACTCTAAACAACGCTAGTTCAACAATTGGATTATACAATTAAACAAGATTTGGGATTATTAGAGTAATCCATTGATATTTGAACGGAGCATTTAAAAGATTTGCGTGATAATATTTGAGTTGAGATGTGAACATTTAAAGTGTTTTGAAAAGGAGCTAGGCTCTGAGGTAACTAGCATATGCTAACATTGGTTGTACAGGTGCGTCCATTTGACGAAGCAAGCATGCGACACGGTGCAGGGTGTATTGCAGGTGGCCAGATAACTGATTCGTAGAGGCCAAGGTCATCTACATAGCAGCCTTGCGGTTATAAATAAAATGTGAAGTTCATGAACAAGGAAACAAATGCTTTATGTCTCGTCCCAGCTCCCTTATCCATTCCAAAGTGCATTGTAGTTATTATTACGTTCTTTTGAGCTAGAGAAAGCTGACATTTTGTATGTGAAGTCTACAAGTCCTACAGGAGGACATGGTTGCATTGACAATGGCTTTTGATTGCCACGTATATTTTGTTGTTAAATTTTGTTAAATTATTTTTCTTTATGTGAAATAAATTATTGTGCAGTTTAAATTTTCTTGTTTCGACTTGGTTCATTTTAAATATCGTGGTGGAGGTTATTGTGAGGGCATACTATTAAGTGATCCAGTTGAAAACCCAGACCCGAGATTAAATTGAATAGGTAAGTAAAAGGTAAGTATGAACCCCCGTATATTTTGGTGTGTTCCACAATAATTTCATGTTAACTACTGTGTTCTAATCTCGGTAGTATCTGTCAGTGCCATTTTCATTGATGTAGCTGTGCCGGTGCGATTGATTATTGGCAATCCGATTGAGGGGGCGGATATCTGACAGCCTACTGTCCGGATTATCGGGGACAGTACCTTCTTCAAGGCCACGGCCGCCTCCTTCCCTCTTCCTTGCCTATCCATCCTGACCTTCCATTACCTTCCCTCATGGGGCCCCTGTTCACTTTGCAGGTGAGGCCGCATGGGCGAGGTGCCAATCACACCTGATCAGTTGTATCCCCTCCGATTAGATGTTCCCAGCTCTAGGACACTGCCCGTAGAGGCGGTAGTGGTGAGTTTTCTCGCTGAGTCCGTGGGTTCCACCAATCTCGAGGGTAAACGACTAAGAAAAGAAGAAGAAAAAAAATAATAATAATAATAATAATGTTATTAATTTACGTCCCTTTTAACTACTGTGGCTTTTAGAGACGCCAGGGTGCCGGGATTGTGCCACAATAGGGATCTTTAGCGTGCCAGTAAATCTACTGACACGACTCCCTCATATTTGCGAACCCTCAAATGCCAACTGACTGCGCCGGGATTCGATGCTGCAAATTTATATGTTGATAGCAATGATTTGTTTACATTTAAAAACAATAGAAGACGTTAGAACTGCAATCATTAAATACGGATGGCACGCAATTCAATTCGGCAAACATGAATTCAAGTAATTTGTCACTAAGTGAGAGGATATGAGATACTGGTCCATTACTATAATCTCATCCTCCAGGTATATAAATCTAATGCTTCCCATGTATAATTTATAGGTGGCGTGCAAGTCAATTTTTAATGGCCTATTTGAATTCTTCTTACTCGACACACAGAATGACTCGTTCACAGTGAAATTTGGCATAAAATCGCAGGTTCAAATCCGGCCGAAGTCGTCGTTTTTTTTAACAGTGTTAAAAATCCCTCAGTATACCTTCCTTCGGAGGGGAAGTAAAGCCGGCGGTCCCATGTTATAGATTTATGGCATGTTAAAGAACCTTCCACTAATTACACCTGTGTGAAACTAAATTGTATAGGTTAAGAATGTAAACAACGTTCTTAGGTCTCTAAGTTCGTTGCCAAGAGCCGACTGCGGTGACGTCTGGTAGCTAAGTTCTGAACTAGTAGTCGTTGACGGTGGCGTTTGGCGGCAAAAGTAGGAACTACTTGAAAATTGGTCGTCTGCAGTCCTTACTTGAATTAAAACAGATACACACACTAATACAGTCATCACAATTAACACCGGTTATCAGACGGATTCTACACACACCCAAAGTATACGGGGCTACATGACCGCGTTGTCGCAGCCCCTAAACTTAAGAACCAACCAACACTGTATAGAGTCTATACGTCAATTGAACAAAACGTTTTAGGGGTTCCAGAAGACTAATGCCGGGAATTTTCCTACATGTGTGGAACATGTAGCCAATATGCAGAAAATACACGCCGGATACTGCCAAGAAAATGAGAGAAGCTACAGTGTATATGTGAGAGGAGGCGACTGTTTATTTATATCGCTTGTAAAATTAGCTGCACTCAAGGAGTTTGCAACATATAAACAGACCTGCTGAAATCCATGGAGGTCCTACAATCTTCGTGCAAAACTCGCTTCTGATAAACTCTGATCTGTCCAAGGGCAATTCTACCACATTTGGTACAATTCTAGACTGTAGTCTTGTAGTTTTACGTGGTTCGCAACCTTGCAGTCATAAGCCTTAGGACTTCATTTTTACGTGAAATCCGAACCACTGGACGCAACGTTTTACTTAAAAAAATCCCACATGCATTAAGGTGAGATAAGATGATAATTTCTGACATTTTATGACACATTATCTGATCCAGAGATGTCAACGAAAACTGGAAAGGAAGATACTTCATGTCTCATTGAGAGATCCAAACCGATGGACGTACAGAATGACGATGTGGGACCCAAGAGCGGGAAGACGAAACGTAGGGAGACAAAGAATCACCGGCCGCGGTGGCAGAGAGCACTAACGCGCTACCTCGTGCCTCGCTGGCATCGGGAGAGCCTGGGTTCGAATCCCACATCGGCCGTCCTGAAAAAGGTTTTCGTGGTTTCCCATTTTCACCACCAGGCAAATGCCAGGACAGGTCCACGGCAGATTCCCTCTATCCCTTCCCTAACCCGTCCTGGAAAAAAAAAGTACATTGGCTGCATTAATAAAATTATCACAAAGAATCAATGGGCAGACTTGTTCGTAAAATGGGGAGGAAAACAATGGACAAGAACAGCAAAGAAGAGGCAGGAGTGGAAAGACCTATGGAAACTCCCATGCAGTGACCACTAAATCACTATCAGCCGCACATCTATATAGAGCCAATCAGAAAGAATGATTCCGAATGCTCCTCAGGACTTGCTCACCTGATGAGTTAAAACTGAGCAATTCCCTGCAAAGCAGGAGGCCATAGCCATTATGGGATTAGCAAGGCTATTTATTTATTTTATTTATTTTTGAAACTATTAAACAAATCACTATGAAATATTGAATTAAAAAGGTACACATGTCGGTAATTCAGACACATTTACTGCACTATAGACGTAGCTTTTTTCAGGGAGAGGCTGTTGTGTTGTGTTTGTAAAATACAGCATCAATTATATTACTCCGAAATAATTCATTGTAGATTCACATTACCAACTCTACTATCTGAATAAACTCCACACATTTTGATGTCACTTATCTCTATTAGTTCCTGAAAAAGAATGGGGCTTTAGTCAGAACATTTTAAGATCACAGTTAGTACCTAATAATAATAATAATAATAATAGAGTAGAGGCCCGAAAACTCGGCCTAGTGTCGACCGACGGCTGGTCGGGTTTGTGAAAATGCCGGGTTATCTGGAATGGGGTTAAAAAGAATAAGTACGAGTGTTTCTTCAGAAAATACAGTACTGTACTTGTATGTATTGTTTGCTTGAGAATACAACAGAGAATGAACTGCCCAAATACCCTTACACATAGGAAAAGTACGCACTTGATGAAGTATACAACATGAAAATGAAATTTAATGAATTGTACAGTTATTTACTTGATAAGACAGACCTATGAAAAATACTTTATGAAGGCATAACGTGGAAGTGGGGAAACACTCCAAATACTTGGGAAGTGAACTGACTGAAGATGGAAGACTTGATTTGGAAATTAGCAGAAGAATACAACTCGGGAGTGCTTTCTACCAACAGGTACGGGGCACTAGTATGGAACAAGGATATACCAATTAAAAGGCTAAAGAAATTATGTACAAAGCATATTATGTTCCTGTAATGACATATGCAGCAGAAACTTGGACAATGACTAAGAGGGATGAGAGCAGAGTACAGGCAGCTGAGATGAGATTCCTGAGAAGTATGGTCCAGAAAACGAGGAGAGACAGAGTGAGAAATGAAGATATACGGAAAGAACTGGGAGTACAGAAACTAAATGACAAACTGGAGCAAAACAGATTGAGATGGTTTGGACATGTCAAACGGATGAATGAAGTAAGGCTACCAAGACGAGCACTGGAACGACGGATGACAGGGAAGAGAGGACGAGGAAGACCAAGAATGCGTTGGATGGACTCGGTGAAGAATAGCATTAGTAAACGGAACCTGGATTGGAACACTGTGTCGGAAGAGGAATGGTGGAACGACAGAACAAAGTGGAGAGGAACAATATTTCCCCCCACCCAGTGTCAGCTGGAAAAGGGGAAATGAAGATGATGATGAAAGCTGTCTATAATAAAAATTAACTAACTGATTGCAAAAAACTGGCTACTTTTTAAAGAATTGCGTAATGTACTGCACTCTGCTGCTTCATCACGAAGACGGGGAAAGAACAGGAAGTCCATTACCGACGCACCTTGTTATTGTTCAAAATACTGAAGGGCGGTTTCCACAACCTTTCGTCCTTCACTCTGTGATATTTTAGGAGTTTTTATACCTTGAACTGGTCTGCGCGCGGAGTTCGTTTTGTCCTGCCAGGGTGTGGCTAAGGTATCCGGACTGCCGGGTTATCGAGTGCCGAGTTTTCGGGACTCAACGGTAATAATCTTATGGGTTCAAGTACTGTAGCGTAGATCTTTAGATTTGGAGCTATTGAAGCGATTTACTCATTAATTTTGACGTTCTGTAACACTGTTATCTGTCAATAAAACCCAGAACGCCGTTCATTAACCTGTGACGTAGCATCTTTAAACACGCTACAATCAGCTGACGCGTGTTATCTTTTGAAGTCGTGTATTTTTACGTCCTTGCTCGGAGCTAATTAAAATAAATATGACCAGCCCTTTGGACGAAAAAGAAATAAGATGTGTAGGCTTTCAAAATTATATTTAAATTTCCAATTTAAAAAATGTTAAAAGAAATACGTTTAAATTGTGTTTTAATGAAACAAATTATCAATTATTTAACATCTAATACATTTAAAATATCTTAACTTGGTGTGGGAAAAATATTCTATCTTAAAAATATAGGCCTAAGTAGGAAATAATTTTTGTAATCAAAAGCTAATAATTTCAATAAACTAGGCTTGGCATTATTAACATAACCACTCATAATAGAGTTAACTTCAGGTGGTTCTAGTAACAGTACGTGCCAGTACGGTACCTCAAATATGGCAGCGTATGGAAAAACCCAAGGATAATATGAAAGATCTTGTGGAGGCATTCACTCCTGATGGTATTCCATTGGATGTCTTTCGTAACAAAGAATTTCGTCAGTGGATAGCTATGGGTATGCAGCCGGCTCCCAGTGAAACAACTCTAAGAAGGCATCTTGCAGAGTGTACTGAAGACGACTTTCAGGAAACTAAGTTAAAATATGAGGGAAATGTTCACATCTGCTCCTTCTGTAACTGTAGCAGTATTGCATGTTAGTGTCTCCCACGAGTACAGCAGCAGGTATTAATCAGAATCACAGTCTACATATTATGTACCCACCTCAGCCATCCTGGCAGTGGTTTTCCGAGGTTTTCCCCACTTCTATTCCATGTGCATGCTTGGATGTTTCCTAAGTTAATGCCACAGCCGCCTCCTTCTTAATCCTCGCCAGAATAACAAATATACACACTAATATAGCCAGCACAATAACACAGATTATCAAACAAAATTCCACACACACCCAAGTACACGAGGCTAAATGACCACGATAGCCAAGCCACTCAGAATGAAACAACAACAACAACCTTTCAGAATACTTGTATTTTAAAAAAACAAGAAGCGAACCGTAGATTACATGGTGGTGGTTATTGGCGTCTGGGGTGGAACAGTGACGTCAACCGCCCTAGTACAGTAGAGTCTCGCAAACTCGGCAATCGGTAACCCGGCACTCCGGATTTCTCGGCCACCCTGACAGGAGAAAAAAAATCATGATTTTTGTTTGTTTTTGTGTTTCCGCACAGAGCTTTATTATGTTTTCTTTCGTCTTCTCAGTCAATGGAATTATCGACAGTTAAATACGACGCGAAACAGGTTGACCTACAGTACATAGTAAGAGGAGTAACGACGACCTGTACAGTACAGTACTGTAAATGCACAAACTGTTAGAAGTAAACAAACGGTTCTCGCGCGGAGCCTTGTATTTATTTGAATGCGCATTCTCCGCAATTCTGTTTCATCGCCATCTTCGTGACGAGGCTTCAAGAAACAGGTTTCAAAGCGAAAAGCAAAAGAACATTACTTACTTTTTTGCAAAAAAGTAAATGGTAATTTTCATTAAGTGAAAAAAAAAAAACTATTTGCCTACGGGAATTGTTTTTTACATATTCAACTACTTTACTGTAATTGTAGTGGCTTAATAATTTTAAAACTTGTGTTTCTGTTAAAAACAAATAAATGTACTCCATTGCATTACTTTTAAACCAAAAAAAACAGCTTATTTCGTCTTTTTAACATATTTCCCGATAACCCGGCATTTTCGCGAACTCGGCCACCCTTCGGTCCACATTAGGCCGAGTTTGCGAGACTCTACTGTACTCTAGTAGTTTCTATCGTATCACTTTCATCCGGGGTGATTGATTATTCACATCCCTTATCCATAGAAGAACTTCGCCTAGACCTTCTCCTGCCAGCCACTGAAGCCTTGAACGAACTGCTACGAGAAATTATCAAAAAGAAACAAGGGATATGGTCGGAATTCTTCGCCACGGATGCGATGATCTACAGGGACTGGACGGAAACCAGATACGACCCACGACACATAACGACGAGAGTAGCGGTTCATGGGTTTCACCACCGAGTATGCACAACGGAGAAGTACCATCACCCAGAAGACAAGTGCAAGCTATGTGGGTCAAACTGCGACCGATACTATTTATTGTGGTGCAAAAACAGTTGGCGGCTTCGGTGGTGTGGTTGGTAGCATGCTGAGCTTCTATGCCCAAGGTCATGGGTTCAAACCCGGTCGAAGTCTTCGGATATTTTAAGAGCGTTAAAAATCCCTCAGTATGCCTTCCTTCAGAGGACCCATGTCATAGATTTATGAAATGTAAAAGAACCTTCCACTAACTAAACTTGTGTGAAGCAAACATTTTAAGTTAGGTTTGATTAATGCTCTTAAGTTCCAACGTTCGTAACCAGGCGCTGGTTGCGATGGCATCTAGTAGTAGCCAAGTTCACAGCTACGTGTCGTTACTTGAATTGAGAACAGATAAAACACACTAATACACTAACACCGGTTATCAGACAGATTCTACACACACCCAAAGTACACGGGGCTACATGACCGCGTTGTTGCAGCCCCTAAACTAAGAAATCAACCATCCCTAACAGACAAAATATGCAATTATCTAATGTACTCCTTACATGATCTTACATTCTGTATGGCCATTGGCTGCAATAATAGTACATTGTGCAACGAGCCTACGACAGTTTATGTTCGAACATAAATATTCATGAATATCTGTCGAGATTTCACCAGTTTTATGTACTGAACAGAGCTCATGGGACGCAGAGAATACCTTGTATTTGACCATGGCCACCTGGAAAACCTCACTATGACACTCGCCACGCAGTGAAATTTAAAATAGGGGCCAAGGAAGTGAGCGCAGGTGCGATGCTATCCTCACCTAATTGGTCACACAACTGTTTCTTGAGCTCTGATTGGTGGGAGAATCTGTATCACAATGAAAACTTTTACTATAATGAGCGTCTGAGTTTTCTGACATATAATATTTACATTTCGCCAGGGTCGAACAAAAAATTTATTATTATTTAAGGCAAATAAATAAAATAAATAAATAAATTCTCGGAAAGTATTAAATTTTGTTTTCCCCTCAAATCGTGTTTGTGTACAACCTTGGTAGTTACTCCTATATCATAGGTTTGCCATCCCTGGACTAGGCAGCTTCGAGGTCACAGATTACTGCTTACGATTGTAGTCTGACCTCTATATATATTTTTAGTCAATTTCGTAGATGCTTGTCCCAAATTCCAAGAAAGATTAACTACTATCTCAGAGGCGGGAATGTCCATAAATTTTATAGCATTTTGTGTGCCTGGTTCAAAATAAGTAATTAGGTGGGAAGGGTAAATGCTGTACTATTTATACATGACTCGAACTGCATCTCAATTGTATGCCTCTCACGTTCTCTACAGGATTTCTCACGTGAACATCTCAGTTTGTTTTTCTCTTAACACTCATCTACGTCACTACAGACCGAATTAGTCCTTACGTATGCTTCCAAAGCTATGCCAATTTCTGTCTCCAGGCAGACACGTTTCGAGGTCTCATCAAACCAAACAGTAGTGGGGCAAAGATCCAGCAACTTGTTGGAGGAATATAACTTCTTTCTTTCTTTATTTCTTTCTTCCTCCAGTAGCTCACAACTAGTGGGACGAGGGTTGGCGACCACGGGACCCCAGCTGAGTCTGGTATTACTTCCACTTACTCTTGCCGGGCTCATCTATATCTTATTTCCTGTCAGCCTTCCTTGGTCAACTCTTGTTCTCATCTGACCCCGACGGTATTAGGGTATCCGAGGACTAGAGAGCCTCTCAATTTCCAGCCATAATTGAGCCTTGTCTCATCTTTCCTGATCCCTCATTCTTCAAGGGGGCAGACCTCTTATTTTTCTTTTCATGATATCTCATGTCTTCTGCACAAGGCCCTAAAGGAGGCAGAGTGTGTGTAGCCCCACCACTTATGGTGCACCCTGGGTAGGGCTAAACCCTCAAGGGCTCACGGCTAGTGAGCTCGGTGGTTGGTGATCCTGAGGTATACATGAGTTGGGTACGGATTCTCCCCTTTTTCCATTGCCTTTGGGTTGGGCCCTCTCCTCTTTCCTCCCTGCCTTTCATGGCTCTCCTTCCTTCCAAGTCCCTCAATTCTCATTCTTCGAGGGTTGAGGGCATTTATTTCGCCTGTCTTTAATTTATGCAATTCTTGGTTTATTTTAGACTAGTAAACCTGGCTTCGCCCGGTATCTTTAACGGTTTACCCAGCGTAAGTTTAAAAGGCGCACGGACGAGAGGTCCCAGACGCAATGGACGACTAGAACAGTACCGCCCTCTGACGTCACGCTATCACGTGACTTTGTTTACAAACCGATCTTGTGGGCAGCCATGACTATCTTGAGTGAGTTTTAGTTACGAATTACGCTTAAATATTCGTTGTCTTATGCATTATAGAATAATGGTTCAATATTGTGCAGTTCCCCAGTGCAAAACAGATGTGGCAACTACAAAGTAACGTTTACTTCCTTGTCATTGGTCGTATATTGAGGAAATAGTGGCTTTTCAAAATTCTTCGTGCTGAAAGGAAATCACACATATCAGCCCACATGAGAGTAGGCCTATGTTTAGCCCATTTCTTACATTTAGATTACAAGCCACGAAGCCAGTATTGCCTGGAAGGAAATTATTAAGTGATGATGCTGTGCCAAATGTATTTCCCGCTTCCTTCTCCAATAAAATTGAAGCCGCCACGTCCTAAGCTGGCATATAAATTAGGCCTACGCCTAGATATAAGACGGTATTATTCACACTATCTTTGTTAAACGCTTGGTATGATATGTTAAAATAATAGGTTAGTATAGTAATAAACCTACGAAATTAATTTCTGATTTTTAACTAATTATTTTCCTACTGATGAATACGATGTCAGTGCAGTGCCTACAAACCATAATTCAGAGTAAAATAAGTGCAATTCGCAGCTGTTGGCATAGCCTAAGATAATATTTCTAGTTATTCTAATATATTGAAAATTCTTAAGGAAAAATACCGATATTTTATGTGAGGATTATGAGCTTAGTTACTTTCACATACCGGTAGGCCTACGGCAGTTTTGGAGGATTACCTTGGGCGTTATCTTTAGTTGACATTTTTGAAATTAACTGGCTTAAGGTAACCTTTATTTCAAAATACGGTAACAGATTTCCGATACAAGTCGTTTTTATTAAAAAAATATATACCGGTTGAGTTGCTTTGATATCAGTTTTTAAATTAGACATTCCGGTACGGTTCTGTACTGGTAGTAGCCTACAAAGGTTTTATGAACTTGGCAATTAACAGGTTAAAAATAATGAAAAGAGGAAGATTGGTGTAGGCCTAAGAGCTATGTGGCCTCATATCCAGGTCGGCAATCAAAAACTGAGGATGAAATATATCTATGTAGACCTAGGCCTACTGTAAATACCAGTATGATTTATAAAGCAGCTTACAAAAGGATTCTTACAGTTCTACACTCTTATTTGCTTGTAAAAAGACATCACATGGAATTTGGCCTAGGTTGCTATTATCCTCTACTGCAGTAAATTGGGGGCAGATAATCTTGCTGTACCGCCCCTTAAAACAACAATAACTAACTAGCAGTAGTAAATTCAAACATAAATTAAAATTTACAGCTGTATTTTAAGAAGCCTACTTGTATGTCTGTGGAATTTGGAAAATTGACTGAATTAAGAATTGTCCTAATGTCTTACCAGACAGCCAATTCCTATTAAATTGAAAATATTCACGAAAAAATCACCCAGCTTTGCACGAACAGTACGACATAAGAACGTTGAACATGTCATTCTCTTCATACCCTTGAAAATATAGTGGATTTTGTTGTTGTTGTTTCATTTGAGGGCCTTGGACATCGTGATCATATGGCTCCATGTACTTGAACGAGTGTGGGATGATTCTTTGATAACCTTTATTATTGTGGTATGTGTAGTAGTGTGTGTATTTCTAATTCAGGTGAGATATGGGAAGGAAACGGCCGTTGCCTTTTATTTAGGAACCATCCAGTATTTGACTGGAGTATAAGTGGGAAACCACGGAAAACCACTTCCAGGATGACTGAGGTGGAAATCGAACCCACCGCTTCCCTGTTTTGCTTCACGAGGCTTATAGTAGCCTACTCCATTCCAGCCCTCAGACCAGAATTAAAAGTCTTGACAGAGACGGGAATCGAACCCAGACCTCCGGGGTGACAGCTAGCAAAGCTAGCCGTCACACCACGAACAAAGTATTCTTGGAGCAGATTTCCCTCTGTCTAACAAAACCGACAGCCTTAAATGTCATTAGATAACCTTGATAGGCTCACCAAACATCTTCAACAATTCATGTATGCACAGATTATAGCCTTCTTTCATTATTCATTGAGAACCATCATCACCTACCGTACCGGTACGTATTTTGTAGCACAATTCAAACTAAACGTTTTGAGGTTCTCTAACGACTTGGTCCATGTCGGCTGCTTTAGAAATAAAGTTTCATTTCGCACAATGAAACTGTCATATCTACGAACACGGTGCCGTAACTATAAGAACATAAACTGGTTCTGGTAATTTCATGCACTACATTTTACAACCCTCATCATTACGCCTATATTGGAGGTATATTTAATACAAATTACGGTAATATATACGTATTACCAAACGCAAATCGTTGACACTTCAACTCGGTAAATAACATTCTGGCACAAGACAACGTGCCTCCATTCGTCTCTCGCCCACAAGACCACCTGCGCACTCTGTGAGACACTTCAGGAACCTCAAAGCCACGCCACAAGTAAAGTCGTCAATTCAGAAAAACCGAGGTGAACAGCGAAACTCCAATCACATATACTCTTCTCTGAGGTCTTAACTCGACACGACTTAACAGTTTGATGCTGGCCGAAGCTGGGGTGATAGGCTCACTCGCCAGCTCGTAAACTTATTCCGAAGCTAGTACAGTAATTTAAATTTCACTGAATGGAGATTGTTGGACGAAATGCAAACGTAAAAGCACTTATTGTGGGCGATGTATTAAAAATAGAGATATGCTGTCGCGGACCTTTTTTTGTAGAACTTTTCAAGCTGAACAATTCTTACACTCATAGTATATAGATATTTTTAACGGTTTACCCAGCGTAAGCTTAAAAGGCGCACGGACGGCAGGTTTTCTTCGACTCTATACACTGAAATCGTTACTGCTCGGCTTCGTTTGGTAAAAAAAAAATGATTTTCTGCAGAAACCGTCCTCGAGAAATCCTTTACAGAATGGTGAAGACCGCATCAAAATCCATCCAGTGGTTCTCGAGATTACCGAGATTTTCCTTCTTGTAGAATGTATGGTAGTTGTGAGTCAGTGGTTAGTATTAGCTGTACTTTTGGTGTCCTCCTAATTGCGGTCATTCCAGATTGCGTTCACCTCATTAGTAGTCCAGATTGCGGTCACTTTCATTTTAGGGAAGATCTATAAACATTCCAGCGTCCAGATTGCGATCACTCCCCTGGGGATTTCCTCACCGTTCACTTCCACCCTTCTTGCCAATGTTGAGGTAGGCTACATGTCATGTGTCAGTTCTCTTTGGTCCGGATACACTACATTTTGACAGCGAACTTATTGATTTTGACTTATCAAAAGTCACAAAACTTCAGATGTTTGATTTTGTGTGTAGGAGGGGGCGGGGGAAAAAATTGATTACATGGGATTTAGAATCAAACGCAGAACAAATTACTTATACGAGATGAATTTTTCGAGGTAATGAAAACAAAGATTTTCATGATATACAGTTGGCCTACCTATTATAAAAATAGATATCTCGCGCCTCAAATGGGAGAGGAGGGGCAGAAAAAGTATACCCTGTAAGTATAACATTCCCGTTACAACAATTTTGTTGAAAGTGAAGGTCGTTGATTCCGATCCTGAAACGGTTCTATTCTTAAGACTGAAAATGTTATAATCATTGCTTTACGAGGTGCTGTCAGATTGGGAGGGGACTTGATTTCTTTAAGCGAAGTTTCATGGGTTGTGCTCAGCTGAACACTGAACTGTATTCTTTAGTTAGGTAGTGAGTTTCCCCTTGTTATCCACAAAACTTACGGAAGGTATGAGTCAGTCGGGAGGAACCAAGAACCAAGGACCGGTCTCACAAGAAAATTGATCGCAATCTGGACGCTGGAATGTTTATAGTTCTTCCCTATGAAAGTGACCGCTATCTGGACCGCTAATGAGGTGAACGCAATCTGGAATGACCGCGATCAGGACACAACCGTACTTTTCATTTGATATTGACCTTGTTGTTGTTGTTGTTGTTGATTTATTTAGGGGTTAGTGGCGTCGTGGTTATGTAGCCCCATGTACTTGGGTGAGCGACTGGAAACTGTATGATAAACTGTTTAATTTAGTGACTGTACTAGTGTGTATGTTTGTAATGAGGGCTAGGATTTGGGTAGGAGGTGTTCGTGGCCTTAATTTATGTGCCATACCAGCATTCACTACTTTTACGATCACCCAAATAATTCGGGTCAGATGACTCAGATGTTTTAACCCGTAAAACAATAATCACCACCACTACGACTTCATGCTTTATAATTTGAAGAGGGCAGAAAAGTTTTGTCCCACACTCAATTCTGACTACCTCTAGGTGTAGCGGCTAGCGTTCGTTGCTGTCGCTCCAGAGGTCCGGGTTCGATTACCGACAAATACACGCACTAGTACAGATATCGCAGTGACACGGGTTATCGGACAACATCTACACATACCCAAGTACACGGGGCTACATGACCACGATGTTGCTATGCCCCTATAGAATCGAAAACAACAAATGTTTATTCCCCTGGCAAGAAGATTGGTATTTGTAAGGTCATTTCATCCACAACACGATTTATATTGAATGTTTTTCAGTCCGTCAACACATTATAATTCCAATTACTGGAATATGCGAAAAAATTACCTGAATAGAATTACATGTGATTAAGATAAATATTGTGAGTCCCTTCTCTATAGAAAGGAACATCGCCGGGGCCATGTGACGGAGGGACAGCGATGAGTTACCTCCAGATAACTAGCATTTACCGATCACACAAGAGTGGGTCGGGAAGCACCGGATGCTGTTATGGCACTCATTGCATACGCAGCTGGCAAGATACCTTAGTTGTGATAATTAAGACTTGAGTTGAAGTACTGTAGCCTATCTCGTATCCCGTGAACATGGTTAGGTATAATAATTAATTAAAATGCTCCGCCAATCAATACAAATTATATTCAAATTAGCACATGTTTCGGTACAACGTTAATCAACACTTGGTAGGTTTATTATATTAGTTTCCTAAGGTTTGATTCTAGTTTTGATGAAGAAGGTCCCATTCTTGGATCGAAACATGTTCTAATTTGAATATAATTTGAATTGATTGGTGGAATTAATTAATTATCTATTATTTTATTACGGTAATTTTCATACATTTTCCTAAAATGGTAAATGTTTTTGTTTCTTATCGTTAGGTATAGAGCAAAACATCGAATTTTTCTCATGGAAACTTATCTTCTCTAGAAGTCTTCCAGTAAATGTGTTCGTAAGTTTCAGCGCCGTGCGATTTTTACTTGTGGGGGAATCTCAAACAAAATGTATACAGAAACAATCCGCGTACTCTGGAGGCTCTCGAGAACGAAATAACTGCACTGATACGAAATATCAGTGAGGATGAATTACAGCGAGTGTAAGCGGCTTCGGTGGCGTAGTTGGTAGCATGCTGAACTGCTGTGCCCAAGATCATGAGTTCAAACCCGACCAAAGTCGTCGGAATTTTTAAGAGCGTTAAAATCCTTCAGTATGCGTTGTAACGCTCTATCAAAGTTCCAACGTTCACCACTAAGTGTCAGTGATATCTGGTAGCGAAAGTTGTAACTACTTGAAATTGAACGGAACTGGTAGCTCACCCTATGGGTGCCCTCATAAAGCAGCTACAGCCTCTGGCGAGCCGAGCATGTCCTCGGACACTCCCGGCACTAAAAGCCATACGCTAAATAAATAAATAAATAAATAAATAAATATATATATATAAATAAATAAACAGCAAGTGTACCAAAACATCCTACGTTGGTGAAATGAGTGTTTAGGAAATGAAGGACAGCATTTCCAGCAACTACTCTGAAATTCATGTGAGTAATGATGATTATTAAATAGGCCTACGTTTAGAAGTGTAAATGTGTTGAACTAGCTGGGCGCTACGCTGCTGCTAGCCACTGTGGCCATGGCGCCTTTGAAGTTCCGTTCTATAGAGAAGGGCCTCACTGTATATTTGCTACTGGCAGTACTGCCCGGCTCCGCCCGGTGGATTTATTTGTTTTATGGATGATAATGAATACTACTACAGAACTGGAGCGCTCAAGGATAAGGATCGGAAAGCACCAACGCTTATTGCAGCTGATAACCTCAGTACACTGCACCAACACCATCGCCCTTATACAGAGACATACTATTGTCATGATGATAACTGTTTGAAGGGGGCTAAGAAATCTTTTTGCACTAATTACTCCCCGTGACTGCAATTTATAAGCAGCTCGCAATTCTGCACCAGAAAAATGGTAGGGGCGACGTGATGCAGCCCGCATTACCAGGCAACACTAGGTATTATGAAGCTGTCCGCGAGCTCTTGTTCTTCCGATTTACTGAACAAAAATCAATCTTTATGGTACCTGAGAGGTGTAGCATAATGCTACATAGCCTAAACTATTCCTCTTGAATCTGGCTATCATATACAAAGAGAATGTTTCGAATCCGACTGGTAGTTCCAGAGATTAGCGCGTTTAAACACACAAACACACAAACTCTTCAGCTTTATTATATTAGAATAGATGGATATCCCAGTACTTAGGCAATGAAAGCATTTCAACAGAAAAGGAATCTATTGACATCGAATATAGAGTTAGGTATTAGGAAGTTATTTTTAAAAGCCTATGTCTGGAGCGTGGTGCTCTATGGAACTGTAACTTGGACTGTTGGAGCAGCAGAAAAGAGGAGAATTGAAGCGTTTGAAATGTGGTGTTACAGGAGAATGCTGAAGATCAATTTGTAGATAGCCTATTAAGACGAGTGGGAAAGGAGAGATGTTTCTGGCGACCGCTAATGAAGTTAAGAGATAGGTTGATAGGACACATACTAAGACACCCAGGAATAGCAAAGTTAGTTATGGAAGGAAGGGTCGAGGATAAGAACTGTAGGGGTAGACCAAGGTTAGAATATGTTAAACAGATTGCCTCGGTTGTAGGGTGTGGTAGCTATGTAGAGATGAAACGATGAACTCAGGGCAGGGAGGCATGGAGGGCTGCATCAAACCCGTCAAAAGAATGAAGACTCAAATTTCATCATCATAGTAATTGGAGTGTTGCCCGACTGAAATAAAATTACAATATCAATTGTCAATATGGCAACGCTGAAAAGTGTCTTCAAAGCTATCCATCCTCAACACGAAGTGCAGGTATTAAATTGAATGACCTGTAGGCTCCGGAAGCCACACGCCATTATCTATTGTAGTAGTTCACCACATGATGTCGACCTTGCCTCTGTCCTTGTGTGTCGCACGAAGTGGAGAGCGCATACCAATGAAATATGACGGCTAGGAAGAAACCCGACTTTGCTCCACGTGTGGGCTGTCGTGTTATCACCATGCGATCTCCAAGTGAACACACACACACACACATACACACACGGCCTTCAACAAGCGCTATCTCTCTACGCGGCTCGTTACCATAGGATCAGGACGAAAATAGCAACACCTACTCCAATGCTGCCTGTCACATTCTCTTAGAAATCCAACAAAACGGCCAAGTTTTTTTTTCTTCGGAATTGTAAGACTTCTGAGGGAAATATATACCTTAACTAGCAACCTGCCTCGGCTTAACCCGGGAACAGTTACGAATGCAAGGTGATAAGCTACCGTAACAAATATTTAATTAATGGGTAAATATATATTTTTTGGCCCCCTAACGAGAGAAGTAAAGAGAATAAACAAAATTTAATTTTTGGGTTAAATATTGATTTAGCCTTTAATAGTGTAGCTCATATTTGCCGTGATGTAAATTATGGTTGATTCCTACGTACCCTTCAACCGAGATTTCCTTGTATACCGGTACGACATTAGTCGTTTTTCCTCCAGCAGTGAACACTGAAGCTAGCTCATAAACTGTCACCTCAGTAATTGAATGGAGATTGTTGGAAGAAATGAGAACGTAAAAACACTTATAGTGGGCCATGTATTGAAGATAGAGATAATTATGCTCTCGCGGACTTTTTTGTAGAACGTTTCATGCTGAACAATTCTTACACTCATGTATGTATGTCTACCCCTTATTATTCCCGTTTTTCAACGGGGTCGGGGATGAGGTGCGATGGAGGTCTTTGTGGCAATGGTTTTTACGGCCGGATGCCCTTCCTGACGCCAACCTCATGAGAGGAGTTAATGAGAGATGAAATGAATGATGGTGAATGAAACTGGGCAAGGATGTGGAAGGAAGCGGCCGTGGCCTGTCAGAAGGTACCGTCCCAGCATTTGCCTGGTGTTGAAAATGGGAAACCACGGAAAACCATTTCAAGGACGGCCGACGGTGGGGCTCGAACCCACGCGTCTACCGAGTCAGCAGAGAGCTTGGCCCCATGACCTAATGCTGCGCGTTAGCCAGCGTAGCCACTACTGTCGGTAACAATTCTTACACTCATAGTATATAGATATTTTTAACGGTTAGCCCAGCGTAAGCTTAAAAAGCACACGGACGCCAGGTTTTTTCCGACTTTTTCACGGAAATCGTTACTGCTTGGCTTCCTTTGATCATAAATGAATTATTTTCCACAGAAACCTTTCTCGAGATATCCTTTACGAATGCTGAAAACCGCATCAAAATCCATCCAGTGGTTCTCGAGATTACCCGTGACATCCAAGAATCGGGGACTTTGTTTTATACTAAGTAGAGATTTCATAAAAAAATTAGCTTTTTAAGCTTTAAATATACCGTACTACGAGTATAACATTTTTATATTACCCGTCGTCAGGGATGTACATAGCATACGAATATTCTATTAATTCAACTGTATCGAATATTCATCAATTCAAAATTCGAGTAAATTATTCGATTGTTTGATGTTTTCGAATGTTCGAAGAATAGAGCTGTCCGACTAATTCGGGTTTTCGAATCATTCGAAAATTCCAATTACTCTAGTATTTCGAATAGGAGCTGTTAAACATAGAAACCTCGAATTTGGCCCATATATTTCATAATAAGAGTGTTGATAAGTAAAGTTATGCAGTTAGTTTCAAGAGATTCTGAGCTATTTATTTTCATTTTGAAGAATTTGGCAGATATTCTTTTGTGCAATTGTTTTCTATTTTTAGTTAGGTAGTTGAATTTACTTACCAAGCACTAATAGCAAACACATAAAAATATGTACAAATAACAAACCCATATTTTTAAACACTTTTTTCAGAATTATTCTACTTAATATGTTAGAGATTTCTTTTTAAATTTTCTGTAAGTTTATGATCATTTTACTTTGAAATATTTTGATCTACAATAATGTAACTGTTATGACACGGAGGACAGGCTTTGATAAAAGGATAATATCCTTCGAAAACTTTTAAAAACAATATTAATAGGCTACCAAATAGAGCATTTCTCAGCTTGGAATACTTCCCGGCCCCCTTCAAAAATTACGTGCAACACCAACTGTAGCAAAGCCAAATCCGTACAGGCCATTGAGGCTCTGGGAGTAGTGGAAGGTAGAGGCTTCCACTTTTTGTGACATCGGTGCTTGATTGGATGGAGTTGTCAACTCCACGCCCGGCCGTCTTTGCTCCCAGGAATTACCCCGGTACTCATTTCTGGTGTACACTGAGTGAACCCCAGGGCTATTTGCATTTCCGAAAGTGGTAGTTTTGTTTCTAAAATCCACCACCTGGGTGGGGATCGAACCCACTCTCATTCAGTTAGAAGCTCAGCGCCTCTACCGACTGCGCCACGCAACCCTCAACACAAACTGTAGGCCCTGTCTAAATATTTATAACTGAATAATACAAACAACGCAAGGAACTCCTAATTTCCTGATGCAGTTGTTTTGAATTATTGACAGCTCTTGTGATGAAAAAGCATTGTTCCAAGCATATTAAGGGCAAATTATTTTACTTTAAGACTATTGACACACCCGTCAAGTTTTTAAGCCGATATCATAATTATTCAAATAAATCGACCACGTCTGTACATGGGGATGATGATCACGATGTCACAACCTGTAAACGAAGCAGCAACAACAGCAAATAATATTGAGGAAGATGATAATCGTTGTTTTATGGGGCCTAACAGCTATGTTATCGGCCCTAAGAGGTTGCGTGAAAATGAAACTTGATAAAATGAACACTAGAACAAAAACTAACTACAGAACTACGACTAAAGTATGCACTAGAAGAAGTAAAGAAGAAGAAAATGGAAGAAGGGAGGACAGGGAAAGGGAATGCCCTCAACTCTCTAAGAATGAAAATTGAGGGACTTGGGAAAGAGCAAAGCCATGAAAGGCAGACAGGAAAGGGAGAGATGAGAGGATCCGCCCCAAAGACAATGGAAAGAAAGGAATAAGGTAAATAAAAGACAGAGAATAGAAATGCCCTCAACCGTTGAAGAATGAAAATTGAGGGACTTGGGAAAGAAGTAAAGCCATGAAAGGCATACATGAAAGGGGAAAGAGGAGAGGATCCGCCCCAAAGGCAATGGCAAAAAAGGAAAAACAGACCCAGCTCAGCTGAGGAATCCCTTGGGGTCAACTCCTGAACTCACCGGCCGTGAGCTCTTGAGGGTATAGCTGTATTCAGGGTGAATCAGAAGTGTTGGGACTATACACACCCTGCCTCCATTAGAGCTTTGAGCAGAAGGTGGGAGATAACATGAAAACCAAAGAAAAGGTCTGACCCCTCGAAGAATGGGGGTAACAGGAAAGATGAAACCAGGGCCAAATAAGGCGGGAAAGTGAAAGACTCCCTAGGCCTCGGATACCCTAATATAATCGGGGTCGGAAGGGAAAAATAGTTGACTAAGGGTGGTCGACAGGAAATATGATAGGTAGGAGACCGGCACAAGTAAATGGAAGCAATGCCGAACTCGGCTAGGGTCCCGTGGTCGTCAACCGACGTCGCACGAGTTGTGAGTTCCTGGAGGGTAATGTTGAGGGGATAGGCTGCATTATGTAAGTGTCCTGCGCCGGTAGCTCATGACGCCAAGGCATACAAACGAAGCCATCGTGGTTCTTCAATTACCAGATGCAAGCTACTGTGTAAACATAGAAACCTTCTCTGCATCATGGTGTGCTTTCTTTGCTTTTATTTGCTCGTACATTTTTTCATTTACATAATTGAGGCTTAATGAAGCAGCTACGCTGTAAAAATAATGGCGAGAATCGATTAATATTGATGTATTGGTAGCACTGTGATGCTTCAGGTTACATTTTCTTACAGGAAAAACAATGCAGGAAATTATACTTGTCTTTGTTTTCAAGGTATAAAACTGAGACCAACCTTAGCGATTCATTACAGCAATTAATTTTATCTCTTGTAGTTAGAAATGTCATGGATTAGAATAGTTCAACGTGTTTGCATGCTGATTGTATGCACAATCCAGTGGATTTGGGAGCCAGGAAAGTTTGAAGGAAGGGAAGAGAAGGGAAGGGAAGGGAAAGAAGAAAGGAAGGAGGGAAGGAAGGAAGGAGGGAAGAAGGAAGGAGGGAAGGAAAAAAGGAGGGAAGGCAGGAGCGAAGGAAGGAGGGAAGGAAGGAGGGAAGGAAGAAAGGAGGGAAGGAAGGAGGGAAGGAAGGAAGGAAGAAAGGAGGGAGGGAAGGAGGGAAGGAAGGAAGGAAGGAAGGCGGGAAGGAAGGCAGGAGGGAAGGAAGGCAGGAAGGAAGGAAGGAGGGAAGGAAGGAGGGAAGGAAGGAAGAAGGGAAGGACGGCAGGAGGGAAAGAAGGCAGGAGGGAAGGAAGGAAGGGGAGAAGGAAGGCGGGAAGAAAGAAAGGAGGGAAGGAAGGCAGGAGGGAAGAAGGGAAGGAGGGAAGGAAGAAGGGAAGGAAGGAAGGAAGGAGGGAAGGAAGGCAGGAGGGAAGGAAGGAGGGAAGGAAGGAAGGAAGGCGGTAAGAAAGAAAGGAGGGAAGGAAGGCAAGAGGGAAAGAAGGCAGGAGGGAAGGAAGGAAGGAAGGAAGGCAGGCGGGAAGAAAGAAAGGAGGGAAGGAAGGCAGGAGGGAAGGAGGGAAGGAAGGCAGGAGGGAAGGAAGGAAGGAGGGAAGAAGGAAGGAGGGAAGGAAAAAGGAGGGAAGGAAGGCAGGATCGAAGGAAGGAGGGAAGGAAGGAAGGAGGGGAGGAAGGCAGGAGGGAAAGAAGGCAGGAGGGAAGGGGGGAAGGAAGGCGGGAAGAAAGAAAGGAGGGAAGGAAGGCAGGAGGGAAGGAAGGCAGGAGGGAAGGAAGGCAGGAGGGAAGGAAGGAGGGAAGGAAGGAAGGAAGGAAGAAGGGAAGGAAGGCAGGAGGGAAAGAAGGCAGGAGGGAAGGAAGGAGGGAAGGAAGGAAGAAGGGAAGGAAGGCAGGAGGGAAGGAAGGAGGGAAGGAAGGAAGGCGGGAAGAAAGAAAGGAGGGAAGGAAGGCAGGAGGGAAAGAAGGCAGGAGGGAAGGAAGGAAGGGGGGAAGGAAGGAGGGAAGGAAGGAGGGAAAGAAGGCAGGAGTGAAGGAAGGAAGGAGGGTAGGAAGGCGGGAAGAAAGAAAGGAGGAAAGGCAGGAGGGAAGGAGGGAAAGAAGGAGGGAAGGAAGGCAGGAGGGAAGGAAGGCAGGAGGGAATGAAGGAAGGAGGGAAGGAAGGCAGGAGGGAAGGAAGGAGGGAAGGAAGGAGGGAAGGAAGGCAGGAGGGAAAGAAGGCAGGAGGGAAGGAAGGAAGGGGGGAAAGAAGGCAGGAGGGAATGAAGGAAGGAAGGAAAGCAGGAGGGAATGAAGGAAGGAGGGAAGGAATGAAGGAAGGAGGGAAGGAGGGAAGGAGGGAAGGAAGGAGGGAAAGAAGGCAGGAGAGAAAGAAGGCAGGAGTGAAGGAAGGAAGGAGGGAAGGAAGGTTGGAAGAAAGAAAGGAGGAAAGGAAGGCAGGAGGGAAGGAAGGAAGGGGGAAGGAAGGCGGGAAGAAAGAAAGGAGGAAAGGAAGGCAGGAGGGAAGGAAGGAAGGAGGGAAGGAAGGAGGGAAGGAAGGAGGGAAGGAAGGAAGGCAGGAGGTAAGGAAGGCAGGAGGGAATGAAGGAAGGAGGGCAGGAAGGCAGGAGGGAAGGAAGGAGGGAAGGAAGGAAGGAAGGAAGGAATTGAAAGCCGACAAAAATCACGACATGGATGTCATGCGATGTTGGCATGTTAAAGAACCCATTTGAATTCAGTAGGCCGTGTTCGTAATGGCAAAATTAATCTCGCGATTTGCCGCCAACACAAAGTTCCTCCATTCTCTACTAGAAAGCGCTATAGTGTCAAGGAGCTTAGATATCTAACCTCCTTGACTTTCATAGTGCTTAAAGGATCAACGAAATTCGACATGCAAGCTACCCTTCGGGTGTCAAATAACAAGGCTTGCACCCGGCACCCGAGGCCATACGATATTATTATTATTATTATTATTATTATTATTATTATTATTATTATTATTATTATCCTATAGGGAATCGATCCCGGATCGGACTGCAAGCAGCTTGAATTGTTTTTATTTCGTTTAGGGGCTTGGGCAACATGTACATTTCAGCTCCGTGTAGTTAGGGGTGAGTGTTAAGAATTTGTCTGAAAACCTGTGCTATTGTGACATTTGTATTAATGTGTGTATTTATAATTGAAGCAAGGATTGGGATGGAGGTGGCCGTGGCCTCAACTTAGGAGCCATCCCAGTAATTACCTGGAGTAGAAGTAGGGGGAAACCATGGTAATCCACTTCTAGGATGGGTGAGGTGGGAATGGAACCTGCCTCTTCTCAGTTTTGCTGACATGAGTATACATTGTTCCAGCCCTCAGACCAGAATTAAATTACTTGGGAGAGCAGGAAATTTGAACCCGGACCTCTGGGGTGATAGGCAATAATGCTAGTCATTAAGCCACAAGGTAGAGGCAAGCGCATTCATCAGTCTATCTGTGGATCCTCAGAACTCATTCATTCTTTCTCTCTCGTCCTTTAACCGTCAGAGGTAAGTGTAAGTGTATGTGGGTTTCTAAATGTCAAAGACCGGGAACCGCTCCATTTGAACACACTGGCCAAGAAAGAAGCTATTACGCTGTTGCTCCTTTGAAGATCTTGTAGATTAATTATTGCAATAAAAAGGGCCATTAAACCCGTCAGGTGTACAATTTCTTTCTGTAAATCCAATTTGAAAAGCTATTAGCTAACTAAATAAGATCCATTAATTTAATAACACTAATAACCCTTGAACTGTTGAAAGATGACTTGAATGACCGCTAAGATATTTGACCGAGGCGCCTCTAAGTCTAACTGAGTCTTAACTCTTAACGAACCCTTCACAAAAGCATTGTACCATAACTTTTCCAGCATATCTCTACTTACAATAATAATCATACTAATATATAAAAATGAGATGGTGTGTGTCTTTCTGTCTGTCTGCCTGTCTGTCTGTGTGTTACTCAATAATGCAAGATCCAGTGGTCCGATTTAAACGAAATTTTGCATGGATGTAGCTGATTTACCAGTTTTACATATAGGATACTTTTGATTGCGATATTTTGCACTATTAAAAAATGGCGACCATTTTAGTGACGTCACTACGCCCTTTGGTTTCAAAATTTTATATTTCCATTTCAAATAAAAAGAGAACGCTAAGAAATAGCAAACTTTTGATGGTATTCACTAGCTTTAATATTTAATTTTCTATCCGAAAGGTCCTTACCATTTTTCGTGTATCTCCAACGGTTAGCGAGTAAAACATAAATATGTGCAATAAAACACGGTCAACATCGAGCGGTGCAGTATATCTCTATATTGAACCCATATGCTATAGGGTCCAAGGTGTGCGAATCCATGCATTTGAGGAAGAAATCAAAGAAACGTACAGTTTCTAATGTACTTTAAAGAAAGATCCAGCTAGGAGGCCAGTATAAGGTTGTGCAACTAACGAGAACCAGGTGTTCGAGAGGATGATATCATCCCTCTTGACATTCTGAAGGGAGCGAGTCACGAGTATTAATAACCGAGTGGAACTTTCCAACGATTAGACAAGGAGACCTGAATCGGAATTCGAGCTGACGTTGCAGGAAATTGACAACACCGCTTATGCGCCAGGAGAGGAATAATTAAATTTAACCCGTTTACAAGTATAATAATGAGTAAACAAGTACAGTACAGTGAATCATTTTGAATGAGAGATTTTTCAGTAAAGAGAAACCATTTAATAATTGCGCAAAAAAAAAACTGCCAACGCAAGACGACGTCATTGGGGAAGTACCAAAGCCTGTGTGGAGGGGAGAGAGCAAAAGAAATGCAACACCCACACATCTGAGGACGAGAAATTAATTAATATCTCCGAATTGCACGATCGATTCTTAGGTGCAATGAGATTATTTGACATTGAGAAGACGAGCTTTCGGAAGGTATAATTTTTATATTTGTGGCACCATTATTTTAGAAGTTGACCACAGAAAAGGCTAGAGTCTTATTTTTTTGTAGTGAAATAGTATAAAGCTTCGGGCTTCACCAAGCCAATCATGCAGTCTCGAACAGCCCGAGGGGGTGTTGCCACGCATCACGCAGTACAAATCCGTCCAGGGGGACGTGAAGTTATATCAGCACATGCAGTTATTGTCAGCCTGCGGGCATGACACTGTGTCACGATCATCATTGAATGCAGTCTCGAACAGCCCGTGAGGGGTATAATCACGCATCACGCAGTACAAATCCGTCCAGGGGGACGTGACGCTGGATCATCAGCACATGCAGTTTCAAACGGCCTGAGGGCACGTCACTAGGCTACATCAAACATCGAAGACAGTTACCAGTACTCCTTGAGGGGAGAAACGCTGTGTTACACCGCAGAAGTAATATCCGATAGCCATAGGCGTCGCAGTATTAACGACTTGCTTGCCTCCATAAGGAGTGGTCAAGAAAGAAATTTAAAGTATCGCCGTATTGAAAGAGTAGGAAAATCCTAGTTACAGGATTTAGGCCCGACTGTATACAAGTTATAGTGAAAGTTCGTAAGATATAGTCAGAGCAGGCCGCGAACGTCGGACTTAAAGGCGATAGGTCGTTTAATAGACGAACGAATAGATCATAACGTACGGAAGTACCGTACCAGAGAGATAAACTGTCATTTAAATTAAAGAACCCAAAAAGGGAAGAACAGAATAAGGTTCGGAACGTATACCAGAAACGTAGGAGTGTTAGAACCGATCAAATAGAGAAGATAGGAGACTATAAACATTATCTCCAGAAAGCAGGCGAACTATTATAAAAGTACTAGACTCGAGAAGTACTAGCTGCTATAAACTAAATCTATAGGTCACTGAGGAGACCTCGATCCGAATAGACTTTCGCTAGGATCGATAAACAGATCTACAAAGAAGCCGTTCAAGCTAGATAAATAGCCGGTCAACCAGGATAGGAGTAGAAGAATTTGGGTTCCAGGGAACAATAGATGTTTCGAGACTTTCATATTCTGCAGGATAGGAAGCCGACATCGAATAAATTTCACCCTTGGAAACGGGAAATTAAGAAGGTCACGTGTGATAGGCTCAGAAATACGGCCTAGTGATCAAGAATTGTGAAGTGTAAAAATTATCAAGATTGTGTGTTAAATTAATCTTTTTAGTGTTTATTATGTGTTCAAAAGGGACACATCAGTGTATAAAAATGTCGTCAATGTTAAGTGTTTTAAATATATGTCAAGTAGTGTTTATCCATAAGATGAATTCTTTTAATATGGAGTAAAAAGTTCAAAGTGGGCCCAAAATGAAGCACCGCACAAGAATAAAGATCATGGGACGATCTTAATAACATGTGAGTACTGAATTTCATTCTATTTTGGTGTCAGAAATTGGTTGTGTACAAATCCACCGGAGTTTTTGGGTAAAAGGGATGTGTTTAAGAAATAAATACTGAATAAGCAAGAACGCGGTCTGAACAGTAATAGAAAATTTGAGAAATCATAAATGATTATGTAAAGAATAAATCCCGTAGAGGAAATAAGTGAATAAAATGTTAATGTATTTAACAAACGTCATAAGAGCAAGCGAAATATCAGTAATTGTCATGAAAGATATTCAAATAAAGTAAAGTTGAGACATGAAAGAAATAGCTTTGAGCTTGTGTAAAGAATAAAGATAATAATAATAACGAAATATGGAAATATAAAATAAAGATCAAATAAATTGATGTGAACATAAGAGCGTTAAAGCCTTAATGTATGTGTAAGATATGATGTTCAATGGAATATTTTAAAAAGGGAGCGATTTATCGGCAACGGAAAGGATTAATATAAGAATTAAAATAATATGAATTGTTACTAATGAGATTTATCAGTTCTTGGGAAGACAATTCGGCTTAAAATAATGCATAGCGCAAAAAGAGCGCAAATAATATTAAAATGTCACGCTAGGAACGCGTAGAGGTTAAAATACTTGGTAGATTACTTATGGAGGGTAGTTGATTGCAGTGAATTGATAATTGTATAAGTCCTCTATTTGTGACGTAGTATCACGAGGCATTGTGTATGTATTTGAAAGGGAGCTAATATATGGTATTATGGAGCGTATGTCATATGGGCCACGGCCGACTTTAAATCGCAGTTTGTATAAGTCCTCTGTAAGGGAATGGTTCCCGAGGCATGTGTAGAGATTCGAACGCAGAATCTTCTGATGATAAAAGCCCCTTAAATTCTTCGTCGTCGTTTGTGTATTAATCTTCCCAATCAATGAGGACCCTCTCATAATTAATAAATGCCAAGGTTACGAAAGTGGTCTTTGAACCAAAGAATAGTTGTTTGAATGAGTACGGTACATGTAAAAGCCGGTCTCTCCCCAGAACTGAATATAATGTGAAGGTCTGTTTTGAAAGCCTTGGAAATAAGCTATTAACGTGGGTTAGACAGGGAGTCGCCGTCACCCTACGTGTCATAAATCGCGCCCGAGTATAAGGGTCTAGCTCTCTTAGAACGAGAGGGACCGGAAACCGTCTCGTAAGATGTTGTAAAGAGAAATGAATACACCAGGAGTGTTTAAAGTTGTTAACGACCCGGGCGTTGAACCGAGGTCCTTGTAGATTGATATTTTCGTTTGCCTGTTCAGATCGTAGTTTCTTATATGATAATGGTCTTATAAAATATAAGAGATAAATAACAATCCCTATTGTAATGATGTATGGACGTAGGATTCCATGAGTTAATTGAAGGCAACTAAGTTTCGGGAGTAACTATAGTTTTTGACTGTGTCAAGTATCTTCACGCTCTGGAGTACACAATTGATTTCCTGATTACCTTAATATATTTGTGAAATAAAGAGAGATGATAACAACTGAATGTGTGGACATGCCCAAAATATTGAGTTAGATAATTAACATAGATTTTTAAATGTAATTATATATTTGTTTTTGAGAAATAAGAAAATATAAAGGATAGTATTTGAGGTGTACAAGAATGACACCATTATTATGTAAAGCATGGAGCCAAAAGAGCTCGGAGTTATATAAAACTTATAGTGATGCTTTATGGAAGTAAGACTAAGTAGGAATTGTTGGTTAATGTGAACCAATATATTTAAAATAACATTTGTGTTATCTTTTGGACTCCGTGTTTATTTGGAACCGGAGTTGTTTTAATTTGTGTAGTGGCTTCAACGTGGGGCCTCTAATTAAATTGTTAAACCGTTTTCCAACGTGGGGCCTGTATGATTTTATCATACACCTAATCACTATTAAACATGGCGCCCAGTACGCAGGGCTGAGTTTTCCTAGGGAAACCCCGAGTTTTCTCGAAAAATCAAAATTTTCATTTTTGGAAAAAATGGTTTTTCGAAATTTTGAATTTTAAATACTTCCATAAAGGTTTATTGAAATTGAATAAAAGTATCAGAAGGGTACGTTGTAAGTGAATACCCGTACCAAAGTAAGTTTTTAAAAGAAATTGGGACACACTGATTCAGAGTATCATCTCTCAAACATGTACTAGTGTGGTGGCATTAGTGGCCCACTGTATTTTAAAATGATGTTGTTAAGTGAAGAGAGGCGGAGGCTCCCTGAGAATGTAAGGGCCGAGAGCCCAGATAAAGGTAAAACTACAGGTGAGAAAGAGTACCCAAGTAAAGAAATTATAAATGTTTCTGTAGAAAGCATGCGTGCACCTGGAGACATAGTTACACGAAGAGAGGGTAACATGTCTGCAGACAAAGGGGTAAATGTTGAGCTTTCAGAGCTCGAAAAGGAAAAAGAAAATTGTACACCGATTCCAAGGGAAAATGTAATTAATACAGATAATGATAATGAGGAAGGTAATTCAAAGTCTCACGTAGTAATGCCGGTTCAGGTAGGCTCAGAAAACGAAGGGGAAAAGAGCGATAGTACTGACGTTCAGGATCAGGAAAAGGTAGAAATGGCGGAATGGGATGAAATAAAAGAATTCTTGGATATAATTTTAGAAATACGAGACGAGCATTATAGGATGAAAAATGAACTTTGGAACTTAAAAGGTCGTGAATTAAGAATAAAAGAAGGAATTGAGGAACAAAGAGATAGGATCTCTGAAAAAATGGAGGAGATAGACAAACTTCGTAAGAGGGCAAGTAAAAATTGGTATAAGATATCTAAACAGGAATTAGAGGAATTGTCCAAAGAAATCCCCAATGTGAAGGAGTCTTTAAGAGAAACGAAGAAGGAATTTGTAGAACGTATGGCGAAAGAAGGAAAAATCGAATTAGTTTCATGGGAACAGATAAAAAGTTTCAGGGATGAAATTGTGGAAATAAGGGAACAATGGTCGGAGATACATGATAAATGGAAGCATATTTGGTGGAATACCTTTTATCCAGACCCAAATGAAAGGAATTATGTGCAAGAACAGAAGGATTGGATAGGAAAGGAAAAGAGTAAGATGCATCAGTTTATAATGAGCATATATGAAGACCAGGATATAATAACTGTTCAGGAGTTAGTTGAATTGAGAAAGGTTAAGATTTCGGAATACGAAGAGATATTAGAGACCGTCCGAAAGAAATATGATGAATACATATTAGCAGAGGACCTCAAAGCAAAAGAAATGGCTATCCCGGTCATAAATGAAATAGTTGCCCAAGAGGAAAAGCCAGCTACAATTAACGAAGAAAAAGAAATCACGGTGCCAGAGGAGCCCGAAATTGATATTAAAGAAGAGAAACAAGAAGTAGAAATTATAATGATTCCAGTGGAAATTGAGGAAACTTGGGAGATCCTTCCTGAAGAAGACATGGAGATTCAAGAGGAAATCGTAAGTCCAGACCAAGAGGACAGCCGAAATGAGATCGAGCTCCAAACTGAAGAGACTCATTTTGAGGAAAAGGTCGAGCTGGAAGAGCAAGAAGTAATCTCGGAACAGGAGATAACAAAGGAATTGATAGTTGAAGAAACGGAAATGATAATTCCAGAAGAAATAGAGAAATTAAATGAAATAAATATAGAAAATATCAACGAAGCACCGATGGAAACAGAGGTTCAAGATTTCACGGAAAGGGAAAAGGAAAACTTCGAAGAAATGCAGGACCAGGAAAATAAAAGGGCATTAAAGGAAGAAGAGGAAAAATTGAAAGCCCAGATCCTCGAATTAATGATTAAATGTCAAGATTGCCAAAGAAAGACTAGAGAAATGGAGAAAGATGCTAATAAGAGCCAAGAAAACCTAAAGGAAAAGGATGAGATTGTTGGAAACAATGAAAAAATGAGAGGAGACGTCTCTGAAGAAAATCAGACAGAGGAAAACCGCCATTGGTAGTTGGTGTACCAGGAAATGGATATCCCATGGGAACACTGAAAGGAGGTGGAATAACAAACGATGCCTTAGAGAAAGAGGATGCCCAGGCGTACTTCAGCTGGAAGCTCCGTAAAAAGAAAGGGAGCGATAAAAAGAAGAGAAAAGAAGGAGATCTGAAAGACCTAAAGAACTGGAAGAGTCGAAAAAAGAAATACTCTTTGGAAATGCCATCTCGATACGAGGTGAAGGAAAAGGATTATTCCATCATTGGAATAAACGGGTAAAGCTATTTGCAACCGTCAAAGAATAAGAGAAATAAGTATAATATGTGTTTGAAATACCATCTCAAAGAGAGATAAGGAAGGGGGAAGAGAACCAGAAAGAGTCAGGTGAGGTCAGACTGAGCTCTTAAAAATCAAATGAAATGTAACAGACTTGAAGTCTGAGAACTGTAATGAATTAAGTTACGGGTAAAGCTAATTGCACCCGCAAGTAAGTAACATAAAGTCATTAAGTTGAAAATAGGTAATGAATAGAGAACAGACCGACTAGAAGTCTGTCCTGAGAAAAGAAGAAAGGAACCAACTGTTGACTCAAGTTTGGAGAAGCATGCGCCAGACGAGGGGAGAGTTGTAAACACCGAACGTGACAAGAAATTTATGGCCTGAGTGTAGCCGACCGCTAGGGGAATAAATGAATGAATGGGAACTGTTGAAGACCCAACCTAAACACAGACCATAGAGGAAAGGAACTTTAAAGAAGTAATTGATTTTACTGAAAAAGAAAATTTTAATGTAATAAAGGAGAAAGAAAGGGTAAAGATAGAGTATACCCAACCTACACAATTAGTGGAAGGAACTTTAAGGAAATAAAACAACAGTAAATACGGATGACGTTATGATGGATTCGATGAAATAAGAATACAAAATTAATTAAAATAAATTTCCTCAAAAAAAAAATTTGAAAATTTATTTATCCTAAGGAAGGGTGAGATGAACCCATATGCTATAGGGTCCAAGGTGTGCGAATCCATGCATTTGAGGAAGAAATCAAAGAAACGTACAGTTTCTAATGTACTTTAAAGAAAGATCCAGCTAGGAGGCCAGTATAAGGTTGTGCAACTAACGAGAACCAGGTGTTCGAGAGGATGATATCATCCCTCTTGACATTCTGAAGGGAGCGAGTCACGAGTATTAATAACCGAGTGGAACTTTCCAACGATTAGACAAGGAGACCTGAATCGGAATTCGAGCTGACGTTGCAGGAAATTGACAACACCGCTTATGCGCCAGGAGAGGAATAATTAAATTTAACCCGTTTACAAGTATAATAATGAGTAAACAAGTACAGTACAGTGAATCATTTTGAATGAGAGATTTTTCAGTAAAGAGAAACCATTTAATAATTGCGCAAAAAAAAAACTGCCAACGCAAGACGACGTCATTGGGGGAAGTACCAAAGCCTGTGTGGAGGGGAGAGAGCAAAAGAAATGCAACACCCACACATCTGAGGACGAGAAATTAATTAATATCTCCGAATTGCACGATCGATTCTTAGGTGCAATGAGATTATTTGACCTTGAGAAGACGAGCTTTCGGAAGGTATAATTTTTATATTTGTGGCACCATTATTTTAGAAGTTGACCACAGAAAAGGCTAGAGTCTTATTTTTTTGTAGTGAAATAGTATAAAGCTTCGGGCTTCACCAAGCCAATCATGCAGTCTCGAACAGCCCGAGGGGGTGTTGCCACGCATCACGCAGTACAAATCCGTCCAGGGGGACGTGAAGTTATATCAGCACATGCAGTTATTGTCAGCCTGCGGGCATGACACTGTGTCACGATCATCATTGAATGCAGTCTCGAACAGCCCGTGAGGGGTATAATCACGCATCACGCAGTACAAATCCGTCCAGGGGGACGTGACGCTGGATCATCAGCACATGCAGTTTCAAACGGCCTGAGGGCACGTCACTAGGCTACATCAAACATCGAAGACAGTTACCAGTACTCCTTGAGGGGAGAAACGCTGTGTTACACCGCAGAAGTAATATCCGATAGCCATAGGCGTCGCAGTATTAACGACTTGCTTGCCTCCATAAGGAGTGGTCAAGAAGGAAATTTAAAGTATCGCTGTATTGAAAGAGTAGGAAAATCCTAGTTACAGGATTTAGGCCCGACTGTATACAAGTTATAGTGAAAGTTCGTAAGATATAGTCAGAGCAGGCCGCGAACGTCAGACTTAAAGGCGATAGGTCGTTTAATAGACGAACGAATAGATCATAACGTACGGAAGTACCGTACCAGAGAGATAAACTGTCATTTAAATTAAAGAACCCAAAAAGGGAAGAACAGAATAAGGTTCGGAACGTATACCAGAAACGTAGGAGTGTTAGAACCGATCAAATAGAGAAGATAGGAGACTATAAACATTATCTCCAGAAAGCAGGCGAACTATTATAAAAGTACTAGACTCGAGAAGTACTAGCTGCTATAAACTAAATCTATAGGTCACTGAGGAGACCTCGATCCGAATAGACTTTCGCTAGGATCGATAAACAGATCTACAAAGAAGCCGTTCAAGCTAGATAAATAGCCGGTCATCCAGGATAGGAGTAGAAGAATTTGGGTTCCAGGGAACAATAGATGTTTCGAGACTTTCATATTCTGCAGGATAGGAAGCCGACATCGAATAAATTTCACCCTTGGAAACGGGAAATTAAGAAGGTCACGTGTGATAGGCTCAGAAATACGGCCTAGTGATCAAGAATTGTGAAGTGTAAAAATTATCAAGATTGTGTGTTAAATTAATCTTTTTAGTGTTTATTATGTGTTCAAAAGGGACACATCAGTGTATAAAAATGTCGTCAATGTTAAGTGTTTTAAATATATGTCAAGTAGTGTTTATCCATAAAATGAATTCTTTTAATATGGAGTAAAAAGTTCAAAGTGGGCCCAAAATGAAGCACCGCACAAGAATAAAGATAATGGGACGATCTTAATAACATGTGAGTACTGAATTTCATTCTATTTTTGTGTCAGAAATTGGTTGTGTACGAATCCACCGGAGTTTTTGAGTAAAAGGGATGTGTTTAAGAAATAAATACTGAATAAGCAAGAACGCGGTCTGAACAGTAATAGAAAATTTGAGAAATCATAAATGATTATGTAAAGAATAAATCCCGTAGAGGAAATAAGTGAATAAAATGTTAATGTATTTAACAAACGTCATAAGAGCAAGCGAAATATCAGTAATTGTCATGAAAGGATATTCAAATAAAGTAAAGTTGAGACATGAAAGAAATAGCTTTGAGCTTGTGTAAAGAATAAAGATAATAATAATAACGAAATATGGAAATATAAAATAAAGATCAAATAAATTGATGTGAACATAAGAGCGTTAAAGCCTTAATGTATGTGTAAGATATGATGTTCAATGGAATATTTTAAAAAGGGAGCGATTTATCGGCAACGGAAAGGATTAATATAAGAATTAAAATAATATGAATTGTTACTAATGAGATTTATCAGTTCTTGGGAAGACAATTCGGCTTAAAATAATGCATAGCGCAAAAAGAGCGCAAATAATATTAAAATGTCACGCTAGGAACGCGTAGAGGTTAAAATACTTGGTAGATTACTTATGGAGGGTAGTTGATTGCAGTGAATTGATAATTGTATAAGTCCTCTATTTGTGACGTAGTATCACGAGGCATTGTGTATGTATTTGAAAGGGAGCTAATATATGGTATTATGGAGCGTATGTCATATGGGCCACGGCCGACTTTAAATCGCAGTTTGTATAAGTCCTCTGTAAGGGAATGGTTCCCGAGGCATGTGTAGAGATTCGAACGCAGAATCTTCTGATGATAAAAGCCCCTTAAATTCTTCGTCGTCGTTTGTGTATTAATCTTCCCAATCAATGAGGACCCTCTCATAATTAATAAATGCCAAGGTTACGAAAGTGGTCTTTGAACCAAAGAATAGTTGTTTGAATGAGTACGGTACATGTAAAAGCCGGTCTCTCCCCAGAACTGAATATAATGTGAAGGTCTGTTTTGAAAGCCTTGGAAATAAGCTATTAACGTGGGTTAGACAGGGAGTCGCCGTCACCCTACGTGTCATAAATCGCGCCCGAGTATAAGGGTCTAGCTCTCTTAGAACGAGAGGGACCGGAAACCGTCTCGTAAGATGTTGTAAAGAGAAATGAATACACCAGGAGTGTTTAAAGTTGTTAACGACCCGGGCGTTGAACCGAGGTCCTTGTAGATTGATATTTTCGTTTGCCTGTTCAGATCGTAGTTTCTTATATGATAATGGTCTTATAAAATATAAGAGATAAATAACAATCCCTATTGTAATGATGTATGGACGTAGGATTCCATGAGTTAATTGAAGGCAACTAAGTTTCGGGAGTAACTATAGTTTTTGACTGTGTCAAGTATCTTCACGCTCTGGAGTACACAATTGATTTCCTGATTACCTTAATATATTTGTGAAATAAAGAGAGATGATAACAACTGAATGTGTGGACATGCCCAAAATATTGAGTTAGATAATTAACATAGATTTTTAAATGTAATTATATATTTGTTTTTGAGAAATAAGAAAATATAAAGGATAGTATTTGAGGTGTACAAGAATGACACCATTATTATGTAAAGCATGGAGCCAAAAGAGCTCGGAGTTATATAAAACTTATAGTGATGCTTTATGGAAGTAAGACTAAGTAGGAATTGTTGGTTAATGTGAACCAATATATTTAAAATAACATTTGTGTTATCTTTTGGACTCCGTGTTTATTTGGAACCGGAGTTGTTTTAATTTGTGTAGTGGCTTCAACGTGGGGCCTCTAATTAAATTGTTAAACCGTTTTCCAACGTGGGGCCTGTATGATTTTATCATACACCTAATCACTATTAAACATGGCGCCCAGTACGCAGGGCTGAGTTTTCCTAGGGAAAACCCGAGTTTTCTCGAAAAATCAAAATTTTCATTTTTGGAAAAATGGTTTTTCGAAATTTTGAATTTTAAATACTTCCATAAAGGTTTATTGAAATTGAATAAAAGTATCAGAAGGGTACGTTGTAAGTGAATACCCGTACCAAAGTAAGTTTTTAAAAGAAATTGGGACACACTGATTCAGAGTATCATCTCTCAAACATGTACTAGTGTGGTGGCATTAGTGGCCCACTGTATTTTAATATGATGTTGTTAAGTGAAGAGAGGCGGAGGCTCTCTGAGAATGTAAGGGCCGAGAGCCCAGATAAAGGTAAAACTACAGGTGAGAAAGAGTACCCAAGTAAAGAAATTATAAATGTTTCTGTAGAAAGCATGCGTGCACCTGGAGACATAGTTACACGAAGAGAGGGTAACATGTCTGCAGACAAAGGGGTAAATGTTGAGCTTTCAGAGCTCGAAAAGGAAAAAGAAAATTGTACACCGATTCCAAGGGAAAATGTAATTAATACAGATAATGATAATGAGGAAGGTAATCAAAGTCTCACGTAGTAATGCCGGTTCAGGTAGGCTCAGAAAACGAAGGGGAAAAGAGCGATAGTACTGACGTTCAGGATCAGGAAAAGGTAGAAATGGCGGAATGGGATGAAATAAAAGAATTCTTGGATATAATTTTAGAAATACGAGACGAGCATTATAGGATGAAAAATGAACTTTGGAACTTAAAAGGTCGTGAATTAAGAATAAAAGAAGGAATTGAGGAACAAAGAGATAGGATCTCTGAAAAAATGGAGGAGATAGACAAACTTCGTAAGAGGGCAAGTAAAAATTGGTATAAGATATCTAAACAGGAATTAGAGGAATTGTCCAAAGAAATCCCCAATGTGAAGGAGTCTTTAAGAGAAACGAAGAAGGAATTTGTAGAACGTATGGCGAAAGAAGGAAAAATCGAATTAGTTTCATGGGAACAGATAAAAAGTTTCAGGGATGAAATTGTGGAAATAAGGGAACAATGGTCGGAGATACATGATAAATGGAAGCATATTTGGTGGAATACCTTTTATCCAGACCCAAATGAAAGGAATTATGTGCAAGAACAGAAGGATTGGATAGGAAAGGAAAAGAGTAAGATGCATCAGTTTATAATGAGCATATATGAAGACCAGGATATAATAACTGTTCAGGAGTTAGTTGAATTGAGAAAGGTTAAGATTTCGGAATACGAAGAGATATTAGAGACCGTCCGAAAGAAATATGATGAATACATATTAGCAGAGGACCTCAAAGCAAAAGAAATGGCTATCCCGGTCATAAATGAAATAGTTGCCCAAGAGGAAAAGCCAGCTACAATTAACGAAGAAAAAGAAATCACGGTGCCAGAGGAGCCCGAAATTGATATTAAAGAAGAGAAACAAGAAGTAGAAATTATAATGATTCCAGTGGAAATTGAGGAAACTTGGGAGATCCTTCCTGAAGAAGACATGGAGATTCAAGAGGAAATCGTAAGTCCAGACCAAGAGGACAGCCGAAATGAGATCGAGCTCCAAACTGAAGAGACTCATTTTGAGGAAAAGGTCGAGCTGGAAGAGCAAGAAGTAATCTCGGAACAGGAGATAACAAAGGAATTGATAGTTGAAGAAACGGAAATGATAATTCCAGAAGAAATAGAGAAATTAAATGAAATAAATATAGAAAATATCAACGAAGCACCGATGGAAACAGAGGTTCAAGATTTCACGGAAAGGGAAAAGGAAAACTTCGAAGAAATGCAGGACCAGGAAAATAAAAGGGCATTAAAGGAAGAAGAGGAAAAATTGAAAGCCCAGATCCTCGAATTAATGATTAAATGTCAAGATTGCCAAAGAAAGACTAGAGAAATGGAGAAAGATGCTAATAAGAGCCAAGAAAACCTAAAGGAAAAGGATGAGATTGTTGGAAACAATGAAAAAATGAGAGGAGACGTCTCTGAAGAAAATCAGACAGAGGAAAACCGCCATTGGTAGTTGGTGTACCAGGAAATGGATATCCCATGGGAACACTGAAAGGAGGTGGAATAACAAACGATGCCTTAGAGAAAGAGGATGCCCAGGCGTACTTCAGCTGGAAGCTCCGTAAAAAGAAAGGGAGCGATAAAAAGAAGAGAAAAGAAGGAGATCTGAAAGACCTAAAGAACTGGAAGAGTCGAAAAAAGAAATACTCTTTGGAAATGCCATCTCGATACGAGGTGAAGGAAAAGGATTATTCCATCATTGGAATAAACGGGTAAAGCTATTTGCAACCGTCAAAGAATAAGAGAAATAAGTATAATATGTGTTTGAAATACCATCTCAAAGAGAGATAAGGAAGGGGGAAGAGAACCAGAAAGAGTCAGGTGAGGTCAGACTGAGCTCTTAAAAATCAAATGAAATGTAACAGACTTGAAGTCTGAGAACTGTAATGAATTAAGTTACGGGTAAAGCTAATTGCACCCGCAAGTAAGTAACATAAAGTCATTAAGTTGAAAATAGGTAATGAATAGAGAACAGACCGACTAGAAGTCTGTCCTGAGAAAAGAAGAAAGGAACCAACTGTTGACTCAAGTTTGGAGAAGCATGCGCCAGACGAGGGGAGAGTTGTAAACACCGAACGTGACAAGAAATTTATGGCCTGAGTGTAGCCGACCGCTAGGGGAATAAATGAATGAATGGGAACTGTTGAAGACCCAACCTAAACACAGACCATAGAGGAAAGGAACTTTAAAGAAGTAATTGATTTTACTGAAAAAGAAAATTTTAATGTAATAAAGGAGAAAGAAAGGGTAAAGATAGAGTATACCCAACCTACACAATTAGTGGAAGGAACTTTAAGGAAATAAAACAACAGTAAATACGGATGACGTTATGATGGATTCGATGAAATAAGAATACAAAATTAATTAAAATAAATTTCCTCAAAAAAAATTTTTGAAAATTTATTTATCCTAAGGAAGGGTGAGATGAACCCATATGCTATAGGGTCCAAGGTGTGCGAATCCATGCATTTGAGGAAGAAATCAAAGAAACGTACAGTTTCTAATGTACTTTAAAGAAAGATCCAGCTAGGAGGCCAGTATAAGGTTGTGCAACTAACGAGAACCAGGTGTTCGAGAGGATGATATCATCCCTCTTGACATTCTGAAGGGAGCGAGTCACGAGTATTAATAACCGAGTGGAACTTTCCAACGATTAGACAAGGAGACCTGAATCGGAATTCGAGCTGACGTTGCAGGAAATTGACAACACCGCTTATGCGCCAGGAGAGGAATAATTAAATTTAACCCGTTTACAAGTATAATAATGAGTAAACAAGTACAGTACAGTGAATCATTTTGAATGAGAGATTTTTCAGTAAAGAGAAACAATTTAATAATTGCGCAAAAAAAAAAACTGCCAACGCAAGACGACGTCATTGGGGGAAGTACCAAAGCCTGTGTGGAGGGGAGAGAGCAAAAGAAATGCAACACCCACACATCTGAGGACGAGAAATTAATTAATATCTCCGAATTGCACGATCGATTCTTAGGTGCAATGAGATTATTTGACCTTGAGAAGACGAGCTTTCGGAAGGTATAATTTTTATATTTGTGGCACCATTATTTTAGAAGTTGACCACAGAAAAGGCTAGAGTCTTATTTTTTTGTAGTGAAATAGTATAAAGCTTCGGGCTTCACCAAGCCAATCATGCAGTCTCGAACAGCCCGAGGGGGTGTTGCCACGCATCACGCAGTACAAATCCGTCCAGGGGGACGTGAAGTTATATCAGCACATGCAGTTATTGTCAGCCTGCGGGCATGACACTGTGTCACGATCATCATTGAATGCAGTCTCGAACAGCCCGTGAGGGGTATAATCACGCATCACGCAGTACAAATCCGTCCAGGGGGACGTGACGCTGGATCATCAGCACATGCAGTTTCAAACGGCCTGAGGGCACGTCACTAGGCTACATCAAACATCGAAGACAGTTACCAGTACTCCTTGAGGGGAGAAACGCTGTGTTACACCGCAGAAGTAATATCCGATAGCCATAGGCGTCGCAGTATTAACGACTTGCTTGCCTCCATAAGGAGTGGTCAAGAAGGAAATTTAAAGTATCGCTGTATTGAAAGAGTAGGAAAATCCTAGTTACAGGATTTAGGCCCGACTGTATACAAGTTATAGTGAAAGTTCGTAAGATATAGTCAGAGCAGGCCGCGAACGTCAGACTTAAAGGCGATAGGTCGTTTAATAGACGAACGAATAGATCATAACGTACGGAAGTACCGTACCAGAGAGATAAACTGTCATTTAAATTAAAGAACCCAAAAAGGGAAGAACAGAATAAGGTTCGGAACGTATACCAGAAACGTAGGAGTGTTAGAACCGATCAAATAGAGAAGATAGGAGACTATAAACATTATCTCCAGAAAGCAGGCGAACTATTATAAAAGTACTAGACTCGAGAAGTACTAGCTGCTATAAACTAAATCTATAGGTCACTGAGGAGACCTCGATCCGAATAGACTTTCGCTAGGATCGATAAACAGATCTACAAAGAAGCCGTTCAAGCTAGATAAATAGCCGGTCATCCAGGATAGGAGTAGAAGAATTTGGGTTCCAGGGAACAATAGATGTTTCGAGACTTTCATATTCTGCAGGATAGGAAGCCGACATCGAATAAATTTCACCCTTGGAAACGGGAAATTAAGAAGGTCACGTGTGATAGGCTCAGAAATACGGCCTAGTGATCAAGAATTGTGAAGTGTAAAAATTATCAAGATTGTGTGTTAAATTAATCTTTTTAGTGTTTATTATGTGTTCAAAAGGGACACATCAGTGTATAAAAATGTCGTCAATGTTAAGTGTTTTAAATATATGTCAAGTAGTGTTTATCCATAAAATGAATTCTTTTAATATGGAGTAAAAAGTTCAAAGTGGGCCCAAAATGAAGCACCGCACAAGAATAAAGATAATGGGACGATCTTAATAACATGTGAGTACTGAATTTCATTCTATTTTTGTGTCAGAAATTGGTTGTGTACGAATCCACCGGAGTTTTTGAGTAAAAGGGATGTGTTTAAGAAATAAATACTGAATAAGCAAGAACGCGGTCTGAACAGTAATAGAAAATTTGAGAAATCATAAATGATTATGTAAAGAATAAATCCCGTAGAGGAAATAAGTGAATAAAATGTTAATGTATTTAACAAACGTCATAAGAGCAAGCGAAATATCAGTAATTGTCATGAAAGGATATTCAAATAAAGTAAAGTTGAGACATGAAAGAAATAGCTTTGAGCTTGTGTAAAGAATAAAGATAATAATAATAACGAAATATGGAAATATAAAATAAAGATCAAATAAATTGATGTGAACATAAGAGCGTTAAAGCCTTAATGTATGTGTAAGATATGATGTTCAATGGAATATTTTAAAAAGGGAGCGATTTATCGGCAACGGAAAGGATTAATATAAGAATTAAAATAATATGAATTGTTACTAATGAGATTTATCAGTTCTTGGGAAGACAATTCGGCTTAAAATAATGCATAGCGCAGAAAGAGCGCAAATAATATTAAAATGTCACGCTAGGAACGCGTAGAGGTTAAAATACTTGGTAGATTACTTATGGAGGGTAGTTGATTGCAGTGAATTGATAATTGTATAAGTCCTCTATTTGTGACGTAGTATCACGAGGCATTGTGTATGTATTTGAAAGGGAGCTAATATATGGTATTATGGAGCGTATGTCATATGGGCCACGGCCGACTTTAAATCGCAGTTTGTATAAGTCCTCTGTAAGGGAATGGTTCCCGAGGCATGTGTAGAGATTCGAACGCAGAATCTTCTGATGATAAAAGCCCCTTAAATTCTTCGTCGTCGTTTGTGTATTAATCTTCCCAATCAATGAGGACCCTCTCATAATTAATAAATGCCAAGGTTACGAAAGTGGTCTTTGAACCAAAGAATAATTGTTTGAATGAGTACGGTACATGTAAAAGCCGGTCTCTCCCCAGAACTGAATATAATGTGAAGGTCTGTTTTGAAAGCCTTGGAAATAAGCTATTAACGTGGGTTAGACAGGGAGTCGCCGTCACCCTACGTGTCATAAATCGCGCCCGAGTATAAGGGTCTAGCTCTCTTAGAACGAGAGGGACCGGAAACCGTCTCGTAAGATGTTGTAAAGAGAAATGAATACACCAGGAGTGTTTAAAGTTGTTAACGACCCGGGCGTTGAACCGAGGTCCTTGTAGATTGATATTTTCGTTTGCCTGTTCAGATCGTAGTTTCTTATATGATAATGGTCTTATAAAATATAAGAGATAAATAACAATCCCTATTGTAATGATGTATGGACGTAGGATTCCATGAGTTAATTGAAGGCAACTAAGTTTCGGGAGTAACTATAGTTTTTGACTGTGTCAAGTATCTTCACGCTCTGGAGTACACAATTGATTTCCTGATTACCTTAATATATTTGTGAAATAAAGAGAGATGATAACAACTGAATGTGTGGACATGCCCAAAATATTGAGTTAGATAATTAACATAGATTTTTAAATGTAATTATATATTTGTTTTTGAGAAATAAGAAAATATAAAGGATAGTATTTGAGGTGTACAAGAATGACACCATTATTATGTAAAGCATGGAGCCAAAAGAGCTCGGAGTTATATAAAACTTATAGTGATGCTTTATGGAAGTAAGACTAAGTAGGAATTGTTGGTTAATGTGAACCAATATATTTAAAATAACATTTGTGTTATCTTTTGGACTCCGTGTTTATTTGGAACCGGAGTTGTTTTAATTTGTGTAGTGGCTTCAACGTGGGGCCTCTAATTAAATTGTTAAACCGTTTTCCAACGTGGGGCCTGTATGATTTTATCATACACCTAATCACTATTAAACATGGCGCCCAGTACGCAGGGCTGAGTTTTCCTAGGGAAAACCCGAGTTTTCTCGAAAAATCAAAATTTTCATTTTTGGAAAAATGGTTTTTCGAAATTTTGAATTTTAAATACTTCCATAAAGGTTTATTGAAATTGAATAAAAGTATCAGAAGGGTACGTTGTAAGTGAATACCCGTACCAAAGTAAGTTTTTAAAAGAAATTGGGACACACTGATTCAGAGTATCATCTCTCAAACATGTACTAGTGTGGTGGCATTAGTGGCCCACTGTATTTTAATATGATGTTGTTAAGTGAAGAGAGGCGGAGGCTCTCTGAGAATGTAAGGGCCGAGAGCCCAGATAAAGGTAAAACTACAGGTGAGAAAGAGTACCCAAGTAAAGAAATTATAAATGTTTCTGTAGAAAGCATGCGTGCACCTGGAGACATAGTTACACGAAGAGAGGGTAACATGTCTGCAGACAAAGGGGTAAATGTTGAGCTTTCAGAGCTCGAAAAGGAAAAAGAAAATTGTACACCGATTCCAAGGGAAAATGTAATTAATACAGATAATGATAATGAGGAAGGTAATCAAAGTCTCACGTAGTAATGCCGGTTCAGGTAGGCTCAGAAAACGAAGGGGAAAAGAGCGATAGTACTGACGTTCAGGATCAGGAAAAGGTAGAAATGGCGGAATGGGATGAAATAAAAGAATTCTTGGATATAATTTTAGAAATACGAGACGAGCATTATAGGATGAAAAATGAACTTTGGAACTTAAAAGGTCGTGAATTAAGAATAAAAGAAGGAATTGAGGAACAAAGAGATAGGATCTCTGAAAAAATGGAGGAGATAGACAAACTTCGTAAGAGGGCAAGTAAAAATTGGTATAAGATATCTAAACAGGAATTAGAGGAATTGTCCAAAGAAATCCCCAATGTGAAGGAGTCTTTAAGAGAAACGAAGAAGGAATTTGTAGAACGTATGGCGAAAGAAGGAAAAATCGAATTAGTTTCATGGGAACAGATAAAAAGTTTCAGGGATGAAATTGTGGAAATAAGGGAACAATGGTCGGAGATACATGATAAATGGAAGCATATTTGGTGGAATACCTTTTATCCAGACCCAAATGAAAGGAATTATGTGCAAGAACAGAAGGATTGGATAGGAAAGGAAAAGAGTAAGATGCATCAGTTTATAATGAGCATATATGAAGACCAGGATATAATAACTGTTCAGGAGTTAGTTGAATTGAGAAAGGTTAAGATTTCGGAATACGAAGAGATATTAGAGACCGTCCGAAAGAAATATGATGAATACATATTAGCAGAGGACCTCAAAGCAAAAGAAATGGCTATCCCGGTCATAAATGAAATAGTTGCCCAAGAGGAAAAGCCAGCTACAATTAACGAAGAAAAAGAAATCACGGTGCCAGAGGAGCCCGAAATTGATATTAAAGAAGAGAAACAAGAAGTAGAAATTATAATGATTCCAGTGGAAATTGAGGAAACTTGGGAGATCCTTCCTGAAGAAGACATGGAGATTCAAGAGGAAATCGTAAGTCCAGACCAAGAGGACAGCCGAAATGAGATCGAGCTCCAAACTGAAGAGACTCATTTTGAGGAAAAGGTCGAGCTGGAAGAGCAAGAAGTAATCTCGGAACAGGAGATAACAAAGGAATTGATAGTTGAAGAAACGGAAATGATAATTCCAGAAGAAATAGAGAAATTAAATGAAATAAATATAGAAAATATCAACGAAGCACCGATGGAAACAGAGGTTCAAGATTTCACGGAAAGGGAAAAGGAAAACTTCGAAGAAATGCAGGACCAGGAAAATAAAAGGGCATTAAAGGAAGAAGAGGAAAAATTGAAAGCCCAGATCCTCGAATTAATGATTAAATGTCAAGATTGCCAAAGAAAGACTAGAGAAATGGAGAAAGATGCTAATAAGAGCCAAGAAAACCTAAAGGAAAAGGATGAGATTGTTGGAAACAATGAAAAAATGAGAGGAGACGTCTCTGAAGAAAATCAGACAGAGGAAAACCGCCATTGGTAGTTGGTGTACCAGGAAATGGATATCCCATGGGAACACTGAAAGGAGGTGGAATAACAAACGATGCCTTAGAGAAAGAGGATGCCCAGGCGTACTTCAGCTGGAAGCTCCGTAAAAAGAAAGGGAGCGATAAAAAGAAGAGAAAAGAAGGAGATCTGAAAGACCTAAAGAACTGGAAGAGTCGAAAAAAGAAATACTCTTTGGAAATGCCATCTCGATACGAGGTGAAGGAAAAGGATTATTCCATCATTGGAATAAACGGGTAAAGCTATTTGCAACCGTCAAAGAATAAGAGAAATAAGTATAATATGTGTTTGAAATACCATCTCAAAGAGAGATAAGGAAGGGGGAAGAGAACCAGAAAGAGTCAGGTGAGGTCAGACTGAGCTCTTAAAAATCAAATGAAATGTAACAGACTTGAAGTCTGAGAACTGTAATGAATTAAGTTACGGGTAAAGCTAATTGCACCCGCAAGTAAGTAACATAAAGTCATTAAGTTGAAAATAGGTAATGAATAGAGAACAGACCGACTAGAAGTCTGTCCTGAGAAAAGAAGAAAGGAACCAACTGTTGACTCAAGTTTGGAGAAGCATGCGCCAGACGAGGGGAGAGTTGTAAACACCGAACGTGACAAGAAATTTATGGCCTGAGTGTAGCCGACCGCTAGGGGAATAAATGAATGAATGGGAACTGTTGAAGACCCAACCTAAACACAGACCATAGAGGAAAGGAACTTTAAAGAAGTAATTGATTTTACTGAAAAAGAAAATTTTAATGTAATAAAGGAGAAAGAAAGGGTAAAGATAGAGTATACCCAACCTACACAATTAGTGGAAGGAACTTTAAGGAAATAAAACAACAGTAAATACGGATGACGTTATGATGGATTCGATGAAATAAGAATACAAAATTAATTAAAATAAATTTCCTCAAAAAAAATTTTTGAAAATTTATTTATCCTAAGGAAGGGTGAGATGAACCCATATGCTATAGGGTCCAAGGTGTGCGAATCCATGCATTTGAGGAAGAAATCAAAGAAACGTACAGTTTCTAATGTACTTTAAAGAAAGATCCAGCTAGGAGGCCAGTATAAGGTTGTGCAACTAACGAGAACCAGGTGTTCGAGAGGATGATATCATCCCTCTTGACATTCTGAAGGGAGCGAGTCACGAGTATTAATAACCGAGTGGAACTTTCCAACGATTAGACAAGGAGACCTGAATCGGAATTCGAGCTGACGTTGCAGGAAATTGACAACACCGCTTATGCGCCAGGAGAGGAATAATTAAATTTAACCCGTTTACAAGTATAATAATGAGTAAACAAGTACAGTACAGTGAATCATTTTGAATGAGAGATTTTTCAGTAAAGAGAAACCATTTAATAATTGCGCAAAAAAAAAACTGCCAACGCAAGACGACGTCATTGGGGGAAGTACCAAAGCCTGTGTGGAGGGGAGAGAGCAAAAGAAATGCAACACCCACACATCTGAGGACGAGAAATTAATTAATATCTCCGAATTGCACGATCGATTCTTAGGTGCAATGAGATTATTTGACCTTGAGAAGACGAGCTTTCGGAAGGTATAATTTTTATATTTGTGGCACCATTATTTTAGAAGTTGACCACAGAAAAGGCTAGAGTCTTATTTTTTTGTAGTGAAATAGTATAAAGCTTCGGGCTTCACCAAGCCAATCATGCAGTCTCGAACAGCCCGAGGGGGTGTTGCCACGCATCACGCAGTACAAATCCGTCCAGGGGGACGTGAAGTTATATCAGCACATGCAGTTATTGTCAGCCTGCGGGCATGACACTGTGTCACGATCATCATTGAATGCAGTCTCGAACAGCCCGTGAGGGGTATAATCACGCATCACGCAGTACAAATCCGTCCAGGGGGACGTGACGCTGGATCATCAGCACATGCAGTTTCAAACGGCCTGAGGGCACGTCACTAGGCTACATCAAACATCGAAGACAGTTACCAGTACTCCTTGAGGGGAGAAACGCTGTGTTACATCGCAGAAGTAATATCCGATAGCCATAGGCGTCGCAGTATTAACGACTTGCTTGCCTCCATAAGGAGTGGTCAAGAAGGAAATTTAAAGTATCGCTGTATTGAAAGAGTAGGAAAATCCTAGTTACAGGATTTAGGCCCGACTGTATACAAGTTATAGTGAAAGTTCGTAAGATATAGTCAGAGCAGGCCGCGAACGTCAGACTTAAAGGCGATAGGTCGTTTAATAGACGAACGAATAGATCATAACGTACGGAAGTACCGTACCAGAGAGATAAACTGTCATTTAAATTAAAGAACCCAAAAAGGGAAGAACAGAATAAGGTTCGGAACGTATACCAGAAACGTAGGAGTGTTAGAACCGATCAAATAGAGAAGATAGGAGACTATAAACATTATCTCCAGAAAGCAGGCGAACTATTATAAAAGTACTAGACTCGAGAAGTACTAGCTGCTATAAACTAAATCTATAGGTCACTGAGGAGACCTCGATCCGAATAGACTTTCGCTAGGATCGATAAACAGATCTACAAAGAAGCCGTTCAAGCTAGATAAATAGCCGGTCATCCAGGATAGGAGTAGAAGAATTTGGGTTCCAGGGAACAATAGATGTTTCGAGACTTTCATATTCTGCAGGATAGGAAGCCGACATCGAATAAATTTCACCCTTGGAAACGGGAAATTAAGAAGGTCACGTGTGATAGGCTCAGAAATACGGCCTAGTGATCAAGAATTGTGAAGTGTAAAAATTATCAAGATTGTGTGTTAAATTAATCTTTTTAGTGTTTATTATGTGTTCAAAAGGGACACATCAGTGTATAAAAATGTCGTCAATGTTAAGTGTTTTAAATATATGTCAAGTAGTGTTTATCCATAAGATGAATTCTTTTAATATGGAGTAAAAAGTTCAAAGTGGGCCCAAAATGAAGCACCGCACAAGAATAAAGATAATGGGACGATCTTAATAACATGTGAGTACTGAATTTCATTCTATTTTGGTGTCAGAAATTGGTTGTGTACGAATCCACCGGAGTTTTTGAGTAAAAGGGATGTGTTTAAGAAATAAATACTGAATAAGCAAGAACGCGGTCTGAACAGTAATAGAAAATTTGAGAAATCATAAATGATTATGTAAAGAATAAATCCCGTAGAGGAAATAAGTGAATAAAATGTTAATGTATTTAACAAACGTCATAAGAGCAAGCGAAATATCAGTAATTGTCATGAAAGATATTCAAATAAAGTAAAGTTGAGACATGAAAGAAATAGCTTTGAGCTTGTGTAAAGAATAAAGATAATAATAATAACGAAATATGGAAATATAAAATAAAGATCAAATAAATTGATGTGAACATAAGAGCGTTAAAGCCTTAATGTATGTGTAAGATATGATGTTCAATGGAATATTTTAAAAAGGGAGCGATTTATCGGCAACGGAAAGGATTAATATAAGAATTAAAATAATATGAATTGTTACTAATGAGATTTATCAGTTCTTGGGAAGACAATTCGGCTTAAAATAATGCATAGCGCAAAAAGAGCGCAAATAATATTAAAATGTCACGCTAGGAACGCGTAGAGGTTAAAATACTTGGTAGATTACTTATGGAGGGTAGTTGATTGCAGTGAATTGATAATTGTATAAGTCTTTTATTTGTGACGTAGTATCACGAGGCATTGTGTATGTATTTGAAAGGGAGCTAATATATGGTATTATGGAGCGTATGTCATATGGGCCACGGCCGACTTTAAATCGCAGTTTGTATAAGTCCTCTGTAAGGGAATGGTTCCCGAGGCATGTGTAGAGATTCGAACGCAGAATCTTCTGATGATAAAAGCCCCTTAAATTCTTCGTCGTCGTTTGTGTATTAATCTTCCCAATCAATGAGGACCCTCTCATAATTAATAAATGCCAAGGTTACGAAAGTGGTCTTTGAACCAAAGAATAGTTGTTTGAATGAGTACGGTACATGTAAAAGCCGGTCTCTCCCCAGAACTGAATATAATGTGAAGGTCTGTTTTGAAAGCCTTGGAAATAAGCTATTAACGTGGGTTAGACAGGGAGTCGCCGTCACCCTACGTGTCATAAATCGCGCCCGAGTATAAGGGTCTAGCTCTCTTAGAACGAGAGGGACCGGAAACCGTCTCGTAAGATGTTGTAAAGAGAAATGAATACACCAGGAGTGTTTAAAGTTGTTAACGACCCGGGCGTTGAACCGAGGTCCTTGTAGATTGATATTTTCGTTTGCCTGTTCAGATCGTAGTTTCTTATATGATAATGGTCTTATAAAATATAAGAGATAAATAACAATCCCTATTGTAATGATGTATGGACGTAGGATTCCATGAGTTAATTGAAGGCAACTAAGTTTCGGGAGTAACTATAGTTTTTGACTGTGTCAAGTATCTTCACGCTCTGGAGTACACAATTGATTTCCTGATTACCTTAATATATTTGTGAAATAAAGAGAGATGATAACAACTGAATGTGTGGACATGCCCAAAATATTGAGTTAGATAATTAACATAGATTTTTAAATGTAATTATATATTTGTTTTTGAGAAATAAGAAAATATAAAGGATAGTATTTGAGGTGTACAAGAATGACACCATTATTATGTAAAGCATGGAGCCAAAAGAGCTCGGAGTTATATAAAACTTATAGTGATGCTTTATGGAAGTAAGACTAAGTAGGAATTGTTGGTTTATGTGGAAACCACATGTTTTAAATACAATATTTGTTTTATTATATTTGGGATTCCTTGTTCATTTGGAGCAAGTAGATGATTATGGGTCAGTAATTAAATTGTTAAAGTGTTTGTAGCGCCATTAATTTTATTAATTAAATGTGTTAAAATAGGGGTTGATTTTGTTGTTATTTTTGCAAGTGTATCCTCTAATTAATCCAAAATATGTGTGTCACAGAGTGGGGGAACTTACCGCTGCCCCGAAAATTCCGAATTGAGCTACGCTGGTATACTGTGATTGGCATATTTCTGGCTACAAGGGTACAATATATATATAAAAAATGAAAGTTTGGCTGTTTTTTTTTTCAGAATTTCTACGGAAATTTGAGTTATTTACGCGTATTAGACTGTTTAATGATGGATGAGCGTGATTTTTTTTTTTTTGTCTGTGTGTCTGTTTGTTTGTCTGTGGACAACTTTGTTCCCTTATAACTCGAGAACGGCTGGCTGTATCAACGTAAAATTTGGTACAGATACACTTCAGAGGCACAACACTAATCATTGATGTAACTCTTCTCCGTACCTCTCATAAAAGTCGACCTACCCCCTTAAAATACATGCTGAAATAGGCGTAGAAGGAAGAGACAAAGCTCATTTTCAGCCCCTCAATGTGAGCGACATTCTGCAAACGGCTAGAAGGTTATCACGGAACCGCATTAAGCTGTATAATTCATCAATACGTATAATGCGCTTAAGGGGGGTCAAGGGGTACTCTAGATTTTTTCACGTGATTTACACCTGCGGGTGTGATACGGCAGGTCTATTATATTCCTATACCTATATTATATTATTATTAGTAGTATTATATTATGGCGTACAACGACGAGACAAAGCCCCTCGGTGCCAGATACAAAACTCGGGGGCCCTAAAGGATCCTCGAAAACTACATTATAAGGCTCTAAAACCAACAGTTTCTGAAATATTCTCAGAAAACTAATTTAATTTAATTTAACAAACTAATGAAGGAATGCAAATAGGTAACCATGACAGCATTATCTCAAGGGGTGGCATCCAACTTTCCATCTATTCCTGTAAGAAGCAATGTCACTCCATTTATTACATTTCTGTGAAAGTTTGCAAAATGGCTATAAGGTTATCACGGAACCAACGTAGACTGTATAATTCATCAATGCAATTAAGGGGGTCAAGGGGTAACCTAGATTTTTTTCATGCAATTTTCACGTGCGACATATAGTACAGAAGGTCTAATATCTACAAACAGCAATATTATTTTCAAAAATTCCTGAATTGAATCAGCATTTTTTGAGGCTTTTTGGGAATGTGGGCCGTTTGAGGCTAAAGAACCTGAATTTTCATGCACCACAAGCCTTTATAATTTATGAAAGGGGTCTTCCTGTGTATTGGGACTTAACACAAAGTAGAGGGTCAGTTTTTATGTGACGTTATTGCATTTATTCTACAAGGCTTTAAATTCTATTTCACGTCAGGAAGTACACGTTATGTGAATTTAGCTTGTGTGCACATTTTAACTAATCTCTTTTTTTCTTCGACATACGGGTTCATCGTAAGGATGATTTTGTTTGATGCTGTGTGGTAGATATACCCATATTTGGATATCTGGGTGATCTGTTGTAGACAATAGAATTGTCTGTCTGTTTTTCTGTGTATCATTATGTACGCCTACTCGGGTTCGGATGCTTGGTGCATCATAAAATTAGGTATGGTAACTGTTAACAAAACGAGCCTCCGTGGCTTAGGCGGCAGCACTTCGGCCTCTCACCGCTGAGTCCGTGGTTCAAATCCCGGTCACTCCATGTGAGATCTGTGCTGGACAAAACGGAGGCAGACAGGTTTTTCTCCGGGTACTCCGGTTTTCCCTGTCAAAATTTCATTCCAGCAACACTCTCCACTATCATTTCATTTCATCTGTCATTCATTTAATCATTGCCCCAGAGGAGTGTGACAGGCTTCGGCAGCCGGCACAGTTCATATCCTCGCCGCTAGACCCGGTCGGAGACTGGAAGCAGGATGTGGATTTTCATTTTCAACTGTTAATAAAACGCTTAGTCAAACTCAATAGTTTAATGCAACGTGACGAAGCGCCATTACATGGATAGCACACAGACCGGAAAAAAGTACAAACAATCACCGTCTGGTCAAGGAACTTTGAACACACTCCCACCTTGCAATTTACAGGCAAATTAAATTGCAACCTTCTCACAATCACAAATCAAGTCTATGCCAGTGACCTGAAATACAGCCGCATATTTTATCCGATCCTTGGGTAGTGGAGCAAATGGAGTTTCAACTGCTTTTCCGTGAAGCTTCTTGCATGTGACGCATTGGGTGATCACCTTCCTGGCTAGTCTCCTTATACCCGTTATCCAGTATTTCTCGCGTAGATTTGACAACAGTGCTTGCAATCCTGCATGTTGTAAATGACAGTGTTTTTGAAAGACCAATCTTTGCACTAACACATGCTTGCCTTACAACAGTATTGGATATTTAAAATGGTTATGTTCATCCCCTAATAGAAGTGTCGTTCTGACTCGTAAGAGTCCCTCTTCGTCAACAAAGATCTGCATTTCTTTGATCAATCTTGCCTCTTTCTTATCAAAACTATCATTTTGTATGCACCTCATTAATTTCTTCTCTGCTCTCTGAGTTTCTTCATAGCTCAGTTCTCCACGTCTTGTGTTGTTCTTGCGACACCCATCAATAAATCGAAATATCCATCCTATCATTCTTACAATCTTCGAGTACTTCGAAAAGTAGGCGAGCCATGAAGTGAAGTTCGTCCTTTCACAAGATGTACTGGACACCACAGTTTTCTTTCTTTCAGCATTTATTTCTTCTTCTTCTTCTTCTGCTGCTGGTGGAGATTCTTTGGACCTGGGCCATTCATTTTGTTCTTTCCTTAGCCATGGCGGCCCCTCCCACCATTGGCTTTCTTTCAATATCTTTGCATTGCAGCCTCTTGAGGGAAGGTCTGCAGGGTTCAAAATTCCTGGAACATGACGCCAGTCAGTAGGTTGGCTATGCAGCTTGATCTCTCGTACTCGGTTGCCAACGAATGTGTTCCAATCTCCTTCCCTTTGTAACCATGATAGCACAACCGTTGAATCACTCCAGTAGTAGGTCTTACAGTCTGAAAGATCCAAACTCTTCTCAACGTGGTAGGCAAGTCGAGATGCTATGACTGCTGCTAGCAACTCCAGTCTAGGAATTGTCAATTGTTTTACGGGTGCCACTCTTGCTTTACATGCCACAAGGCGAACTGAAACCTTTCCAGCAAACTCTGCCCGCAGGAAGACACAAGCGGCAAATGACAATTTACTGGCATCGCAAAACACATGAAAAGTCTTTTCACAGTCCATGAAGGGTCCTAAAGACAGTCTTCTGGGAATCTGGCAGTTACCCAAATGATGCAAATGCTTTAACCATGCAGAAAATTGCTGGGTTATTTCTTCGGGTAATTCAACATCCCAACCACATCTCAATTTCCACGTATGTTGCAGGAGCAGTTTTGGAATGAGTGTAGTGGGACTGGTATAACCCACGGGGTCAAATATACTCTGGGTTATAGACAGCAGAACTCTCTTCGTAATGGATTCTCCAGTTAAATTAAGTCCACTGACATCACAAAACTAAATATCATTTACAATGTCCCATGATACGCCTAAAATTGGAACAATTTCTTTGCCTTTCTCAACCACATTGCCAGAAAAAGGAGCAGTTACTCACCCTCTAAGCTCAAACTGTCCAGATGTCATCAACTGAGTGGATTCCCGAACAAATTTATTAACTGATTCTTCAGTTTCAAGGCTAGTAATGCAATTATCTACATAGAACGATTGCTTCAAAATATTTGCTGTCTGTCTCATGTCTTCTGTAGCCTGATTTATATGATGGTTGATGGTAGCTCCTAGCAAGAAAGGACTCGAAGACACACCAAATACCACACGTCGATGTCTGAATGTGATCATTTCTTGTGCATCAGCACTGCTCCACCACAGGAATTTCAGGAAATCACTATCCCTCGATGATAGGCTAATTTGTAAAAATGCCTTCTTGATGTCAGCAGTAATACCAATGGCACATTTCCTGAATTGCAACAGTAGCTTTGGAACCAACTCGATTAGATTCGGACCTTTACAAACACAGTCATTCAATGATGTTCCTTTGTGGTCCTTAGCTGAAGCATCAAAAACCGGGCGTATTTTTGTGGTCTGACTAGTTGCCTTGATGACAGCCCTATGTGGCAAGTAGTACCCTCTAGCTTCATTTTCAGGAACTATCCCTATGATGCCAGATTGGAGCCAGTCTTGAAACACTCCATGATATTCTTTTAATTTCCCAGAAGCACGCAGGCGGTTTGTCACTCCTATAAGTCTCTTTTCTGCCAAAGCTTTGTTATCCAGGAGTTCCGGATGACCTTCCCTCCACGGCAAGCACACCTCATATCTGTTTTCTTCATTAACCTTCACAGTTTGGTTGAAAAACTGAAGGGTATCAGTATTCAAATCTTCCGTCTTCTTCACGGCCTCCGATTCATTAATACCTATAATCTCCAACTTCCATAAATCTGACAAATCCAAGTTACAGTTGTAGGTTATGGCAGCTAGAGAATTATTTATAGTCCAACCTAATCGTGTTTCAATTGCTACCAGAGCATCATCCAAATGTACACATGAACCAGTTAAGAATGATCCTGAAATGTCTGCTCCTATCAGCAATCCTATATCAGGTGGATTCCTCCCTGTGTCAGACAGAATTTTGGGGTACAGGTTTTGACTTTCAACTCTTGGTACATAACCACAAATTTTGCCCTGTTCTAATACACTTATATATCCTTGATATTCACCATTTACACTTCTCAAAATAATGTCATAGAGGTTGTGTTGCTTCTGACTGGTTTCAACTTCCCCAAAAAGACTGTGGCTCAACATTTCCTTCCCAGATGGTTTTGTATTTAGTTCTCTCACAACATCTGTAGAAATATAGGACTTTGAGCACTGCTGTCATAAAGTGCACGTACTAGTTTAACCTTACCATTATGGACAATATTAATCATTACTGTTTGCAAAAGAGTGTACCCTGACTTCTGTGATAAGAGAGCTTGTGACTCCGCACTCTTTAGGCCTACTTCAACACTTTCAGTTTTCTTACTCTGGATGGGTAATTCTGGACACATAACTGTCACATGGCGCCTAAAACAGACAAGACATTTGACGAAGTTCCGGCACCTCTTAGCACCGTGACCAGCATTTAAACATACAAAACAACAATTCCTTTTCTTGAGCAAATTCCTTTTTTCATCCAACGACATCATTCTTCCTTTAAAGCACTCTGTAGCCGCATGAGAAGTTCTATCACACCACACACATTTTGTAGGAGCATTGTTGTTTAGAACTCCCTGAATATATGCACGCTGCAGTAGGTAATCTGCTTGTTTAACCATTGTCAAAACTATCACTAGCGACACCCCTATTACTAGAAATACCACTGCGAGCCAACTGAAGGCGCTTTTCACTTTCGACCTCAAGTTTCAAGAACTCCAGCAGATTAGCTAGACGGTCACTAGGATCATGAATTTCAGCTCTATTTACCGTACGTGCCCTTTCCCATGCTCTTAGGATATCATCAGGTAATAAGGTAAAGCTGACTCATCCAACGGATACAACATGGCAGCATACTTCTCCCTCGTTACTCCTAGGGACTCTAAGGCTCTAAGTTGAGTTTCTAATCTGTCATAGAGTTTTTCTAAAGATATAACATCATGTGTCATCACCAAACCAAGTAATTCGCGAACGTATATCTCTATTAGTAGTTCATCACGAGCAAACCTTTATTTCAGCTGCTCGATGGCTTTACTGTAGTTAGGGCCTGAAGGGGGAAAGCTCTCAACAAGTTCCCTAGCACTGGATCCCGGCACTGTTGCTTGTATTAAGTATTGGAACTTGTCCTCATCAGCAATTGTTTCGTCATCATTAATCTTGCGAAACTGTCCCCAGAAACCTCACCAATTTCTCACATTACCATCAAACGCCTTCAGTTCCAATTTAGGTAATCGTAAATTCCTTTTATGCGAAGATGAGGAATTTGCTTCACTTCCACTTTCTGATACGACATTCCCTCGATCAAGAAGTACATTCTCATACCTGGTTTTGGCTGCTATCCATTCTTCTTTATATGCTTCGGCGGCTTCGTACTCCTTTTCACAAATTTGTTAATTGAAATCTTCTGCCGTAAACCATAGATCCCGTATATTGTCTTCTATCATGAAGAGACGCGTTGCTTTGTCCTCTAGAATTTTGAATGCAGTTGCTACGTCGTCTGGCACGCGTGGATCTACGTCCAATTTCTGTTTAAACACGTTCAATGATTTCGTGTATAAACGTCGCACTAAACCTCGTTCCTGTTTTAATTTTTCCATTTTTCCTAATCTTGTCAAGGTCGCCAGATGTTAATAAAACGCTTAGTCAAACTCAATAGTTAAATGCAACGTGACGAAGCGCCATTACATGGATAGCACACAGACCGGAAAAAAAAGTACAAACAAACACCGTCTGGTCAAGGAACTTAGAACAGTAACCATGAGAGTCAATACACCAATCTCTATATATAAAAATCAATCTTACGTGATAGTTTGTCTGTGGGTGTGTATGTCTCCTATGCGTTCATATACCATTCGTCCGATTGCGATGAAACTTGGGTGAGATGTTGAGTACACTCCAAGGAAGGTTTCTGACTTAGTAAATCCATTTTACAATAGGTAGCGCACGCGTAGATTCAACAAATGAGCGACGATGCGCGAAGCATTTCAACAAAGTCCCGTATGTGTTCATATACCATTCGTCCGATTGCGATGAAACTTGGGTGAGATGTTGAGTACACTCCAAGGAAGGTTTCTGACTTAGTAAATCCATTTTACAATAGGTAGCGCAGGCGTAGATTCAACAAATGAGCGACGATGCGCGAAGCATTTCAACAAAGTCCCGTATGTGTTCATATACCATTCGTCCGATTGCGATGAAACTTGGGTGAGATGTTGAGTACACTCCAAGGAAGGTTTCTGACTTAGTAAATCCATTTTACAATAGGCAGCGCACGGGTAGATTCAACAAATGAGTGACGATGCGCGAAGCGTTTCAAACAAGTCCCGTATGTGTTCATATACCATTCGTCCGATAGCGCTGAAACTTGGGTGAGATGTTGAGTACACTCCAAGGAAGGTTTCTGACTTAGTAAATCCATTTTACAATAGGTAGCGCACGCGTAGATTCAACAAATGAGCGACGATGCGCGAAGCATTTCAACAAAGTCCCGTATGTGTTCATATACCATTCGTCCGATTGCGATGAAACTTGGGTGAGATGTTGAGTACACTCCAAGGAAGGTTTCTGACTTAGTAAATCCATTTTACAATAGGCAGCGCACGGGTAGATTCAACAAATGAGTGACGATGCGCGAAGCGTTTCAAACAAGTCCCGTATGTGTTCATATACCATTCGTCCGATAGCGCTGAAACTTGGGTGAGATGTTGAGTACACTCCAAGGAAGGTTTCTGACTTAGTAAATCCATTTTACAATAGGTAGCGCACGCGTAGATTCAACAAATGAGCGACGATGCGCGAAGCATTTCAACAAAGTCCCGTATGTGTTCATATACCATTCGTCCGATTGCGATGAAACTTGGGTGAGATGTTGAGTACGCTCCAAGGAAGGTTTCTGATTTAGTAGATCCATTTTACAATAGGTAGCGCACGCGTAGATTCAACAAATGAGTGACGATGCGCGAAGCGTTTCAAGCAAGTCCCGTATGTGTTCATATACCATTCGTCCGATAGCGATGAAACTTGGGTGAGATGTTGAGTACACTCCATGGAAGGTTTCTGACTTAGTAAATCCATTTTACAATAGGTAGCGCACGCGTAGATTCAACAAATGAGCGACGATGCGCGAAGCATTTCAACAAAGTCCCGTATGTGTTCATATACCAATCGTCCGATTGCGATGAAACTTGGGTAAGATGTTGAGTACACTCCAAGGAAGGTTTCTGACTTAGTAAATCTATTTTACAATAGGTAGCGCACGCGTAGATTCAACAAATGAGTGACGATGCGCGAAGCGTTTCAAACAAGTCCCGTATGTGTTCATATACCATTCGTCCGATAGCGATGAAACTTGGGTGAGATGTTGAGTTCACTCCAAGGAAGGTTTCTGACTTAGTAAATCCATTTTACAATAGGTAGCGCACGCGTAGATTCAACAAATGAGCGACGATGCGCGAAGCATTTCAACAAAGTCCCGTATGTGTTCATATACCATTCGTCCGATTGCGATGAAACTTGGGTGAGATGTTGAGTACACTCCAAGGAAGGTTTCTGATTTAGTAAATCCATTTTACAATAGGTAGCGCACGCGTAGATTCAACAAATGAGTGACGATGCGCGAAGCGTTTCAAACAAGTCCCGTATGTGTTCATATACCATTAGTCCGATAGCGATGAAACTTGGGTCAGATGTTGAGTACACTCCAAGGAAGGTTTCTGACTTAGTAAATCCATTTTACAATAGGTAGCGCACGCGTAGAGTCAACAAATGAGCGACGATGCGCGAAGCATTTCAACAAAGTCATGTATGTGTTCATATACCATTCGTCCGATTGCGATGAAACTTGGGTGAGATGTTGAGTACACTCCAAGGAAGGTTTCTGACTTTGTAAATCCATTTTACAATAGGTAGCGCACGCGTAGATTCAACAAATGAGCGACGATGCGCGAAGCATTTCAACAAAGTCCCGTATGTGTTCATATACCATTCGTCCGATTGCGATGAAACTTGGGTGAGATGTTGAATGCACTCCAAGGAAGGTTTCTGACTTAGTAAATCCATTTTACAATGGGTAGCGCACGCGTAGATTCAACAAATGAGCGACGATGCGCGAAGCATTTCAACAAAGTCCCGTATGCATTCATATACCATTCGTCCTATAGCTATGAAACTTGCGTAAAATGTTGTGTACACTGCAGGGAAATTTTCTGGGTTAGTACATCCACTTTACAATAGGCATCGCACGATTAGATTCAACAAATGAGCTACGACGCGCGAAGCATTTCAACAAAGTCACGTTTGCGTTCATATACCATTCGTCCGATAGCGATGAATCTAGGCTGAGATTTTGTGTGCACTCCAGGGAAGGTTTCTAGCTTAGTAAATCCCTTTAAAAATAGGTAGAACACGAGTAGAATCAACAAATGAGCAACGGCGCGCGAAGCGTTTCAACAAAGTCCCATTTAATTTCATATACCATTCATCCGATAGCGATGAAACTTGGGTGAGATGCTGTGTACACTCCAGGGAAAGTTTCTGGCTTAGTACATACATTTTACAATAGGTAGCGCACCAGTAGATTCAACAAATGAGCGATGACACGCGAAGCGTTTCAACAAAGTCCCGTATAAAGTCATATACCATTCGTCTGATAGTGATAAATGTTTGGTGAATTGCTGTGTACACTCCAGGAAAGGTTTCTGGCTAAGTAAATCCATTTTACAATACGAAGCGCACGTTTATGTTCAACAAATGAGTGACTACGCGCGAAGCGTTTCGACAACGTCCCGTATACGTTCACATACCATTCATCCGATTGCGATGAAACTTGGGTGAGATGTTGTGTACACTCCAGGGAAGGTTTCTGGCTGAGTACATCCATATTACAATATGTAGCGCAAGAGTAGAATCAACAAATGAGCGACGACACGCGAAGCGTTTCAACCAAGTCCCGTATGCATTCATGTACGGTACCATTCGTCCGTAGCTATGAAATTTGGGTGAGATGTTGTGTACACGTCATGGGAAATTTCTGGCTTAGTAAATCCACTATACAATATGCAGCGCACAAGTTGATTCAACAAATGAGTGACGGAGCGCGAATCCTTTAAACAAAATCAGGTATGCGTTCATATACTATTCATCCGATTGCGATGAAACATTGATCAGTTATTGTGTACCCGCCAGGGAAGGGGACTTAGTAAATCCATTTCACAATAAGTAGCGCAAGAGTAGATGCAACAAATGGGTGACGACGCGCGAAGCGTTTCAACAAAATCCCCTATTGCGTTCATATAACATTCTTCGATTGCGATGAAACCTTGATGAGTTATTGTGTACACGCCAGGGAAGGGCTTCGACTTAGTAATACATTTCTCAATAGATAGCGCACGAGTAGATTCAACAAATGAGTGACAGCGCACGAATCGTTTAAACAAAAACTCCTATACGTGCATATACAATTCATCCGATTGCGATGAATCATTGATGAGTTATTGTGTACACGCCAGGGAAGGGTTTCCACTTAGTAAATCCATTTCACAACAGGTAGCGTACGAGTAGATTCAACAAATGAGTGACAGCGATGAAACTTTTGAAAGTTGTTGTGCACGCTTCCACGAATGGTTGTAAATTAGAAAATCCATTTTACGATAGCTTAGAGGCAGTTAACATGTTGTGTATCCAAAAGCACTTCAAGAAACAGAATTTCAACGCCAACACTTTCTTTGATTGGCATTGCAACGCATGCCGGGTACAGCTTGTCATTTATAAAACTCTTCCCCGTACGTTTCATACAGTAGAAGGGTGGATAGAGAGAAACACTTCTCAAAATACATGCTAAAATAGGCGAAATATAAAAATTATCCCAGAAGGACGACCAAAGCATACACAGTCCTTTAAAGGGTCTCCGAAAACCACATTTTAAGGCCGTTAAATTAACAGTGTGTGTGATATTCCCAGAAAACGAACTTCGTTCTGATAAACCTATGAAGGAATGACAAACCGCTAACCATTGCAACAGTAGCTCAATTGATAATGTCTGGTGTTAACACCGAACACCGTTCGATGAACGGGTACTTCTGCTAGTAATTAGTATAAAACAAAGTCCCCGATTTTTGGATGTCACGGGTAATCTCGAGAACCACTGGATAGATTTTGATACGGTTTTCACCATTCTGTAAAGAATATCTGGAGGAAGGATTCAGTAGAAAATAATTTATTTATGTTCAAAGGCGGCCAAGCAGAAACAATTTCAGTGAAAAAGTCGTAAATCAAACTTAACGACCGTGCGCTTATTAAGTTTACGCTGGGCAAACCGTTAAAAATATCAATATACAGTGAGTGTAGGAATAGTTCAGCATGAAACGTTCTACAAAATCGTCCACGAGAGCATATCTCTATCTTCAATACATCGCTCAATATAAGGGATTTTACGTTTTCATTTCTTCCAACAATCTCCATTCAATTACTGAGGCGACAGTTTACGAGCTAGCACGTAATGCATTCATAATTGTTCCCGGGCGAAGCCAGGGCGGGTTGCTAGTAGAAGAATATAAAACAGTCAGTGATAATTACGGCTTAATAAGAAAAATGTTAAAGTTCCTAACTTAAGGCCATGGCCGCCTCCACCCAAATAATTTAAAAACCCGTAGCGGTACACCCCATGAAGAGCCTAGGCCTACCAAGCGACCGCTGCCCGGCCATTTGACCTGCAGATTATGGGGTGACACGTAGACAGCACGTCGCGTTCCCTGGACCGTTAATCTTGGTCTCCGTGACCGAGGCGCTGCCTCACTGCCAGGCAGCTACTCAATTGTCTTCACCCCGTTTAAGGACTCACGTCAGTTTCTAAAATCCCTGATGGAGCCAAGAGTCGAACCCGGGGCCTTCGGGTGCGAGGCAGGCGCGCTACCCCAACACCAGGGGGCCTGCTGCCTCCAACCCAATGCTCGTCTTAATTACAAAGACACAATCTAATGTAGACACCTCAACAACACAGGTTATAAGAGAAACATCGAATCATTGATTTTATGTCTTTCACAGCAATGAGATGCGGGTAGTATCTGTGCGTGCCCGCTTAGGGGCAAGGTGTGCGGTAGACCGTCACACTTACTGTATCACGCAAATTCCGGCTTGGTCCCTTACCCTGTACCCATGTTGATAATAGCACAGATACGACCACCAATGTCTGCAAGTCAGGCCGATATTTTCCAGCGCCTGGTGGTAAGGAGGTTGCCATTGGAACCGCAGCAAGGCTGTGATTACTGATTAGGTATCCTACGCCGTAATCTTTAAACCAGGTCCAACTTCCCACCGTAACGATCGTGGCTTGCAAACTCTGTTCATAAAAAAAAAAAAAAAGTACCGAATGCATTGATGAATGTATGTTTAAGTTGTTCTTGTTGTTGATTCATTTATGGGGCTTCAGAATGTCCCATACTACCTATGTTAATTTTCAACAACGATTTTCTCAGGAACTATTAAGAAGAACTAATCGTGATTTTTCATGAATCTTTTTAAAATGACATAATTTGAACAATATGTTCATGAAAATTTCCATTTGGCAATATTAAACTAGAGTACATTTTGAAAAACGAATGTGTTAAAATGTAAGAAGGAATTACATCTAAAGAATTTCAGCGGTGTATGTTGAAACAGTCCGCTAAAAAGGGAATTTTTATATTATAAATACATGTTTCGGGTGTTAGAACAGACCAGTGCCATAAGATTCCTCTTCTTCCATTTGAAGCACTAGTATTAATTTGTGTGTGTCTGAGTGTGTAACCCCCCCTTCCACCACCTAATAAACTCTAAAGCGCTGGAGCGATTTCAATGAAACTCGGTAAGGACACAGTTCTATTTTGTCGAACTCCGACCGTGCCCTTCAGATTTTATTACGTCTCACCAATCCAACATGGCGGCTGTACGAAATATTTCACCGGCATTCTATATCTCCGAAACTATTAAATTGTGTACGGTAATAAAGGACACTACTAGAAGTTCACCTATGTGTCTTTCAAAAACCCTGCTAAGTACAAAACAAACATGGCGGCCAAGCGAAGGTGAAACATATTAATAGACTTTTCTCCGATTTAAACATCTGAGCGCAGTGAAATATGGTACAGTAAATGCTATGTCCGCTTTGTATTTGATAGGCTTTTTGAATTCTCAAAGCTGAACTGCTAGTAGTGCCCTTGATCACCGTACAAAATTTCAGGGTGTTCAGCAATAGCTTCGGAGATATAGAATGCCGGTTAAATATTTCGCACTGCCACCATGTTGGATTGATGATACGTAATAAAATTTGAAGGGGACGGTCGGGGTTGGCCGAAATAGTACTATGACCTTACCGAGTTTCATTGAAATCGCTCCAGCCATTTAGAAGTTATTAGGGGGACACATACATACGCACACACACAGACGGACAAAAAAGGTGATCTCATAAGCCTATTTTTAGCCTACTTTCGATTTTTGCAAAAAATGAAAGTAGACTTATGAGATCTACACAGGGCGAAAAATTGTGTGTCTGTGTGTGTGAGTGTGTGTACTCTGAATGTCTGCCCCCCCCCCCCCTATCAATTCAAACACGGTGAAACCGAATTGAACGAAATTTCGTACAGAGGTAGAACTAGCAAAGGGCACCTCAGTGTCATGTTTTATATCGCCGATATCTTTACCAAAACTGAATGGAGGCCACTCAAACGTTCAAAACGTAAAATCAAATAACGACTAACCAAAACATCCGATCTCTACCAAATTTGGTAACAATATACCTTCACATAGGACGCGTCTTGTGACCAAACTACAAGGTCATCCGCTGTACCATTTCAGGATGGCGGCCGTGGAAATTATGCAAACATTATAATCCATATCATGGGACCCACCAGTTCCGATTATCGAACCGAGAATCGTTTTAACTTTTCTAAAGGAAGGGGCACGTTCGAAATTAAAAGTTTATTTTGTAATACTATAGTGCAGAAGTGATTTTAAAAATCTGAGCCGTCTCAGTACAAGGCAAGATGGCAGCGGATATCTTGTGCCCGACTTATATTTCACTAATTTGAGTATTGCATGCAATATAGCGTACTGATACAAAATAAATAAACTTTGTATGAAATGCTTCATATATAAATAATATACTCCACTGATGAAATCGTTTAGTGTAAATCATTAATTGCTAACACGTTCTATGTAACTCATTTGATATCGGTCAATGTCAGTTCGCACGTTTGGCTCCGTGGTAGAGCATTAGCCTATCAATCTTATGGCTATGGTTCAAACCCCATCAGAGTTAGGTTTTTTGCTTGAATTTCTTTATATTTATTGTTTTGTAATGACTCAGACGTTTTAAAATTAAGCGTTATATTGTGCATACTACGATGTAAAATATATAATTAAAACAAAATACGCCGGCAGATTTGCACGATACATCTAGGAACAAAAAAGTGAATTATCATGGTGAACTGCACGCCGGCCAACATATTAACTTACAGATTTTATTGAAAAGTTTATGTTTATGGCCGCTAGAATGCACTCCCCCTGTAAGGATAATCATGTTCGATACTTCTCCATTAGATGTCACGACTGGTCTACATGGGACTCCATTTAATAGTATACCATTGGCATTCTATGCGCATCGAATTTGAAGAATGACAAGATGATACTACGATACATTTTTACTTTTTATTTTGAAGGGTTTGTAACAGTCTATTGTGCGTTATTTGAAAATGTTAATTGAAGTAAAGAACAAAACGATTTCATATAGTATCTGAACTCTAGCCGTTGGTGCTAGTTCAGGATATCTATATATATAAAAATGAAATGTTGTTCGTTAGTCTCGCTAAAACTCGAGAACGGCTGGACCAATTTGGCTAATTTTGGTCTTGAATTATTTGTGGAAGTCCAGAGAAGGTTTAAAAGGTGAATAAATATGAAAGTTGTAGCGCACGAGTAGATTCAACAAATGAGTGACGGCACGCCAATCGCTTAAACAAAGTCCCGTATGCGTTCATATAACATTCATCCGATTGCTATGAAACTCTGGTTGTATTGTTGTGTACACTCCAGGAAAGGTTTCTGACTTAGTAAATCCTTTTTACAATAGGTAGCGCACGAGTAGATTCAACAAATGAGCGACGACGGCCGAAGCGTTTCAACAAAGTCCTGTATGCGTTTACGTACCTTCGTCTGATAGCGATGAAACTTGGGTGAGAGGTTGTGTACACTACAGGCAAGGTGTCTGGCTTAGTAAATCCATGTTATAATGGGTAGCGCACGAGTAGATTCAACAAATGAGCGACGACGAGCGAAGCGTTTCAACTAAGTCCCGTATGCGTTAATATACTATTCGTCTGATAGTGATGAAACTTGGGTGAGATGTTGTGTACACTTCATGGAAGATTTCGGGCCTAGTAAATCCACTTAACAATAGGTAGCGCACGAGTAGATTCAACAAATGTGCGACGACGGGCGAAGCGTTTCAACAAAGTCCTGTATGCGTTCAATACCATTCGTCCGATAGCGATGAAACTTGGGTGAGAGGTTGTGTACACTACAGGGAAGGTGTCTGGCTTAGTAAATCCATGTTATAAGAGGAAGCGCACGAGTAGATTCAACAAATGAGCGACGACGAGCAAAGCGTTTCAACAAAGTCCCGTATACCTTCATATACTATTCGTCTGATAGTGATGAAACCTGGGTGAGATGTTGTGTACACCTCAGGGAAGGTTTCTGGTTTAGTAAATCGACTTAACAATAGCTAAAGCACGATTAGATTCAACAAATCAGCGATGACGGCCGAGGCGTTTCAACAAAGTCCTGTATGCATTTACATACCATACGCCCGATAGCGATGAAACTTGGGTGAGAGTTTGTGTACACTACAGGCAAGGTTTGTGGCTTAGTAAATCCATGTTATAATAGGTAGCGCACGAGTAGATTCAACAAATGAGCGACGACGAGCGAAGCTTTTCCACTAAGTGCCGTATGCGTTCATATACTATTCGTCTGATAGTGATGAAACTTGGGTGAGATGTTGTGTTCACTTTATGGAAGGTTTCTTGCTTAGTAAATCCAGTTAACAATAGGTAGCGCACGAGTAGATTCAACAAATGTGTGACGACGGGCGAAGCGTTTCAACAAAGTCCTGTATGCGTTCACATACCATTCGTCCGATAGCGATGAAACTTGGGTGAGAGGTTGTGTACACTACGGGCAAGGTTTCTCTCTTAGTAAATCCATATTATAATAGGTAGCGCATGAGTAGATTCAACAAATGGGCGACGACGAGCGAAGCGTTTTAACAAAGTCCCACATGCGTTCATATACTGTTCGTCTGATAGTGATTAAACTTGGGTGAGATGTTGTGTACACTTCAGGGAAGGTGTCCGGCTTAGTAAATCCACTTAACAATAGGTAGCGCACGAGTAGATTCAACAAATGGGCGACGACGGGCGAAGCGTTTCAACAAAGTCCTGTATGCGTTCACATACCATTCGTCCGATAGCGATGAAACTTGGGTGAGAGGTTGTATACACTTCAGGGAAGGTTTCTGGGTTAGTAAATTCACTTTATAATAGGTATCACACAAGTAGATTAAACAAACGAGCGACGACGCGCGAAGTGTCTCAACATAATCCCGTATACGTTCATATACCATTCGTCTGATAGCGACTAAACTTGGGTGAGTTGTTGTGTACACTCCAGGGAAAGTTTCAGGCTTAGTTAATCCATTTTACAATAGGTAGCGCTCAAGTAGATTCAACATATGAGCGTAGGCGTGCGATGCGTTTCAACAAAGTCCCGTATGTGTTCATATACCATTTGTCCGAAAGCGATGAAACTTGGGTGAGATGTTGTGTACACTTTAGGGAAAGTTTCAGGCTTAGTTAATCCATTTTACAATAGGTAGCGCTCAAGTAGATTCAACATATGAGCGAAGGCGTGCGATGCGTTTCAACAAAGTCCCGTATGCGTTCATATACCATTTGTCCGAAAGCGATGAAACTTGGGTGAGATGTTGTGTACACTTCAGGGAAGGTTTCTGGCTTAGTACATCCACTTTACAATAGGTATCGCACAAGTAGATTCAACAAATGAGTAACGGCGTGCGTTTCGTTTAAAAAAATCATTATGCGTTCATATACCATTCATACGATTGCAATGAAATTTTGAGAAATGTTGTTTTCACTCCCTCAAAGATTTCTGATTTAGTAAATCCATTTTACAATTGGTAGCGCAAAATTAGATTCAATTAATGGGCGACAACGCGTGAATCGTTTCCACCAAGTCCCGTATGCGTTCATATAACATTCATCCGATTATCATAAAACTTTGGGGAGTTGAGCCCAGTCCTGCGAAGCTGTATGAATTAGTAAATCCGTTTTTCAATGGGTGGCGCACATTAGATTCAACAAATGAGTGTCGTCGCGCGAATCGTTTAAGCAAAAACCCGTATGCGTTCATATGCCATTCATCCGATTGCGATGAAACTTTCATGAGTTGTTGTGTACACGCCAGGGAAGGGTTTCACTTAGTAAATCCATTTTACAATAGATAGCGTACGAGTATATTCAACAAATGGGTGACGGCGCTCGAATCGTTTCAACAAAGTCCCGTATGCGTTCATATACCATTCATTTCATTGCGATGAACATTTGGGGAGTTGTTGAGCACGCTCCCATGATTTTTTTGAGATAGTAAATCAATTTTACAATAGTTTAGAGGTGGTTAACGGAAAAAGAAAAACAATATTGGGAATCCAAAAGCACTTCAACATACTAAGTTACAATGCCTACACTTTCTTTGATTGGCATTGCAACGCATGCCGGGTACAGCTAGTACTAATATATAAAAATGAGATAATGTGTGTCTTTCTGTCTGTCTGTCTGTCTGTCTGTCTGTGTGCTACTCAATAACACAAGAACCACTGGTTCGATTTAAATGAAATTTTGCATGAACGTAGCTGATTTACCAGGCTTACATATAGGCTACTTTTGATTTCGATATTTTGCACTATTTAAAAATGGCGACTATTTTCATATTTCCATTTTAAATAAAAAGAGAATGCTAAGAAATAGCAAACTTTTGATGGCACTACAAGCTTTAAAATTTAAATTTCTATCCGAAAGGTCCTTATCAATTTTCGTGTATCTCCAACGGTTAGCGAGTAAAACCTAAATATGTCAACGCCGAGCGATGTTAGTCTATGTTAGTCTCTACATGAACTGTTTTATTTATAGAGGTAGTTTGTGGGGTCCAAAACTAGCCGTGATTTTGAGTCTAATTTTATACTCTTTGTGCCGGTTATTGTATGTGAGTATTTGGATCTTTACGCTGTTTCACAATGTTATAGTTCTTTGTACTTTGCACGGTATGCTTTTGATCCTCTTTATCGATTTGTTTTTCGTTAAATGAATATTTCAGTTGGCCAATATTTATCTGCTTTTTGTCGTTTTTTACCATGATCAGAAACCCAAATTCACAGACGAATGTGTCGTAGACTATCTACTGTCACATTAGTTTATTTAGTGTTCATATTAATCTTACTGCAGAACTGGACAAATTTATTTCAATTAAGTAGGTATTTTGACTTTTGCGGCCAATAAAAAAACTCGCACGAAAGACGGCGTAAACCTAGAAAAGTTGCTGATTTTTAATTTCTTGGCCCTAAAATTGAATATACAATCATTTTGGAAGCCTTTATAGGGAGGCGAAGGACTGTTTTAACCTTTAGCACTCGCAGTAAAGTAGCCGAGGTGTTCTAAATAAGAATTGAGGTATCGCACAGTTTGCTACTCCTTTGGTAGTCCGCAAATAGACCACAAGAGCCCGCTGATGAACCATCTCGGAGTTACTAGGCGTAATCTCGCACAAGACACGGCATAAACTTAGAAAAAATTTCTGTTGATTAATTTGTTTTTGTTATTATTACTTGGGATGATTGAAGTTTGTTCCGTTACTGTTACTCTTTATCATGACATGGTACGTACTTTCCGCGATATTATTTATTGCGGATATGATAATTGCTATCGAGTTTTAGCATGATGTTTATATGTTTAAATATAGTATGAAGACGTTAAACGATAGGTGTTCAATATTTAGGACAGGTTACTTAACTTTTACTACATAGAAGGTGATATTTATTTCCAATATTTAGACGCACTTTCTCACCTACAAAGCGGAGGCAACAGGCTTTTCTCCGGGTACTCCGGTTTTCCCTGTCACAATTTTATTCCAGCAACAATCTCCACTATCATTTCATTTCATGTGTCATTCATTTAATCATTGCCCCTGGGAAGTGCGACAGGCTTCGGCAGCCGGCACAGTTCATATCCTCGCTGTTAGATGAGGATTTCATTCATTCCATTCCCTGACCCGGTCGGTCGACTGAAAGCAGTCTAAGGATTTTCACTTTCCTACCTCTGATTAATAATTTGGTGAGTGAAAATGCATGTAGTCTACACATGTAGTTGGTAACATGGAAATAACATAACTACATTAGGAATGTGTGATTATATATATTAATGATTTAGGGCAGCAAGTACTAAAAGCCGTTCGAAGAACGGGTACTTCAGCTAGTTAATTAATACTTTTATTGCAGCCAAATAGCAATCGAAAATATCCACATAGTTGGTATACACGCGTCTCTGTAGGGTCATGGAAAGATTTGTTAATTCAATTAGGGTTGTGAAAGCCATGCACAGCCAGACGTGTAAAGACATGCCTCAACTCAAAGTTGGATGTTGCCCGCGTCAGGCCGATTATGTAATAATAATAATAATAATAATAATAATAATAATAATAATAATAATAATAATAATAATAATAATAATAATAATAATAATAATAATAATGTTATTGGTTTTACGTCCCTTTTAACTACTGTTGCTTTAGAGACGCCGGGGTGCCGGAATTTTGCCCCGAAGGGGATCTTTAACGTGCCAGTAAATCTACCTTCACGGCTCCCTCGGATTTGTGCACCCTCAAATGCCAGCTGACTGCGCCAGGATACGAACCTGCAACATAGGGCCCAGCAAGCGAGAACGTTACCGCTGAGCGACGCAGCCAGTCCGGTCGATTATGTCTCCAGATCCATAACATTCTTTAGATACTTCTTATCTTTCTTTCTTCAATGATGGTAGCAGTTGTTTTCGAGGCTGTGGTGTTTGGTAGAGGTAATTAGTTTCTATGGTCTTCAACCAAGAAATGATTCTATTATACTCTTTGATAAAAACCAAGAGTTATAACTATACTCATACATTTAGGAGAAAGTAGGCTATATGTTCTTCACTGAACATCTTGTTTCATAAATGAAAATATGCTAATAAAATGCTATTGGTTTTATGTTCCTTTTAACTACTGAGGCTTTTAGAGACTCCGGGGTGCTGGAATTTTGCCCCGGAGGGGATCTTTAACGTGCCAGTAAATCTACTGACACGGCTCCCTCACATTCAAGCATCCTCAAATGTCAACTGACTGCGTTGGGATTCAATATCGCTATCTTGGGCTCAGCAGGCGAGAATGTTACCACTGAGCCACGTACGACAGTCACTAACTAACCAACTACTGTATAACTAACACTGCACAGTTATATTATGCCTTCACAATTTGACGAAGAAGGAATGTGTCCTGCATTCTTGGTGTGTGTAGAATTCGTATGGCGACCTGTGTATATTTGCACTTTAAGCTAGCGTTGGGAAGGAGGTGGCTGTGGCCATACGTTAGGATACATCCCGGTGTTTCCCTGGAGTAGAAGTGGGAAAACATGAGAATTCACCTATTCTCAGTTTTGCTTCACCAGGCAGAGGCCTGTTCCATCTCTCAGACCAGAAATAAATTTATTTGGCAGAGCCGATATTCAAACCCAGGACCTAGGGACTGAAGTCTCAATAAGTGTTGTTGCGAAACAATTTAGAAACGCACCATTCTTAATTCGCCCATTCATTAATTTTTCCGTTCACAATTCACAATATGACTTCTGTCTAACACTAAAGTCTATTCTCTGAGTCGAGACAGTGCCCCTGGCTGCCCGGACAGGGAAATACGCCCAGTTTACGTCATCGGCTCAGCCGAACAGGGTTAGCCAAGATGATCCGAGATAGTTTATCATGCCGTAGCCCTAGTAAAGACCAGCGCTGTACTGTGGCCCTGTATTTTGCCAAATTTCATCTAAAAAATAGACTTTTCTCCCTTCTTGTCTCATTCGTCTTATTGTTTGCAAATACCTACGTCTCCATACAACTGTTTTGTCCCTCTCTATGAGCATAATGTCTCGTCCTCGTCGAACATGTTCGAAGTTGAGATCCTGCAATAAATTATAAAATGTCGTTCGTCAAAAATCTGGAAAATCTGTGTCTTCATTCACAGCGATAAGTACTTTATCGATCGTAGGCAGCTCATTGCGAAAAGGAAACTGACGAGCCTTTCTTCCTCAAGCATTCTTATCAAACTCATCAATTCTTTCCACAATCTTAGCCCATGGTTTCTCTTTCTTGGGCGACTGTAAACTGTGGGTAGCTTTATATTCTCGAACTATTTGATACACAGAAATTTCACTAACACCCGTGGAATGACTTGCTTTCCTTACTACGACAGAAATGAGTGCAGTGGGATGCATTTCTAACTCGACCTTATACGTGTTTAACACCTATGTTTTTCAGATCTACTCCGCGCATTTCGCTAAAGCTGGTTCTTTGGTGGAGTAACAGCACTCGCATTGTCCCCTGCTGAGTCTACGACGGAACATCAACTGTATAAAATCCGCGTACACACGATCAAAAATAATTGTTGCCTATCGTAAACAGTTAAGAGCTAATTAATTAATTAATTAAATACAAAAACTAACAATAAATAATATAATAATAAATCCGAATAAAAATAGAAATCGCACTCGCCCGCTTCACATGTAAGCGTACGTTCAACAGGCACGACTCTACGCTCCCCTTGCGGGCAGTCATGCAATCACGCGCACAGTTGTGTTTACTTCTACTGTCTCGACTCGGCAAACAGACTTTAGTTGCACGCGTAATGCTGCTTGACTTATGTGGGGTCTGCACTGCGTCATCGCTGTGTCCCGTTCATTGTCCCGCAAGGCTGCTGCTGTAAACATCAAGTTCAGTGGCACTCTTATCTTGAAAGGCTACTATTACCCATGTGACGAATCCTTGCCGGTGGCTTAAAAAAATAGATGTATGAACTGCAAGTTGTCTACAATGTGATGCAATATGTTTTCCTGGATGTAGCGTTACAGTCTGCACTGCATGCCGATGAATCACTGTGACTCGAGCTTTGCACTCGATCAGTTGGGTATTTCAAATGTGTGTTATGTGAATGGTTCTAAGAAATTCATACACAACGGAAGAGTAGGCCTAGTAGAATTATATTTGTAGAATTGGTATTATATTAACTACACTGCCGCCAAAACAAAAAAAAGCGTAATACTTGGATATTTGTAAAGAATTAACACAAAATTATTTTTACTTGCATTATTTTGAAACTTAAATGCAAGGAAGATAGATAGCAACTTCCTTTTTAGGGAAAGATCATTTCTCTCTTAAAAGTTTACTTTCAGATGAGTATATAATGCAGTTCTTTGATTTTTAGCAAATTTTCATGATCAGACGTCGCTACTTTATTTCCAATATTTTTACCTTATTATATAATACGCTAAGGTGTATGTTTCACAAAACTCAAGCTCCCAAACCAGAGGGAGTTAGAAGGTGTGGTTTGTACCAACATTTTCCAAATCGTCTCAATAATTCAGGAACAATCTTGCATTTCTTGAAAAATCAACGGAAATATATGTATTTGTTTATAAGTGCATTTGAACAAATAAACAAGACGATAGCGTATAGCCGCATTGCACTAGAGCCGAGCCGGTAGTCTGTACACATGTGGCGCACACAACCCATTGTGCAACCAGCAGCAGTGATGAATTGCACTCTGATTTTATAAATATCGACAATTTGTTATAAAGTGCGTTTAAACAAATAAACATATTTATAGAAGCCCACATAACAGTAAAGCCAGGTGGGTGGTTTATACACATGCGAGAGTTCTCGCACGGGTCCGCTAGTTATTATTATCATTGGTGCCTTTATTGTGGCGAAGTTAGGGTTCTAGACCCTCTCTTACACTTAACCACACACAATGCAACTTACATGAATACTCACGTATGTTATTCTTAACCTACCAAACTTAAATACTAAATAAATATAGCCTAGATAATCCCATAAGGGCAAAGGCCTCCTGCGAACAAGGACGTGCTCTGGTTTAAACTCGTTAGGCGAGCAAGTCCTAAGGAGTTGTGTAGAAGTTTTTACTCCACTTGCTACACTTCACTGTATTTCACTTCACTAACACTACATTTCACTTCGCTTTACGTGCGGTGTTTGGCTTGTTACAGGTTGCAGAAGTGTATCTTTCATGTCATAGGTGTGCTGTCTACCAGGATCTTTCATTGTTGAAGCTCTCCTTCTCTTCCCTTCTTATAGTTCCATACGTCTCCATTCTTGTCTCTCCCGTGCTATCCTCGTCCAGTGTTTGCCTGTCTTCCTTACGATTGAGTCATCCCAGCGGGTCTTCTGTCTACCCACGTTCCTTCTTCCCGTTCTGGGGTCCCATACCGTTAGTTTGTGCGTCCATCGATCGTCTTTCATTCTGGCCACGTGGCCTCCCCACTTCCATTTTAGCCTGTCAGCTGTTGTCACGGCATCTTTCATGGCAGTTCTTCTTCTTATCTCCTCGTTTCGTAATCTGTCCCTCAAGGAAACTTGAAGGATCTTCCGTTCCATTTTGCGTTGACATACCCGGATTGTTTGCCTTTGCTTCTCTGTTAACGCCGTATAGCAGTACCGGCATTACACACTTTTCTAGCACTTCTGACTTTAGACTTATTTTCTGGGATTTGTCCATCAATATAAATTTTAAGGACCAGAACTTCTTCCATGCTTGTCCAACTCGTCTCTTGATTTCCTTCTCCTGGGAGCAGTCAAATGACAGGTTTTGTCCAAGGTAGACGTATTCCTGTGTGTAGGCTAGTGGTTTGCCATTGATGAAGATTTGTACTTCCAGTGAGTTGGTCATCATTTTTGTTTTTAGGGGGTTCATAGATAGACCTACTTCTTTACTGACAGTGTCCAGGTCCGCTAGCATTTGTTCCAAGTCTGTTGCCGATTTTGCTAGCAGTGCAATATCGTCTGCGAACCGTAAGTGTGTCAGCCTTTCCCCGTTTAATTCGATGCCATATTTGTTGTCCCATTCCAACTTCCTAAATTGGTTCTCCAGTAGGCATGTGAACAACTTTGGTGAGAGGGGGAATACTAGGAATACTTAAATGAAATGAAAATCCACAGCCTGCTTCTAGTTTCCGACCGGGTCAGGAATGGAATGAATGAAGCCCCCGTCTAGCAGCGAGGATATGAACTGTGCCGGCTGCCGAGGACTGACGCACTCCTCTGGGGCAATGATTAAATGAATGACAGATGAAATGAAATGATAGTTTTACTATGGTCATTCACTCGCACATTCATACACAAATTGTTCTAGTTGACCTACGAATTCAAGAGGAAATCTTTACATGCACGATTGAAAGTTGTAAGGGATGTACAATTTCTAACGTCACGAGGACAATTATTCCAAATTCTAGTTCCCGACACGAGAAAAGAGTTACTGAAGGCAGATAAATGATGTAGAGGAATTGCAATTATAGATCCAGATCGCGTGTGACTATCATGAAAGGAAGAAGGGACGAAAATTGCAAGAGAAATAGTGAGGTGTACTTTCATTGAGAAGTCGATAGATGAGGGTACATACTGTATGTGCAGGTTTCTTTGTTGTTCTACTTTCAACCAGGAAAGTAGGACATAAAAAGGAGACGTGTGTGATTAAACCAAAATCACTGCCACTAAAACGTCACAACACATCCTTGCACATTCAGTCTTCACTCATCTTTAATCTTGTTGATGCTCTAGCAAGTACTGAATAACAAGACACTAGATGTGAGCCCAAAAAAGGTACAACAAACCACCATTCTCACATCCCAATAATAGTGGAAGCGCGAAGCTGTCAAGTTAATGCAGATACCGCCATAAAATTCTAAATCAAATTCTAGGCCACATAATCCCTTTATAAACCGTACATTTTCATATTATTATTATTAAAAGAAAACCATTATAATGAACGTTATTATGAAACTCTTTTCGACAACTTACATTTTCCTAAGTGTTACGGTTGTTTTGTCTGGCAGTGTATTAGTACCAGTAGCAGAACAGCACCAAAACCTCCGGTGAGAATAACGCCAGTTGTGGAGTGTACATGCATTCCCTCTTGCCCCACACTAGAATTGGCGCGCCGATAGACATAATATGTAAACAATCGACAGCGCACTCCCTTTTAAACGGCAAATACTGGACAGATGGGTAATACCTATCATCAGAGCGAGCTGACAGCACACCCTATGTAAACAAAGAATAGTTCCTTTCTTGGCCGTCGGCATTCGTATTTCAAACAAGTAATACGCGCATTAACTACAGTAATAAGAGATTGTTTGGTTTTGGTGGCCTAATGAGACTGTAGTGTACACATCAACATAGAAGGGCAAGAATGGTTATATAAGTACTTGTAATCTCCACTTCATATCGCCGCCAATCTGCGACCCAGCACAACAGATTCTGAAGGACGTCTGATAAAACAGCAGAGTCTTTTCTGTTGACCAAACGCACGAGCGCTCTTTCTTGTACTTTTGACTGTTGACTAGCTCAGCATTTCTAGTTACGTTAGCCAAGTCTTACTTAACCGGTGCTCAAACTGGACTTAGTCTGGAATGTTCCGGAACAAAGATCACGTCTTCAGGAGTAGGAATAATTTAGAGAAGTTGGACTCGGCCCCTAAAACCGTACATACTGTCATCACGATGATGCTTAAATAATGTTGTGGGACATCATGTTCACGAAGGGATGATGATGGTAATTGTTGTTTTATGGGGCCTAACATCTAGGTTATCGGCCCCTAATGGTTTGGGTGATAGTGAAAGATGAGATTAGAATGAAAACTATAACTAATACTAACTACAAACGTATATACTAAAATAAGAAATGGTAAACAAACAAAGGATAAGGCAAATAAAGGACAGGAAGAAAAGAAATGCCCTCAACCCTCGAAGAATGAGGATTGAGGGATTTAGAGGGAAGGAGAGCCATTAAAGGCAGATAGGAAAGGGAAAGAGGAGAGGGCACGCCCCAAGGTCAGAGGAAAAAGGGGACAAAACGGACCCAGTTCAGGAATCCCTCGGGGTCACCAACTTCCAACCGTGAGCCCCTGAGGGTGTAGCAATATCCAGGGTGCACCAGAAGTGGAGGGGCTACATACAACCTGCCTCCTTGAGGGCCTTGAGCAGAAGGCAGGAGATAACAGGAAAGGAAAAAGAAGGCTGACCCCTCGCAGAAGGAGGGTATCAGAAAATTTGAGACAAGGGCCAATTAAGGCGGGAAAGGAACAGACTCCCTAGGCCTCAGATACCCTAATACCGTCGGGGTCGGAAGAGAACAAGAGTTGACCAAGAGAGGTCGACAGGAAAGAAGACAGAGAGGAGCCCAGCACAAGTTAGTGGAAGCAATGCCGGACTCAGCTGGGGTCCCGTGGTCGCCAACCCACGTCCCACTAGATGTGAGCAACTAGGGAGAAGGAAGGGAAGTAAGGGAAGTAAGGTAATTAAGGGAAGGAAGGAAGGAAGGAAGGAAGGAAGGAAGGAGGGAAGAACAATACTACTACTACTACTAATAATAATAATAATGTTATTGGTTTTACGTCCCTTTTAACTACTGCGGCTTTTAGAGACGTCGGTTTGCCAGAATGTTGCCCCGAAGTGGATCTTTAACGGGCCATTAAATCTACTGACGCTACTCCCTCACATTTAAGCACCCTCAAATGCCAACTGACTGAGCCAGGATTCGATCCTGCAACCTGGAAGGAAGTAGGCTTGTAGTACATTGACCGGGAACCGAACCCGGTCCGGTCCACCTTGGTGAGAGGCCAACAGCTGCGACACCACGCCCCTTTGGCTGTTAGGAAAGTGTCTAGTGGGATTAAGACTCTTTGCTGTAAGGTTTGTTGTGAGTCCGGCGCGTATCATGTCGGTTTAAAATAAAGAAGAGAATAGATATTTTGATTGATGTGCGATGCATTTACACTCGTCAAAATGACCTACTTGACAGATTCATTTGAGATATTACATAAAGTTAATCGTTATTTACTCAGTTATACACTACAACACCGCACAGAATACACACAAAACTGAAATTCAAGATCGTTTTCCGAAGCGACAATGCATTTAGGGCCTTTTTACCATACGGAGAAAATTACTACTTCCTACACAATGTCTGACCCTAATTTAAAATACACACTCTACTACAGCCATCACAATGACACAGATTATCAGATAGATTCAAAACACAGGCAAGAACACGATACTAAATGTCCACTAAATTGCAAGTCACTAAGGGGAGAGTCTGGTGGAAATACCAAAATCTATACATCATTAGGTACACACTTGAAACTTTGCCCACTATTGAAGTTGGTTTAGCCTACCCACAACACAAAATTCGGAACCAGTATGTTGAATTGTTTTTCAGATAATTCATTTTTCCATTAACATTTTTCACAAAAATGGTAATCTAGTGAAAAAGCTCCTTGCATTATAGTTTTCAATGTAGGCACTTGGATTAAAAAAAATAAAAGTTCATCTTGATATTTTCAAGGATTTCAAAGAGGCTTTTTTAAATTATGATGATACATACACAGATATTAATTATTTAATATGGGTTATTTTATTTTTCACAAAAATTTTCAGCTTTATAATCTATGATTAATGTAAATTAGGTCTTGTTTTCTTTCTCCTTGAAAACCTTCTTTGAATCTTTACAAAACCTATCAAGGTGCAAGTTTACAAGACAATTGGACAAGAACTGCTCTGCAAGGAGCAATTAAAACAAGCAAAAATGTTGAAAAAAAGTTTTGGAGAAAAAGCAGTTTAAAGTTCCAAGACACTTATAAGCTGCCTAAAACTCTCCTGCACCATATGTAGACCATTCCTTCTTCTTCAGGAACTATTCTACCCTTATTGTCTTAAGTTCTAATTTCCTCCTCACTTTTTTGGACTGCTCAGAACACCTAGTTTTGGATAGGTAGATACGTTGCCTGTCTCGTTGTCCACTGATGTTCCTTGCAATGTCACTTGTTTCTCCTCCTGAAACAACTTCCAAGCTAGTTTCGCACCTCATGTTGAACTGGTTTAAAGCTGATACCGCAGCATATTCCAGTCGTTTCTTGGACACAAATTTTGTTGCTTTCGCCTGACCATGCCCACTTTGCAAGGGGATTTAAAAATGGCGCTCAAATCCCTTTAAACATTCCAAATGTCAAATATAACAGCATCACATGAACAACAAGTGTTGTGAAATTATTAAAATGACATTTTTTTTTTTACAATTTTCATCATTTTGTCTTATTTTTCACCAGTCTCACCCCAGGACTCTGGAATGTCAAAAAAATCAGAATTTTCTAAAAATCCATTTTTACACCATATTAAATATTATTACAGTAAAACCTACCTAGACCGGTCCCTTCATTTACCAGAAACCTGGACAAACGGAAAACAACATACTGAACGGAGGTATTTCCTATGTTAAATGGCACTGTAAGACGGAAAACTGCCTAACGCGGAAACGGAGAGAAATTCTGGATCTGTAGGCGTAAATAACCTGACTAAGACGGATTATCTTATCCATAATACAAAGGTATGAACTGAATTTTGAGCGCTACTGTAGCCTACTTGCACCAAAGTCCTAGGAAATATTAACTCTAATTTTTCGTCAAGGATGCAGCAGGTATGCTACATTTCACAACATCTGTAACATTACTTGTAATAGACACAGTTTCCTTCTGACAAATGAGAGTAGAAGTACGAGTAGAAGAAAACAGCGAACTTGAAAAATCTTTAAAGATGTTCCTTTTACTGTGTACTGCATTTATTTACGTACTGTAATTCAGTGACAATGACTTCTAAACATAAGACACTTACACTGGAGGAGAAAATTAAAGTTAATGAAGAACACGAGGAAAACAAACGTCCGGCTAAAGAATTAATTGTGTTGTTTAAAGTGGGAAAATCTCAAATTATTTCATAGTAATCCTATGCGATAATACAGTATTTCTTTATGTTCGACCCTGGAGAAATGTAAATACTATATGTCAGAAAACTGTACTATAATGAGGCTCATTTAGTACACGTTTTCATTATGGTACAGTTTCTCCCACCGATCAGAGCTCAAGAAACAGTTGATGATGATGATGATGATGATAATTGTTGTTTTAAGGGGCCTAACATCTAGGTTATCGGCCCCTGAAAGAAACAGTTGTGTGGCCAATTAGGCGAGGATAGCTTTGCACCTTCGCTCACTTCCATGGCCCCCTATTTTAAATTTCACTGCGTGGCGAGTGTCATAGTGAGGTATTCCAGGAGGCCATGATCAAATACAAGGCATTCTCTGCCTCCCATGCGCTCTGTTCAGTACACAAAACTGGTGAAATCTCGACAGATAGTTATGAATATTTCTGTTCGAACATAAAATAGTTATAATTATCGTCGAACATAAACAGTCGTTTGCAACTCTCCTATAATGGTAATTAAGACACTCATCTCGCTACGCTCGTCTTATAAACATACTCGTGTCTTAATGATTGCCATTATAGGCTCGTTCCATAATGTACTATTCTAGTGTATTTCCTCTTATTATAACTCAACCCTTTGTAAAACGGAAACCTGTGAAAACGAAAAATACATCCTGAACGATTGCATTAGACAGGTTTTACAGTTAGTTATTTAGCACCTACCTAAATTACTGTCAGATGGGCACAAATCTAATAAAATTAAGACATTTCTGTGTTTGACTGAACTTTATTTTGTCGCCTCCACTTAGCTATAAAAGGCGGGGACAATACTGATTTAGGTGAAGGACATTCTTCCAGTTCATTAGCCTCTGGAGAAATACGAAGACAGGTTTCCAGTTTGTCTTGACCTCGGCTTGGCTTGACCTGACAGTGTATGACGGAGTAGGTGTAACTATCAACATTACAGAAAGATCAGCCTTATAGCTCCACGAGATATAAAACTCATTAAACCCGCTTCTGTGGTCTCGGGTACTCATTGCTGTTGATGTTGAAACATCTTGGTCATTAGCCCCGTGTAGTTGGGTGTGTTGATGATGATGATGATGATGATGATGATGATGATGATGATGATAATTGTTGTTTTAAGGGGCCTAACATCTAGGTTATCGGCCCCTAATGGTTTGGGTGATAGTGAAATATTAGATGAGAACAAAAACTATAACTAATACTAACTACAAAGTTACATACTAGAAGAAGAAATGGTAAACAAATCAAGGATAAGGCAAATAAAGGACAGGAAGAAAATAAATTCCCTCAACCCTCGGAGAATGAGGATTGAGTGACTTGGAAGGAAGGAGAGCCTTGAAAGGAAGATAGGAATGGGAAAGAGAAGAGGACTCGCCCCAAAGTCAGTGGAAAAGGGGGAAAATAACGGACCCAGCTCAGGAATCCCCGGGGTAGCCAACTCCCAAACTCACCAGCCGTGAGCCCTTGAGGGTGTAGCACTATCCAGGGTGCATCATAAGAGATGGGGCAACTTACACCCAGCCTCCTTGAGGGCCTTGTGCAGAGGGCAGGAGATAACAGGAAAAGAAAAAGAAAGCTGACCGCTCGCAGAAGGAGGGTATCAGGAAAGTTGAGACAAGGGCCAAGTAAGGCGGGAAAGGAAGAGACTCCCTAGGTCTCGGATACCCTAATACCGTCGGGGTCGGTAGAGAACAAGAGTTGACCAAGAGAGGTCGACAGGAAAGAAGACGGAGAGTAGCCCAGTACAAGTAAGTGGAAGCAATGCTGGACTCAGCTGGGGTCCCGTGGTCGCCAAACCACGTCCCACTAGATGTGAGTCCCTGGGGGAAGTTGGGTGAGTGTGGAAATTGTCTGATAACCTGTATTTATATAATGACTGTAGTAGTGTGTGTAACAGTGTTGGGGGCAGGGATGAGGTAGGTGCCCCGGGACTAGAAATTAGGTGCTATCCCGGCATTTTCCTGGAGGAAGTGTGGAAAAACAGGACAAAACCACACTCAGGATAGCCACTGTCAGCGCCAGGATTACAACCTGTGATCTCCGGACTTGGTGCAGCTACCCGAGCAGCGATGGTGCACGATTTAACGAACGCGGCCATGCCGCGGGGTGGTACTTATTGGAACTCCGGTTCAATTCCCTACTCTTCCAAAAATACGCTGGACTGAGGGTTGGAACAGCCCCGTAAAGCTAAATTGAGAAGAAATGGGTTCAAATTCCCACCTCAGATGCTTTACCTTGGTTTTCCGTGCCTTCCCGCCCCTACTTCAGGCAAATGCTGGGATTGTAACTTACTCAGGGGTACGGTCCTTCGTTCCAAAACCTAGCCTCAATTACAGATACACACACTACCTTTTTTCTTTCTTTTTTCTCCTTTTATTAACGTACGACTTTTAGTGCCAGGAGTGTCCTAGGACATGTTCGGCTCGCCAGAGTTTGTAGCTGCTTTTATTCGGACACCCATGGGGTGAGCTACAAGTACCGTCGCATGTGGAGTGTTGTCTGGGGAGGAAAGTGTGATTGTAAGGACGAGGGGTTGGAAGGTAGCGGCTGTGGCCTATAGTTAGGGACCAACCCCGGCATTTGCCTGGAAGGAAGATGGGAAATCACAGAAGACCATCATCAAGGTTGCCGGCGGGGGGAATCGAACCTCCTCGCCTCCCGGATGTGAGCGACTGACTGCAACCAGGCCGTAACGACCACGGCTAACTCACCCGGTACACACACACTACTACAACCATCACAACGACACACGCAATCAGGCAGATTCCACACCCACCATGTTGCGTAGTGGCTAGCACTCTTTGCTGTCACCACCGAAGCCTGGGTTCGATTCCCGGCTCTGCCAAGAAATTTAATTCTGTTCTAACAGATGGGACGGCGTGCACTCGGACTCGTGAGCGGGTTCAATTCCTATCCTGGAAATGGTTTTCTGTGGTTTCCCACTTCTACTCCAGGCGAATGCCGGGATCGTTCCTAAATTAAGGCCACGGCCGTCTCCTTCTCACTCCTCATCTGCATTACAACTACACACACTAATTCAGTCACCACAATAACACAGACTATCAGACAAATTCTACACACACCCCCAAGTACACGGAGTTTCATGACCACGAGAGCCTGTGTAACTCGCGCGGTAGGGCGCTGAGCTTCTAACTAGAAGAGAATAGGCTCGATACCCACTCAGGTAGACGATATTTTTATAGTCCGTCTTGTTGCGTAGTGACTAGCAATCTTGGCTGCCACCGTGGAGGCTCTGCCAAGAAATTTAATTCTGGTCTAAAGGCTGGAACGGTGTGCAATCATCCTCATGAGGGAACAAGAAGTTCCGTGAAGAATTGTACAGCCTATTTTCATATATCCTACTTATGTTAATCGCCTCTATCAACATACACAATTTCAGTTTGATTGCTGTAATAGATTCGTAGATATTGAGAACCTTCTAAATTGGCTGTTTTGGATGGTCACCATATTGGATTTTTATACATGTAGGATTTAGAGTTATGTACTATTAGATGAAGATTATTGCGTAGGTGTTGTATTCAAACTTCAATCGCATGATTAGGACACAAGATATGAAAAGCAGATTTAAAAATTTTGCACAGCTGCCATCTTGTGGTTATGAAAGCAATTGAAATAAATTAGATGCCAGTGGATTAAAATTTGTATAATCATTTACCGTACCAAGTTTTACTGCGCTCGGATGCTTTAATCGCGAGAAACGTAGATTTCAATATTTATATTTCGCGTCGCCGCCATGTTGGATTTGTGCTCACCAGGTTATTGAAAGTCCCATAGATGAAGTTATTTTCATAGCCTCTTTCAACATACAACATTTTAGCTATCATAGATTAGTAGATATTGAGAACCGTCTAAATATTTCGATGGTCGCCATGTTGGATTTTTATATATGTAGGCCATATAATTATATACTATTAGCTGGCGATTTTTGCGTAGATTCATTATTCAAACGTTCACTTCGATCGCATGATTAATACACAAGAAATAAAAACTTAATTTTAAAATTGTGCACTGCCGCCATCTTGAGGTTATGTGAACAATTGAACTAAATTAGATGTCAGTGCATTACAATGTGTATATACATTTACTGTTCCATATTTAACCGCGCTCAGATGGTTAAATCGCGAGAAAAGTCCATTAAAATGTTTCACCTTCGCTTGACCGCCATGTTCGTTTTGTATTTTACAGGTTTTTAGAAGTCTCACAGCTGAACTTCTAGTAAATAAATAAAATTAATTGGTATTCTGCCCGAAGGCAGGTCCGAGCCTCCGAAGAGGCTACCCCCAGCCGGAGTTTACTTGCGGTAGGGTGGCCAGGGCCTTTCCGCTCCTCCTTATGTTGGCCAACAGCGCGCAGTGCCTAGAACCGGCATACCATCCAAGTTCTGACTGCGCCCAATGTTGCTTAACTGCGGAGTTCTCATGGGATCCGGTGTTTCAACACGGCTAGGCCGTTGGCCGAACTTCTAGTAGTAACGTTTATTACCGTACAACATTTCAGGGTGATATCAGTAATAGTTTCGGTGACATAGAATGCCGGTGAAATATTTCGCACAGCGGCCATGTTGGATTGCTGAGACGTAATAAAATGTAAAGTGACTAGTCGGGGTCGGCCAAAATAGTACTATGACCTTACCGAGTTTCATTGAAATCGCTCCAGCCATTTAGAAGTTATTTGGGGAGACACACACTCATCCACACACACAGACACACACACACACATACGCACACACAGACAAAATCTAATCTCATAAGCCAATGTTTTTTTTTTTTTCATTAAATGAAAATAAGCTAAAAATGAGAAGAGGAGGATTTAATTCCAACCTCAGCCATCCTGGAAGTGGTTTCCCGTGGTTTCCCACTTCTACTACAGGCAAATTCCGGGATGGTTCCCGACTTAAGGCCAACCGCTTCTTACCAAACCTCAAGTACAAAATACACACACTAGTACAGGTAAACTACCACTTCCATTAAGGCAAATGACCCTGGGGTTCTGGCAGCCTACACCAGAAATTAGTATCTGGAAGCTAATGCGACCGAGCATGGAGGTGACAACTCCACCTCCACCAGGGTGCCCGAAAATCCAAATCGATTTTACTTTGCGCACAATACGGAGAACGAAGGTTGAAAGTAAACACACTGTAATTTGTAGCTGTGTTCGTTATGAACCGCAACTACCGTACTGCAACTGAACGCGGCAACGCTGCGCTCGATTTCTCCAGTCCGCCGCTTTTAATCGCACGAGACAGCGGCACAAAACCTCCCAACAATATTACTTCATAAATTCGGTATCACACTGTACGTTTTCAGTGGTTGTAGTTTCCGATAATCATGAATGAGGCCAAGTTTCCTGCTGGACGTTTATCCTCAGCTGAGAATACGTTACTTCAGAAAAAAGTATAAGAACTCATTATTGGGTAGTTGAAAAACTTTGAAACTTGAGTTTTATACTACCAATACTTGTGCCTACAACACATAAAAAAAACTCCTCTCGGCACGCCGGAAGGCGGAGGTAGATTTCACCGGACAAACTTGGGGATAGGCGAAAATAGGCAGAATATGCAGGTTTTCGTAGAAGGATCAGACCTCATTTATTGCGAGAAGGTATTTTGTAATTGGAGCTTAATTAACATTGTTTTCGTCATTTTATGCTTATTTTAAACATTTTATTGTCTTATGTGAACGGTAACCTTCTTGTCATTTGGGGTCCATTATTATACTTGTGGTCACACTGTCCTTATGCAAGGTTTCGACACTGATGTGTAACTATGTAACGGTCTGTTACTTCTTCACGCAAAATTATATCTCCCGCAGAGATTTTGGTTGGTTCCTCAGTTTAGGAGCTGCGACAACGCGGTCATGTAACCCCGTGTACTTAGGGATGGCTCTATTAGTCTGTAATTCAGGTAAGGACTGCAGACGGTCAATTTCAAGCAGTAGTTCCTAATGTTGCTACCAGGTACTACCGTCAACGACACCTAGCTGTGAACTTGGCTACTAGATGCCACCCCAACCAGCAACTCGCAACGAACGTTGGAACTTCCCCTCGAAAGGAAAACATACTGAGGGATTTTAGCGCTCTTAGAAAATCCGACGACTTCAGCCGGCTTTGAACACGCGACCTTGGGCATAGACATTCAGCATGCTACCAGTTACGTCACCTAAGCCGCTTCACACTTAGTCAGATGGAAATCTCGTGCAAGTGCGTTATCTTGGCAACGTCTGATGGCTCATCCCTCATCAATTTAGTAGTGTTGCCATGGCAACCACTGATAGCTCTTGGCATTTTCTTATAATTCCGAAATTATTTTTCTCATCCCTTGGCATAATGGTGGGTCATATCAAAAATTCTTTCAGACAAAAGTTTTAGGTAATTATTGGGGGAATATTGTCCATTTTGTACGGTTTTGATATTGTGCCTATTAAGAGAGATATGATTAATGTTTACCGAAAAAAAAAAAAAAACCTTTTCCCACCCCTTTGGTCAATGGTTGGTGCTATAAAAAAACTCTTCAAACATAAATTTTTGGGCTTTATCCGACACATAGTATGAACGTTGAACGGATTCGATATTTCACATATTAAGAGAGTTATGGCAATATTTCACTTTTTCGAAAAAGGCCCCCCATTTTCACCCCCTTCGACCGATTTAGCCCAGTAACGAACTCGAACGAGATTTTATAGGTATACATATTCGGTAAAAAATTTAAAGTCATTGGTGCAAAATTACGGCAGTTATCGTGTCCACAAGAAACTGATATACATATACATACATAAATTATATATAAACTTTTGAACTGACGGTGGTTTTGGGGTCTGGGGGATGTGAAACGCGAAGATATGTCGAAATTTTCCGGAAGTCAAAACATGGTACCCATTGCAATAGTTAGCTTTCTAATGTAATCTACATCTGGTTGGTTCCTCAGTTTATGGGCTGCGACAACGCGGTCATTTAACCCCGTGTACTTTGGGTGAGTGTAGAATCTGTCTGATAAACGGTGTGAATTGTAATGGCTGTATTTGTCTTAATTCAGGTAAGGACTGCAGACGGTCAATTTCAAGCAGTAGTTCCTAATGTTGCTACCAGGTACCACCGTCAACGACACCTAGCTGTGAACATGGCTACTAGATGCCACCCCAACCAGCAACTCGCAACGAACGTTGGAACTTCCCCTCCAAAGGAAAGCATACTGAGGGATTTTAGAGCTCTTAGAAAATCCGACGACTTCGGCCGGCTTTGAAACCGCGACCTTGGGCATAGACATTCAGCTTGCTACCAGTTATGTCACCGAAGCCGCTTCCCACTTAGTCAGATGGAAATACTGAATCTGATCTCGTGCAAGTGCGTTGTCATGGCAACGTCTGATGGCCCATCCCTCATCAATTTAGTAGTGTTGCCATGGCAACCTCTGATAGCTCTTGGCATTTCCTTATAATTCCGAAATCATTTTTCTCATCCCTTGGCGTAATGGTGGGTCATATCAAAAATTCTTTCGGACAAAAGTTTTAGGTAATTATTAGGGGAATATTATCCATTTTGTACGGTTTTGTTATTGTGCCTATTAAGAGAGATATGATTAATGTTTACCGAAAAACCCACTTTTTCCCACCCCTTTGGTCAATGGTTGGTGCTATAAAAAAACTCTTCAAACATAAATGTTTGGGCTTTATCCGACACATAGTATGAACGTTGAACGGATTCGATATTTCACATATTAAGAGAGTTATAGCAATATTTCACTTTTTCGAAAAAAAAGCCCCCCATTTTCACCCCCCTTCGACCGATTTAGCCCAGTAACGAACTCGACCGAGATTTTATAGGTATACATATTCGGTAAAAAATTTAAAGTCATTGGTGCAAAATTACGGCAGTTATCGTGTCCACAAGAAACTGATATACATATACATACATAAATTATATATACACTTTTGAACTGACGGTGGTTTTGGGGTCTGGGGGATGTGAAACGCGAAGATATGTCGAAATTTTCCGGAAGTCGAAACATGGGACCCATTGCAATAGTTAGCTTTCTAATGAAATCTACCTAATTCCATTACCCTCAGGCAAGAAGGTTTCTGTGTATATTGTTTCAAGTGAGTGGTTCCTAAAGCGACGCCAAAGACACGGACAATGTTTCATACAACCACTAATAAAAACATAATTATTAAACATGAGAATGATTGGCTTATACAGCTTAACGCAGAATTGAACAAGGAAAATATTGGTAAAGGTCGTTTTTCAAATGGTTTTTTGGTTTGTTTGTAATTAAGGCCTAAACTCGGGTATCCATAATAAAACAAGAAGTTCCGTGACGAACTAAAGAGCTTCCTTTTCTTAGAATGTTAGATTCATGCCAATGATTGATCCATATGGACCTATCTAGAATAATGACGAAATTGAGTTGGTAATATCGAAATTTCTAATTATTTTGAAATATACCTGATATAATGTAGCCTAATAGAGCACTACATTTGGCAGCCCTGGTGACTGAATATATTGTTAGTTCCATCTCTTAATGAACAGAACACAAAATTTGGTAGAAGTCCAATATATAGCATGGACGTTTCTTGCAATTAGACATTGGATCTATCAGCGCGCGTAAAATCATGTTGGCAACAATGTGTTGGTCAGAAATAATCTGAAATATTATGATCTCTTGTTGTGCCAATTTTGGATAAAATTCATTTGATAGTATAGAAGTTACATGTATTTTAAAATTCGACTTATCAGCAGGCTTAGAATCATGTTGGCAGCACTGACGTATATTAGTTACACCAAATTAATCTTGAATGCCAGGTACTATGCGAGTGCAAAGTTTAGAGCTGTTGGATTACATACTGAACCCTTATTGATTTGCCGATCAATAAGTCTTCATGATTTTTATTATTATTATTACTGATGCCCAGGCAGAACATGTTGGAGATTGACAAAGGGGAGACAGGTAGTGTGTCGCAACGATTAAAACAGAAGTAGCGTGGTAGTTATTCCTGACGATGACCAGCTAAGCCGAGTTCAAGGACAAATTCAGTATGAACGCGCACCCGAGTCGGCGTCATTATGGGCGTGCCAGAAGAGAAGTTCCAACCGATACACGATTGAATCAGCAAATCAGGAGAGAGGACGCCTATACCACGCGTTGAGTCGCGTACCTTAAGAAAAGGGCGCTAAAACATGTGTATGAAGAACCGCCGATGCGATATAATTCCGCAAAAAATCCATTGAGACGTTTGGATGAAAATAAGAAGATTGATACTAGCCCCAAGTCTGTGAGTTGAAAACTACAGATTATTTTCACAGATTGCCCCCACTCCACCCCGTTCAGTCAGTTTCTAATAAATTGATCGGTGATGAGCTGTTTGAGACACAACTTTATCGAGCTCTGGTTAGCATCGTTCACGCCGGTTTGAGTCACGATTTATCAAGCTCTAGTGAGTATACTTCACGTCTGTTTGGACAAACATTTTATTTTGTGCTCAAGGGAGCAGAGTGCACGCTTAGCGGAGTGAGATCTCTAGTCGAGATAAGCGCTACGCGGTAGACATAATTTGAGAGACTCGTTAAAAGCCAGTTGCGAGGTGAACGAAGAGTGTAATTTTATGTAAAATTTTGTGTTATATTTTGTGTGACGTATATGTGCGTGTGATATAAGCAAATGCTGAGATAGGGCCAGTTCTACGTTGAGTAATCGCCTAGGACTTTATTGTGAGTGAAAGTCAGTAGCTCATAGCGATTCTAGCTAGGCAAACTAATAACTTTGAACACTTCTTTCCAAGAAGCAACGCCAAGATGTCTCCTGGAAGGTCGATTGGTGGAATGAAGTGCTACGCCTCTACCAATACGTCGACGATGGACGAGTAGATTTCCCGTAGGGAAATGCCTTGGGATGGAGGTTGAGTTCTACAAGCTGCACGGTGATGTACAAACCATTGATTTATTCAATATGTAGTTAGATTAGACGCGGGAACGTTGTAAATATTTTATTCATTGTTCTTCTTGTATTTAGATTTTTGTGCACCGACACTGTTATATTTAAATGTACGTTGGCACGTGACCAAAGTGTTTGTTTGATTGCATATTTTTCTTATGAGTCATATTTAGTATGCACGGCGTGTGTATTTTGGTTTTATTCATGCGAATGCGAAACTCGTCCTGTTCGATAAGTGGTGCTTTATTCAAATTCATTTTGTAGGAAAAGGGGGTAATAGTTGTTAGATGTTCGAACAGGTTTTCTGTTATTCATACTAGGGTTGCCGAGCGCAACAAATTAAGATTCACTGTAGAACACCTTAGTTCTATATTTTTGAGATTTTTTTGAGTCCTTTTCAGGTTCTTTAGGCACGGACTAGATTGGGAGCGCAAGTGGGTGGAAAATATTTTATGTCGTTTATTTCAGGTTTCTGTCAAACCCATACGTGTGATTCTGATGTGTGTATTGTGTCAAGGTGTGTGTATTGATTCTTCGTGATGAGGGGTAGAATGTGCCTACCGCCCTCAAATATTGTGGTTGTATTTTATGGAAAGGCAGAGCGCTCTTAGAGGCTACTGTACCTTGTCCAGTGCTGATTCTTGGATTTCCGTGGGAAATGCTAAGATATTTATTTTGACACACACACACGTATATTATGTGCTTTTGGGAGCACGCTTCTTCGAGACTCGAGCCAGTGCCAAGGCAGGTCGAGGTTATTGACACGTTGGTTGACAGATGTGAAGATTCCTCTTTGCGCCCGTCTATGTCTGGTGATTCATCGTTTAGGCAGTCCAGCTGACCGACTGACCCCTGTAAGCTATCTGTAGCAAACCTGTTCTTTTAATGGTCATTGGATCATAATTTTAATTGGGAGTTCGCCATGTCCGTTACGAATTACCGCATATCGTATGAAATGAAATATTGTTTTTATGATGTAAATGTTGGCTTTGAGCCTAGTGATTTTTATGACTCATTTCATTGTTAGATTTGTCTGTTGTGACACCGTCGGGTGTATTTCGTTTTTCTTGTAAAAATGGCAAGCGGCCATATGTGTATTTTTCTTGATTGGTCACGTGTTAATTTACTTGTGTTGGTTTGAAAAGTCCTAGTTTTAGGCGTTAATGTCGTTTGCTACGGCAATTCTTTGATTCTAATTTCATGCGGAAATTATTTTGTTTTATTTAATATAGGAAGTGTCGGATTAGTTTAATTTGTGTTTAGTGTGTTCCCTAGTGTCTGTCTAGCTTTAAGACAATGCAGATTCGTCCCCTGAAGGTTTACTGGATGGTAACGAATCTCGCATTAATTTGTACACATCGTGTAGCATGTAGAAAGGCCGCACACGCACATGTCATTGTAGTAATTTGGGACATTTGATCCAGATGTTTACGATCTCTCCTGAGATCAGGCCTAGTTTGGCATTTTATTAATTCAAGTGGGAGTAATTTGAGAGACCTTGTTTTGTTTTGTTGTAAATAGTGTAAATTTTGTTGATCTGTTATTAAATTCATATGTTTTAAACCTGGTATTCACTTTTTCCTGCATGTTATTTTGTTATATGTTACCCTGCATGTTATAAGAAGCGCTTAACAACAACTTTATGAAATGGACTGTTACACCGCCCCCCCCCCCCACCCGAAACTGAGTCTCATATGCTTCTTTGCAAGGGTTCATATATCAAAAATGGCTGCCCAAGTGGGGATTGTTGTTGTTGTTGTTGCTTTGTTGACCTCATACTTATTTCGCTGAGAAATGATGCCAGGTCAGCAGGACAAGAGTAAATTCAGTAAATTGAGGCGAAGTCTTACCGCAGTGTGTATTAATAAAAACACTGAGTTCTTAAAGTTAGAAATGTTGAACAAGGTTAGAAGTTGATATTGTATTTGTTGGTAACTTGTTATGGCGCCCGGCTTAAAATTAGAAAATTTGCATATTTAGTGAACTCAGTCAAAAGCAGGAAGGTGTTGCCTTACTTTACATTTAATTAACTTCGGTTAATTAAAGTGTCTTTCGTAAATTCTGTTAGTTAGGAATTTAAAAGCAGATCACAAGGGAGTTATTTTTTGTTTGGAAATAAGAGTCATTATTCAGTAAGATTTTGATTACTGAAAATTTATTTAAATTAGAATCATTGTAATATTTAAATATCAAGACATAATTGTGTACACGACTGAAATCCCATTGCATGGCCCTATTTTTCTCAGAAAATTTTGTGTGTTTTACGATGGCTAGCATCGAGGAGATTAAAGTGTTGATGGAGCAGATGTCTATGCAAATGTCTGCAAAGACGGAGGAACAGTTAAAAAACTTGAGTGAACAGAGTGATAAACAATTACAGGACATGAACAGTAACATTACGGCGCAATTGCAAATCCAGAAATTAGATAGTGATAAACAATTACACGAGTTACATGAACAGAGTGATAAACAATTACACGAGTTGCGTGAACATAATGATAAACAATTAAATGACATAACTACTCAATTACGTGAACAGAGTGATGATAATAATAAACAGTTAGTTGAACTAAACCACAAGTAATCGGAGCAGGCAACCTTACAAACAGTTCAATTAGAGAGGATAACACTTGAAATAAATCAGAGTACTAAAGTAGAACTAGAGAAACTGGCAGTAGAGGTGGCAGAGAATAATTCGAGGCAGTTAGGAGAAATTAAGAAACTAGAATCCAAATTTGACGACAAACTAGTACAGTTAGATGGAATGGTAGCCGCCAAACTGAAACAAATCGAGACAGCATGCGTGAGCAACACGGCAGGGATCAAAAGCACGCAGGATGAAATACAGGGGCAATTCAACAGAATAGAGGCGAAAAATGTAAACATTCAGGAACAGATTAATTCAGTCGACAACAATGTGTTAGGATTGATAAAAGAACTTGACAAGCTGGAGATAAAAACGGAGAAAGAACGGATGCACTTGCGCGAAAACCTGGAAGACCAGTTAACTAAAAATCAAGAGCAAATACGAGAAGAAATGGAAGAACAGTTAATTAAGAATCATAAAGAAATAGGAGAAGAGTTAAATAAGAATCAGAAAAAAATGGGAGAACCATTAATTAAAACTCAGCAGCTGATACAAGAACAAATAGGGGAACAGCTTGAGAAGAATCAGGAGAACAATGAAGAAAAAATTAATAATTTGAAGAGTAGGATCCGGAAAGATTGGGAACAGCAGGTGAATGAGACTAAAGGAGATAGGCTGACTATATTAAAGCGGCTAGGCGAGAATAACTCTAGAATACAGGCTCTGGAGGAAAGTATCAAGTCCAAGCTCCAAGAACACGCGGACCTAATCGTTAAAAATGAGATAAGATCTTTAGAGAATGCCACTTTATTCTCTTCAGAAAATGCAGTAGGGAAACATGGAAATATTGGAAGTCCGGAGGGCTTGAAGCTATCTGAGGATACGAGCCGAGGTCAGAGTCCAAAGACAACGTGCGACACATTCCAAAATTACATAGGGGAGACGTCAACTCCACAACCTGGTCTGGCACCTGCCCAAGTCATACAAGTAATTAGGGGAAATGATTTTAAACCCGACAAATTCAGGGAAAATTCTGGATCTATTCCAAAAGCATTTTTTCGCCAGCTGGATGATTATTTTAATGACCAACACGTTAGTCCCGCAAAACAGCTTCGTCTGGTGGAGAAATTTTTAGAGGGCCCAAGTTTAATCTGGTTTCAAAGCTTCAAGTGTACGTTTAATGACATGGCCCAGTTTAAAGAGGCATTTTTGAGGAAGTTTTGGAGTCCTTCACTGCTCAGGGGTTGAGGATGGACTTATATACCAGGAAATACCATAGCACACACCCTACAAGGTTTTCTGAGTTCTTTAGTCAACAGCTAGTAAAATTCCGCGATTTTGACGAGCCGCATTCAGAAGAAAACATGGTTTTAACTATCGGCAAGCAGCTTCCGATGAACATACAACAATTTTTAGTGGCAGGAAATATCAAAACCGCAGTTCAGGCCGAGGAGATACTCCGCCACTTGGATGAAACGAGCATGGTTAGTCCGCAGACTGGGAGACGGAATATGGAGTGCGTGAACACTGCAGGATTAGTTCAAGGGCATCAAAACGGTCAAAGTCAGAACAATCAGACGAAGACGCAATCCACCAGCACACAATTTACGCCCAGACGGCAGGAGTTCGACGGTCGAAACCAATATAACAATAATAACAGTAGGAACTTCCAAAATCGCCGTGATAATTATAACAATAATCAGAACAACAATCACAATCAGAGGACGTACCAGCGAGAATATACTAACTGGCGGGGAAACCAAAGGCAGGGTAGACCATACCAAAGGAACGGGGACGGCAGATGGAATAATCAGAGGAATTATCGGCAAGATAACCAGGGAGATTATCGTAATGACTGGAACGAGCGTTACGCTGAGTCACAAAAATATTTGGATGAATTAAATGCGGAAGAAGAAACAGAGAAAGGGAAGTGGGGGCGTGTGATGGCAAATAGAAAAAGTCCAGATAATCACCAGGATGCGGGGGCGGAAAGTTTATTACGTCAGCAGGAGAGACACGATGACAACCGGCGAAACTCAACGAATGGGTCGCAGGATTAAAAAAACACGATTACATCAAAACCAGATAGCCTGAAAACGGAGGACACCAGGAAACGGGAGGAGTTGATTGTTGTGAATATTGAAGAGTGGGTAGCATTCCCGGACGATTGCCTGGAGGAAGTGGTGAAGGACCGAGAGAATGTAATCAGACAATTACCAATTATTTATGCTCATATTGGAGGTCTTAGAGTGAGGTGCCTGATGGACACGGGTAGCCAAGTGAGTTTAGTCACGGAAGCATTGTTGAAAGAAATTGGAAATAAACAAACCATTCCAATTATGCCTGTACCATTAATGAAAATCCGAGGGGTCATTCCTCACAAGACCATAGTTTGCAAGCACCAAGCATATTTAGATCTGGAGATATTAAACCATACATTTTCACAAACTTTTATCATGATACCAAAGATGAATTATAATGTTATTCTGGGAGCCAACTTCATTTGTGATTTCCACGCTATAATTGACCTACATAATAATACTGTGATTTTTAAACAAGTTAAGGGCTTGAGTCACGTTGGTCTGAACAAGGAAGATAGTCCACTAGAGAGAGAGGCGAATACTTGGGTCATTGAAGAATGCACTAATGAGGCGATTGAAGATAAGAACTCGACGGAGGAACGAGTAAGCGAGACAGCTGTTATTGAAATTGACGGTCAAGATATTTCGCAGGAACTTTGGATACATTTGGCGGAGGAAGAAATTAGCGGGTCCAAATTTGAAATGTTACTTCAGGAGCGACTTAAGGAGGCAATAGTAGGGGAACCTGGCAGAAGCAAATTAGAAGAGATTTTGAGACATCATAAGGGAGTTTTCGACACGATCCCTGGAAAAGTATTAAATTTTCAGTATGCCATGCAAATTACCGATTGGACCCCATTTAAGAGTAAATTGTACCCGATCCCAGAGAAACATTTTGCTCAGGCCAAGGACATTATTACTAACCTATTAGATTCTGGAATGATTAGAAAAGCAGCAACCCCATATTTAAATGCAATATTGGCTGCGGCCAAGCCTAATGGATCAATCAGATTATGCCTAGACGCACGGGTTTTAAATAGCAAACTGTTAGTCGAGCACGACCAAGCGCCAAGGATCAAGGATGTATTGAAGAGCTTCCGTGGAAAGAAGATATATTCTAGCGTCGATTTAACGAATAGTTTCCACCACCTGGAACTTGAGGAAAAATCCCAGTTATTGACGGGGTTTTTATTTGATAACCAAAGCTATATCTGGTCTCACATGCCCTTTGGTGTAAAAACAGCAGGATGTGCATTGATAAGAGCACTAGACAGAAATCTAACTGAAGAGGTCAAGAGCTTCACTACAGGATATGTTGATGACATACTCATAGCATCGGAAACAATGGAGGAACATTTGGAAAACCTAAACAAACTTTTGGATAATTTGAGAACCATGAATTTCATAATTAATTTGAAGAAATCGCACTTTTGCCAGAGCGAGATTCTGTATTTGGGTCACATAGTTGATGTGGAAGGCGTGAGACCAAATCCGGCGAAAATAGACGCAATTAAGAAATTCCCTACACCAACTAAAGTGAAACATGTTAGAGCATTTTTGGGAGTGACAGGTTTCTTTAAGGAGAATTGTCCTGGGTACACGGAAACAGTAGCACCGATGCAAGAGATGCTCAAGAAATCTAATCGATGGTCATGGAATGAGGAGTGCGACAGGTCCTTTAGAGCCACGAAAGACCTACTGGAGAATTGTGTGAAGTTAGGATACCCAGACTTCGCGAAGAAATTTGTGATTCAGGCAGACGCATCATTGATTGGAATCGGCGCCATGCTTTACCAAGAGGACGCTGTTGAACCCAAGAATCGATCATATTTGGCATTTACTAGTCGTAAACTTAGGAAGCACGAGAGAAACTACACTGTTACAGAACTTGAGTTGTTAGCGATTTTGTACTCGTTACAACAATGGCGCAAGATGGTCTTCGGGTACTCCATTGTTGTCAGAACTGACCACCATGCACTGACCTTCTTATTCAAAACAACGATGGCAAGCGAAAGAGTTACGCGTTGGTCCATTTATATACAGCAGTTCGATATCACCATAGAACACTGCCCTGGAAGGATGAACATCATACCTGATGCTTTAAGCAGGAACCCTGAAGATGAGAACGAGACAGCAGTAGATGTACAACACATAGCATTAACAACTAAGGCTCGCGAATTTTTGGATAAGTTGAAAGAAATTCAGAAGGAACAAGAAAAGGACCCGTGGATGATGATGATCAAGTTTTACAAGAAGGAACTACAGCCAGATTCACCTGAATATCGAGAAGCCCGTGCAAAGGAAGCAAAATTCCATTACCTCATTAATCTTCTTCACAAGTTCGTGGATGATGATCACACCAAACTTCGAATTCTAGTTCCAGCATCTTTACAGAGAGGACTGACGTGGCACGTCCATGAAAGCTTAGCACATATCGGCACTGACAAAACTGAAGCAACAATAGGAAAACTTTTACTTGGCCAAAGATGCGATATACCATTGTTGAAGTAATTAGAACTTGTGACGCGTGTCAGCGTACTAAGCCCAATAATTTCATACTAAAACAGCTTCCAAAACCTTTATTTCCACAGAAACCGTGCGAACTGGTCGCTATTGACTGTTTTGGTCCTCTAGTTAAGGGAAAACGAGGATGCCGACACCTTCTTGTATGTGTCGATGTATTTTCCAAGATGGTGGTATTATGTCCAATCCAGAAGACGACATCAAAGCAAGTCCTCAGCAGAATCCAGAACAAAGTCATTCCGACGCTTGGGAAGCCGGAATTCATCTTATCGGACCATGGAACATATTTTACAAGCAATGTTTTTAGACAAGGTCTAGAGAGCTTAGGAATAAAGCATGTTCTATCTAGCATTCGCCACCCTTGTGGAAATCCGAGCGAAAGAACAATTCGCTGTGTTGCGAAATATTACCGCGTCATGATTTCAAATGATCATAATAAGTGGGTCGACAGAGTAGGATATATTGAGATGTGCATGAATACTACGAAGCACGAGTCGACAGGTCAAGTCCCACTAGTTGTACACCACAACAGGATGCCTGAAAGATCTTGGGATAAGATTATTCCATGCCCAAGGGACCCGTTATTAACACACGTGCTGCGTATTCAGAGAACCAGAGAACACATGAGGAGCCAAGCGGCCCGAAGACAGAGGAGATACAGAGGGAAGAAATTTCATCGTGAACTTCAGGAACAGGAACTAGTGCTTGTTCGGAGACCACCGATATCAGATCCTAAGAACAAAGTATTTGCCAAATTCTGTCCAAAATTTATCGGCCCGTTCCGTATTATCAAAAATTTGGGTAATAATGCTTAAAGACAAGAAGAATTGAGCACTGGCGCTAAATCTGTTTTCAATAAAGCTAATCTCAAGCCGTATTACAGAAGGGAACCAGTTGATGAGTAATCAGGACAAGGAATGCAGAATCAATTGCAAAAATTAATTTGAGAACCCACACTCAAATGCACGTGGCTACGCGGTACCTGGGCGAGCGAGCTTTGTTTGTAAACAAGACGGCCGGTCTGGCAGAAGTTGTAATTGTGTGAGTGAGAGGGGGAAGGTCTAGCGAGACGTGTGAATGACATTGCAGCGAGAAGCGCGCACACTAATTGGGACAGTGGAAAGTACACTCAGGCAGACGAGTGAGGTACCTAAGTGATGTTATCTATACTGCTGTGGATATTGTTTTTAAAATCCAAATCAATCATTTGCTTCGAATTTCAAAACCTTGCTGAGGATAAATGAACCCTTATTGATTTGCCGATCAATAAGTCTTCATGATTTTTATTATTATTATTATTACTGATGCCCAGGCAGAACATGTTGGAGATTGACAAAGGGGAGACAGGTAGTGTGTCGCAACGATTACAACAGAAGTAGCGTGGTAGTTATTCCTGACGATGACCAGCTAAGCCGAGTTCAAGTACAAATTCAGTATGAACGCGCACCCGAGTCGGCGTCATTATGGGCGTGCCAGAAGAGAAGTTCCAACCGATACACGATTGAATCAGCAAATCAGGAGAGAGGACGCCTATACCACGCGTTGAGTCGCGTACCTTAAAAGAAGGGCGCTAAAACATGTGTATGAAGTACCGCCGATGCGATATAATTTCGCATACGTCCATTGAGACGTTTGGATGAAAAGAAGAAGATTGATACTAGTCCCAAGTCTGTGAGTTGAAAACTACAGATTATTTTCACAAATTGTCCCCACTCCACCCCGTTCAGTCAGTTTCTAATAAATTGATCGGTGATGAGCTGTTTGAGACACAACTTTATCGAGCTCTGGTGAGCATCGTTCACGCCGGTTTGAGTCACGATTTATCAAGCTCTAGTGAGCATACTTCACGTCTGTTTGGACAAACATTTTATTTTGTGCTCAAGGGAGCAGAGTGCACGCTTAGCGGAGGGAGATCTCTAGTCGAGATAAGCGCTACGCGGTAGACATAATTTGAGAGACTCATTAAAAGCCAGTTGCGCGGTGAACGAAGAGTGTAATTTTATGTAAAATTTTGTGTTATATTTTGTGTGACGTATATGTGCGTGTGATATAAGCAAATGCTGAGATAGGGCCAGTTCTACGTTGATTAACCGCCTAGGACTTTATTGTGAGTGAAAGTCAGTAGCTCATAGCGATTCTAGCTAGGCAAACTAATAACTTTGAACATTTCTTTCCAAGAAGCAACGCCAAGATGTCTCCTGGAAGGTCGATTGGTGGAATGAAGTGCTACGCCTCTACCAGTACGTCGACGATGGACGAGTAGATTTCCCGTAGGGAAATGCCTTGGGATGGAGGTTGAGTTCTACAAGCTGCACGGTGATGTACAAACCATTGATTTATTCAATATGTAGTTAGATTAGACGCGGGAACGTTGTAAATATTTTATTCATTGTTCTTCTTGTATTTAGATTTTTGTGCGCCGACACTGTTATATTTAAATGTACGTTGGCACGTGGCCAAAGTGTTTGTTTGATTGTGTATTTTTCTTATGAGTCATATTTAGTATGCACGGCGTGTGTATTTTGGTTTTATTCATGCGAATGCGAAACTCGTCCTGTTCGATAAGTGGTGCTTTATTCAAATTCATTTTGTAGGAAAAGGGGATAATAGTTGTTAGATGTTGTTCGAACAGGTTTTCTTTTATTCATACTAGGGTTGCCGAGCGCAACAAATTAAGATGTCACTGTAGAACACCTTAGTTCTATATTTTTGTGTTTTTTTAGTCCTTTTCAGGTTCTTTAGGCATGGACTAGACTGGGAGCGCAAGTGGGTGGAAAATATTTTATGTCGTTTATTTCAGGTTTCTGTCAAACCCATACATGTGATTCTGATGTGTGTATTGTGTCAAGGTGTGTGTATTGATTCTTCGTGATGAGGGGTAGAATGTGCCTACCACCCTCAAATATTGTGGTTGTATTTTATGGAAAGGCAGAGCGCTCTTAGAGGCTACTGTACCTTGTCCAGTGCTGATTCTTGGATTTCCGTGGGAAATGCTAAGATATTTATTTTGACACACACACACGTATATTATGTGCTTTTGGGAGCACGCTTCTTCGAGACTCGAGCCAGTGCCACAGCAGGTCGAGGTTATTGACACGTGGGTTGACAGATGTGCAGATTCCACTTTGCGCCCGTCTATGTCTGGTGATTCATCGTTTAGGCAGTCCAGCTGACCGACTGACCCCTGTTCTTTTAATGGTCATTGGATCATAATTTTAATTGGGAGTTCGCCATGTCCGTTACGAATTACCGCATATCGTAGGAAATGAAATATTGTTTTTATGATGTAAATGTTGGCTTTGAGCCTAGTGATTTTTATGACTCATTTCATTGTTAGATTTGTCTGTTGTGACACCGTCGGGGGTATTTCGTTTTTCGTGTAAAAATGGCAAGCGGCCATATGTGTATTTTTCTGATTGGTCACGTGTTAATTTACTTGTGTTGATTTGAAAAGTCCTAGTTTTAGGCGTTAATGTCGTTTGCTACGGCAATTCTTTGATTCCAATTTCATGCGGAAATTATTTTATTTTATTTAGTGTAGGAAGTGTCGGATTAGTTTAATTTGTGTTTAGTGTGTTCCCTAGTGTCTGTCTAGCTCTAAGACAATGCAGATTCGTCCCCTGAAGGTTTACTGGATGTTAACGAATCTCGCATTAATTTGTACACATCGTGTCGCATGTAGAAAGGCCGCACACGCACATGTCATTGTAGTAATTTGGGACATTTGGTCCAGATGTTTACGATCTCTCCTGAGATCAGGCCTAGTTTGGCATTTTATTAATTCAAGTGGGAGTCATTTGGGAGACCTTGTTGTAAATTTTGTTGATCTGTTATTAAATTCATATGTTTTAAACCTGGTATTCACTTTTTCCTGCATGTTATTTGTAATATGTTACCCTGCATGTTATATGAAGCGCTTAACAACAACTTTACGAAATGGACTGTTACACCCCCCCCCCCCCCCCCCCGAAACTGAGTCTCATATGCTTCTTTGCAAGGGTTCAATACTTTCTGATATAGTGATATTAGGGTAAGAACATAGAGACAGCATTTATTAACAGTTGGCAGCCCTGGTTGCTCTTAAGGATACGAATTGTCATATCTGTTATGGTACACAAAGCACATACGAAATTAGGTCGAAATCCAATTGATAGTATAGAAGTTACATGTATTTTAAAATTCGACTTATCAGCAGGCTTAGAATCATGTTGGTAGCACTGACGTATATTAGTTACTTAAAAATTAATCTATATGTGTGCATAGTTTAAAGCTGTCCGCTTGCATACATTATGATATATTGGTATTTGGATAAAAATCATAGAGATAGCATTATTAACAGTTGGCAGCCCTGGTGGTTCTTAAGAATACGCTCAGTCATATCGGTTTATGTACACACAGTACATACGAAATTTGGTTGAAATCCAATTGATAGTGTAGAAGTTATATGCATTTAAAAATTGGACCTATCAGCAGGCTTAGAATCATTTTGGCAACACTGCCGTGGATGGCCTCCTGGAAATTAAACTGAAATATTATTATCTATTTGTGTGCCAATTTTAAAGTAGCTGTCATGCATACCTTCCAAAACATCCAACATGGAGCTCAAATTTCAATTGCGATTTTTCATCAGTTAGTAGCACTGACATCATTTTCAAATATGGGCTTGAGATATTCAGGTATAGATCTTTACTCATACCAAATTTGGTTTTGATTGCTGCAGCCGTTTAGGAGTTGATTGACACACACACACACACACACACACACACGCTCACACAGACAGACACACATTTTCCCGGATCGGTCTCATAAGTCTACGTTTTCCTCATTTTTGCAAAATGTGAAAAGTAGGCTAAACATCCTATAGTAGTGCCGATGTCTAAACAAGTAGAAGCCTCTACCTTTCACTACTTCATGGCCTCAACGGCCTTTGTGGAGTTGCCTTGACGATGTCACCAAGCCTCTAAATAATCAACAACAACAAAAACCAACTTCCTCAAGAGTAAGTGCTAATATTGACTTCCTGTTTCTCTTTACAATACAGTGAATCACTCTATCACTGTGCGCGAGTCTTGCATGTCATGTGAACCACTTCTAGACAAGGTCAATAATATTCCACAGTTCACAAAGCGTTTAAGATACGCACATTGAGAATTAGGTCAGGCGGCCGGTTCCTCTTCTTATTTGCATTTCAAGTCAGCTGTTTGTACAGTGTCTGTCCTCTAAACACAAGGTCGAGCTTCTGATTACAGAAGTAAATCAATAGTGTGTTCTATACCTGTTCAGGGACTTGTAATTTATGCCCAACCTCGTGGTATAGCGGCTAGCATTCTTAACTGTCGCCCCGGAGGTTCGGGTTCGTTTTCCGGCTCTAGCTTTACTTACTTACTTACTTACTTACTTACTTCCTCGGCCGTACAGCCTGGGGTAGGCTTTGGCCTCTCTCACGATTCCTCGCCATTCGTCCTTTCTATGAGTTTTCTTCCACCATCTTCCAACCCTCAAAGTTCTCAGGTCTTCTCCTAGTCTTGTAGCCATCTTTTGCGCGGTCGACCACGTCTCCTCTTCCCTTCCATAGTTCCATGTAATATCTTCCTTGGTGTTCTTTCTTCATCCATCCTCTCTACATGACCCAGCCAATCCAGACGTCGGGACTTAATACATTTCACAATATCTTCACCATCGATTATCTCTTCAATTTCTTTGTTTGTCCTGATTCGTCACCCTTCATCCTCCTTTACCGGGCCATATATCCTTCTTAAAACTTTCCGTTCAAATATTTTAAGATCATTCTCATCATTTGTTGACATTGTCCACGTCTCAGATCCATAGGTCACCTGGTCTAATAAGGGTCTTGTAGAGTTTAACTTTCAAGTTCCTACTTAGAAGTTTTGATTTTAAGAGTTTAGTGATAGACCTGTTTCCATTCATGATCCGTTTATGATTAACCTCTGATACTGAATTCCCACAATTTAGTATAGTACCAAGGTAAATGAAGCATTTTGCATTCTCAAACTTATACTGACCAATTTCTACATTTTCTCTTGCTCTTCTATCTTTTTCCGCTCTAGCAAGACATTTAATTGTGGTCTGAAGGCTGGAATGGGGTACACTCAGGTTCGTAAGGCAAAACTGAGAAGAGGTGACCATGAAGGTGCCCGGATTTATATCCTATCATGAGGAATGTTAGTTAGTTAGTTATTGAGGTTTTAAAGAGCGGAACTACGAGGTCATCTGCCCCTTCATAAGGAAATAATTCATGATGAAAACCCATAAATGTAAAACAAAAACACGTAGTTCCGTGAAGAACTATACAGCCTATTTTCATATATCCTACTCATGTTAATTGCCTCTATCAACATACAAAATTTCAGTTTGAAGGTTGTGATAGATTCGCAGATATTGAGAACCGTCTAAATATTTCAGATGGTCTCCAGGTTGGATTTTTATTTTTGTACTATTACATTAAGATTATCGCATGATTAGAACACAAGAAGTAAAAACGAGATTTTAAAATTTCACACAGCTGCCATCTTGTGATTATGCAAATAATTGAAATAAATTAGATGCCAGTGGGTTAACATTTGTAAAAGCATTTAACGTGCAACGTTTCACTGCACTCGGATAGTTAATTCGCGAGAAACCTCCATTTAAATATTTATACTTCACGTCGCCGCCATGTTGGATTTGTGCTCACCAGGTTACTGAAAGTCCTATAGGTGAACATATGCTCATAGCCTCTATGAACATAACAAAATTCAGTTTGATTGCTGTAAAAGATTCATAGATATTGAGAACCGTCTAAATATTTCGGATGCTCGCCATTTTGGATTGTTACATGGGTAGGCCATAGAGTTATGTACCATTCAAGGACAATTATTGCCTAGGTTCATTATTCAAACTTTCACTTCGATCGCATGATTACGACACAAGAAATAAAAACTTAATTTTAAAATTTTGCACAGCCGCCATCTTGAGGTTATGTAAACAATTGAACTAAATTAGATGCCAGTGCATTACAATATGTAAAATCATTTACTGTAGGCCTACCACATTTCACTGCGCTCTGGGAGTTAAATCACGAGAAAAGTCTATTAAAATGTTTCCACTTCGCTTGGCCGCCATGTTCGTTTTGTACTTTACAGGTTTATGAAAGTTACATAGATAAACTTGTATCAGTACCCTTTATCACCGTGCAAAATTTCAGGGTAATATCTGTAATAGTTTCAGAGATATGGAATGTCAGTGAAATATTTTGCACACCCGCCATTTTGAGGTTATGTAAACAATTGAACTAAATTAGACTCCAGTGCATTACAATGTGTAGAAATATTTGCTGTACCAAGTTTCATTACGTTGGATAGTTAAATCGCGAGCAAAGTCTATTTAAAAGTCTCAAATTCGCTTGACCGCCATGTTGGTTTTGTAGTCACCAGGTTTTTCAAATTCTCATAGATGAACTTCTAGTAGTGCCCTTTATCACCGTACACAATTTAAGGGCGATATCGGTAATAGTTTCGGAGATACTGAATGCTGGTGAAATATTTCGTACAGCCGCCATGTTGGATTGGTGAGACACAATCAAATTTGAAGGGACGGTCGGGGTCGGCCGGAATAGGGCTATGATATTACCGAGTTCCATTGTAATCGCTCCATCCGTGTAGAAGTTATTAGGGACACACACACACACGCGCACACACACACACACACACACACACAAACACACGGACAAAAGGTGATCTCATAAGCCTATTTTTTTTTTTCAAAAAATTAAAATAGTCTAATAATGGAATACAGCCGAAATAAATCAGAAACCCGTATTGACGTCAAATTGGTAGGTGAAAAGCTAAAGGAAGTAGGAGACTTCTGCTACCTAGGAAGTAAAATAACCAGTGATGGACGAAACAAAGAGGATATAAACATAAATTTGGCCCAGGCAAGGAAAGTATTTCTACAGAGAAGAAATCTGTTGACATCCAATGTAGATTTAGGAAGTAAAACTTGGACTGTTGGCGCAGCAGGAAAGAAGAGAATAGAAACATTTGAAATGTAGTGTTACAGGAGAGTGATGAAGATCATATGGGTAGATAGGGTAACAAATGAAGAGGTATTAAGACGAGTGGGAGAGGAGAGATGTTTCTGGCGACTGCTAATGAAGGGAAAGTAAAAGTTGGTAGGACTCTATCTACCCATCCGATCTTCACAATTCTTGTGATATTAACTTGCTACTGCAAACCTTGGTTACTGTAACAAATTTTTCCATAAGCTTAACTGCGTCACTTGAAGCAAGGTAAGTAAATACGTAAATAACCGCTAAACGAGACAGTTGGAGGTAGTTTGGCTGACCAGGGGCACGTGGCTGGACATTTAAACTTGAAGCACGTCTTTTTCTCTGGCCATAAACAACTGCCTGACCTCTGAGTGGGTGTAGCCTTGAGTCACACCCATCCCAGAGTCCCAACCTAATCATAAGCAAGGTCACTGTTTCCTGTCCGTTGTTATCACTTCTGTTGACTCCCTCTGAAACTGTATACCAGCTAGATGAGTCCCTATCTGTTCCGGATGTCGGCAACCATCTTGACTGTGCTTTCTCTGTTCTGAGCCGTTCGGAATAACTCTTCCGATGTCTTGAGAGTCCAGTCTCTGAGTTTTTTTTAGCCAGGAGATTAGTCTCCTGCCAACACTTATCTTTCTGAGTACTTTTACTCGCAGAATTTCTTGCAGTATATGGTATCTGCTTCGGTTGCCCATATAGGCCAGTTACCGTAGACACAAAAATCGCGTTAGGTCGCAAAAAATTGCAAGGTTCTGATTTTTAGTATGTTATTAGGATAGATACCAACAGTGTAAAACCAAGTTTGCAATCTCGAAAGACCTGAACGTCGTGGTGCTCGAAAAACCTCGAAATTTTCAGACGTTTTTCGGTTTTTGGCTTACACCTTCCAAACTATGCATTCTATGGCAAAGTCACCCATTACAATTTTAAAGAAGACAAAATTATCGACCATTTGAGCGCAACTCCAGCTCTGTATGTCTTATAGATCTCGAGATACAACACTTCAAACATGGGCCATTTTTTCCAAAAAGTTCGAAATTTGTAGTAAGCTAGTCTTTCGAACATAATACCGTCTAAAATACTCATTATACAAGGAAAGGCATGGGAAGTAACGTTGTTGAACAGTTATTTACCTTTATTTTAAGCATACGCAAAACGCCGTAAGACTAATAGTTCTCTTGTTATCAGGTAAAAACAAAATAAGGAAATCGGATATTTCAAAAAATAGGGCTTCGAATGTACATTGTTATCAATATTGCACAGTTATCTATTAATGTCATGGGGAGCGTGATGGTGGAGTGGCCTAGCTGCTCGTCTTTCACCTGGACGGCCGTGGTTCGAATCGCGATGACAGCGGGGTGGAATTTTCAACTGAAAAATCACGTGATGTCAGGAAGGGCATCCGGCCTTAAACCCCCGGCCAAAACCAAAATGAGCCTGGTTGGCTCCGGCGACCCCAATTAATTGGGAAAAGCCGAAGAAAGTTTTTAATCTATTAATATCATTTTTTTTTTTTTTTTTTTTTTTTTTGTGGGTTGGGTGGCTGGAAGAAATCGCTCTTAGCGATAAGGCCGCCCATTGCAGTCAACGTTATACCTGCTCTTTGAGTAAATCTCGCAGTACTTTTACTTATGTTGTGTTGATTGAAATAAAGTGTTTCTAATCTACTCTATTTTTGTGATAATTAATACGAGTTGGCCTCATATTCCATGGCTCTACTCTCCGAAGAGGGAATGCGAAAAGGAACAAAATCATCGTCCCTCCCAGAAAACGTCGCCGTTGGACTAAGAACTTTTGTTGTAGTGGATGGAGGATACTTGCTCCATACGGTTATATGGCAACGGAACAGCTCAGTGAGGGAAATTGTAGCTACTGTTATCACCTATACGACCAACTATTTTGGAAAACATGTATCAGTAGTATTCGATGGCTACCCAGAAGAGGGGACAGCTAAGGTCACAAAAACAGCGGAACGGCTACGACGTTATGCAGCCTCAGCGTGCAGTGATATCATTTTTGAAGAATCGACACTGATCGAAGTGCCGCAAGAAAAGTTTTTGTCCAACCCAAAAAAACAGGCAGCGCCTGATCAATGCGCCTGTGTACTGGACTGGATATACAAGGGATCGAAACAAAGCAAGCTCCAGAGGACGCCGACTGCCTCATTGAGAGGACAGCATTGGAAAAGAGCGAGGAGTACGAGCACGGCATATCGACCTCTTGGTGCTCCTAAATGGATTGGGCCCAACAAACGAAATGTTTCCTTCCAGAAAAGTGCTAGGGGTGGAACAGGTTGCAGGCAGTTCTTGTCAACGTCATTCATTCGAGGAGATATCTCACTCCCCACTGGAATAGAGTTGTTCCTCCACGCCTTCAGTGGTTGCGACACCACCTCTGCCCTTTTCGGGCAAGGGAAAACGAAGATGTCGAGCGTCCTTTCGAAACAGCCAGACCTTCTTGACTTTGCCATAGAATGCATATTTTGGACGTTGTAAGCCAAACACCGAAAAACGTCTGAAAATTTCGAGGTTTTTCGAGCACCACGAAGTTAGCACAGGTCTTTCGAGGTTGCAAACCTGGTTTTACACTAACTTCATTTCGCATGAAAAACAATTTTCCACTGATTGATGTCTTTCTTATCCTTAAAAAAAAGTCCTACAATTCGGCAGGCTACATTTTTTGAAAAATCCAATTTCCTATTTTTGTGTTTTACCTAATAACAAGAGAACTATTGGTCTTATAGCGTTTTGCTAATGCTTACATTAAAGCTAAATAACTGCTCTACAACTTTACTTTTGATGAATTTCCTCGTAGAATGAGTATTTGAGACGGTAATTTGTTCAAATGACTAGCTTACTACAAATTTCGAATATTTTGAAAAAAATTGTCCATTTTTGAAGTTTTTTATCTCGAGATCTATAAGACATACATAGCTGGAGTTGCGCTCAAATTGTCGGTAATGTTACCTTTTTTAAAAGTGTAATGGGTGACTTTGCCATAGAATGCATATTTTGGAAGTTGTGAGCCAAAAACCGAAAAAGTCTGAAAATTTCGAGGTTTTTCGAGCACCACGAAGTTAGCACAGGTCTTTCGAGCTTGAAAACTTGGTTTTACACTATTGGTATCTATCCTAACAACATCTCAAAAAATCAGAACCTTGCAATTTTTGGCGACCTAGAATGTCTTAGAAGACTGGCCTAATAATGTGACCGAGGTATTGAATCCTTCTCGTTTTTACAGTGCCCAGAACTTCCATATCCTTTGTCGACATCCAGAACGGATAGGGACTAGAAGAAGAAGATGGGTGGTAGAGAGTGCTTGCGAATCCCCTTCTGTGACTTCAGCATCCCTTATGCTTGCCACAGTGGGTGAGTGGTTATCGTGTCGGATTACCAACCCCAAGCTTGCAGGTTCGCTCCTTGCCATGGTAAGTGATTTTTAAAAGGCGACAAAAATCACGAAACGCATGTCATACGTTGTTGGCATGTTAAAGAACCCATTTGAATTTAGTAGTCCGTGTTCATAATGGCAAAATTAATCTCGGGATTTTCCGCCAACACAAAAGTTCGTCCTTTCTCTACTAGAAAGCGCTATAGTGTCAAGTAGTTCAGATATCTAACCTCCTTGACTTTCATAGCGCTCCAAGGAACAACAAAATGCGACATGCAAGCTGCCCTCTGGGTGCCAAATAACAAAGCTGGCACCCGAGGCCATACGATATTATTATTAGCACCCCTTATATATCAGGAACTGGGAGGAGAAAGGGCGACTATTGTATGTAATCTTATTGCTGATTCACCCTGTCTCCTCCCAGCTGATAGGGCGACTATTGTATGTAATCTTATTGCTGATTCGCCCTTTCTCATCCTAGCTGAAAGGGCGACTATTGTATGTAATCTTATTGCTGATTCGCCCTTTCTCATCCTAGCTGAAAGGGCGACTATTGTATGTAATCTTATTGCCGAGTCACCCTGTCTCCTCCCATCTGAAAGGGCGACTATTGTATGTAATCTTATTGCCGAGTCACCCTGTCTCCTCCCAGCTGATAGGACGACTGTTGTATGTAATCTTATTGCAGATTCGCCCTATCTCCTTCCGGCTGAAAGGGCGACTATTGTATGTAATCTTATTGCTGATTCGCCCTGTCTCCTCCCAGCTGAAAGGGCGACTATTGTATGTAATCTTATTGCAGATTCGCCCTGTCTCCTCCCATCTGAAAGGGCGACTATTGTATGTAATCTTATTGCTGACTCGCCCTGTCTCCTCCCAGCTGATAGGGCGACTATTGTATGTAATCTTATTGCAGATTCGCCCTATCTCCTCCCAGCTGATAGGGCGACTATTGTATGTAATCTTATTGCCGAGTCACCCTGTCTCCTCCCAGCTGATAGGGCGACTATTGTATGTAATCTTATTGCTGATTCGCCCTGTCTCCTCCCAGCTGATAGGGCGACTATTGTATGTAATCTTATTGCAGATTCGCCCTATCTCCTCCCAGCTGATAGGGCGACTATTGTATGTAATCTTATTGCCGAGTCACCCTGCCTCCTCCCAGCTGATAGGGCGACTATTGTATGTAATCTTATTGCAGATTCGCCCTGTCTCCTCCCAGCTGAAAGCCCAAATATTGTATGTAAACTTATTGCAGATTCGCCCTGTCTCCTCCCAGCTGAAAGGGCAACTATTGTATGTAATCTTATTGCTGATTCGCCCTGTCTGCTCCCAGCTGATAGGGCGACTATTGTATGTAATCTTATTGCTGATTCGCCCTGTCTCCTCCCAGCTGAAAGGGCGACTATTGTATGTAATCTTATTGCAGATTCGCCCTGTCTCCTCCCATCTGAAAGGGCGACTATTGTATGTAATCTTATTGCTGACTCGCCCTGTCTCCTCCCAGCTGATAGGGCGACTATTGTATGTAATCTTATTGCAGATTCGCCCTATCTCCTCCCAGCTGATAGGGCGACTATTGTATGTAATCTTATTGCCGAGTCACCCTGTCTCCTCCCAGCTGATAGGGCGACTATTGTATGTAATCTTATTGCTGATTCGCCCTGTCTCCTCCCAGCTGATAGGGCGACTATTGTATGTAATCGTATTGCTGACTCGCCCTGTCTCCTCCCAGCTGATAGGGCGACTATTGTATGTAATCTTATTGCAGATTCGCCCTTTCTCATCCTAGCTGAAAGGGCGACTATTGTACCCATGTATTCTTATTGCAGATTCGCCCTTTCTCATCCCACCTCCTGATATGATAGTGCAAAGCCAACTCCGTACAGACCGTGGAGGCCCATGGAGTAGTGGAAGGTAGAGGCTTCCACTTTGTCAGACATCGGTCCTAGATGAGGTGGAGTTATCGCCTCCATGCCCGGCCGTCCTTTTCTCCCAATAATTACCCTGGTAGTGATTTCTGTTGTAGGCTGTCTGCGTTACTGGAAGGGTAGTTTGATTCTAATGCCTACTATCTCGGTGGGAATCGAACCTACTCCCTTCCAGATAGAAGCACAGCTAGGCAAACCCTTCCCTCCTCCCTTATAGGCCTATGAACCAGAATTCCACCAACAAACTCTAGAATGATTCTCAGGGACGTCCTCCGAGTATTTTGGTATAGGGGACCCGTGGCTCCTGTGAATGCAAGGCAGAGGAATGTAACCGCTGAGAACGTGGCGCCTCGTTGTCTAACTGAGGATCAACGATATCTGCCTTTCCAAAAACATTGCGCCATAACTTCCAAGCTCAGTGTCTATCCATCCTACTGAGGGTGCAACAGACCGATATATTCTGCCGAGTAGTAAGCAAGTTGCCATGATAATGAATGGCGTGTATATGTAGGGCTGGAACGGGGTTCGCTCAGCTTCGTGAAGCAGAACTTCTCCGCTTCACCCCATAGCCTACTCGCAAACAAGTGAGCTCCAATCAATACCTTAATACAATCCCTGTAATTCTTTACATTTTTGTAGGTGTGAGTAGATAAATGTTATGCCTCAACCTGTTTAAATACACACGTTATGCGTTGACCGATTGAAAAGCAATTCATATACTATATCGCGAAGGAAGCACTGAAAAATGGATTCAATCATTTCTATACAACAGTTTGTTGTATTTGATGTTTTACATTATGGAGTATTTCTTTTTAAATGGCGTGCCGTAATCAGTTGATTTTATATTATAACTTAATATGATTTTGTTCTAAATTTATTGTGCGATTGATTTAGTATGATACTTCTAATCTACGAGTATATTTATGGATTCAACCCCCTCCATCTGCCACCATTGATCTGCCTCTAAATAAAGCAACAACACCAACACGCTAGATAAAGGCGGGTCTCCACAGGTGATTGCCCTAGCAACACTAATAGTATCACTCGCACGGACCTTGAACATGGAGGTTCGATCAGTCTACGACAAGATAACGAACGACCAATATAAATGACGGCAGAAATATCGAACCATCCATTATCTATTTTTTATATGATCAATGTTTCTGAATAACCTTACGTTGCACAATTATCACTACTTAAAATAGCAATCTGAAATAATTATATGTAAGATATTATCCTCTTTCTATCTGCCTCGTGGCAGAAATGTAATTCTGGTCTGAGTGCTGGAACGGGATTCGCTCAGCTTCATGAAGCAGAACTGGGAAGACGTTTGTTCAATTTATACATCAGTCATTTTGAAAGTGGTTATCCATGGTTTCCCTCTTCTACTTCAGGTGAATGCCGGGATGGTATCTCAATAATAGCCGTGGGCATCTCCTACCCCAAACCTAGCTTCAATTAGAAATACATACACCAGTATAGTCATGACAGTGGCACAGGTTATAAAACAGTTGCATATTATCTGAATTTATTGAACAAAGCGTGTATTCATATGAACTGAAAATAAATATTAGAATTGTATTTTATAGCAATAACGCACATAAAATCTATACGTTTTTGCAGAAAAAGGCAACAAGGTCCAATTGGTACAAACAGGCGGTAAATAACTTTGCTGAATTAGGTTTTCCCAATCTCAAGGATCGAGAGGAAATTAGGAAAATTACTCATACACGGGGTTTTGAGGGAGAAGAGAGACCTACCAGACACGTCTGGTTGCAGCAACGAAGATTCGCTCAATCGTTGCGCATGAAGAGTTTTGGGCAAATATCAAGGCCAATAAGAGTTGATTCCGCGTGGTCGTAGGAGACCCATTCTCGCAGAAGAGGAAGTATTAACGCAAGAATAGAAATCATAATAACTGGGCCATGTCAATTTGTTTGATAGCAAGGAGCCTTTTGGAAATTCACATAATGTGTATGTAAAATTATTAGTAAGTTATCTCAGAAACATAAACAGATACAGAAGTGTAAAAACTCGGTCCCAGTAGAACTGAGACGATGAATAATTCCGCCCTAGTAAATCATCTAATACATTTCCATCGTTAGTTCTATATTTCGACCTTCAATGAAATGCCATGTAGGTTACACAGTACAGCAGTAATGTGTTGGCGACTCAGTGCGCGAGCGAGCAAGTAATGACGGTATTCATTCCTTTGTCAATATCAGGTTGTTATCTAGTTATCAGTACAGGCAAGGTTCAAGAGCCCCAATGAGGCCAGCAGACACTGAGTCTTCTTATCATCGGGTGGGGCTTTCTCCCTTGGTAACAGCACCAGGGACATGAGGAGCGAGCATAGTTCGTCCCGTGACATCCTGGAAGTATCAAGTTAGCATAAACATTTTAAACCCTCCCCTCACTCTAAATATAAAGGGAAAAAACACTTTCAAATTTAAAATGTATTTTCGTACGTTTAAATTAGTTTTGAATGCACGCCAGGGATTCTCAAACTTTTTCTGCTCCCCCCCCCCCCTTTCCCTCCCTCTCCCTTCTGAAACGTGAAATGTCTAGCGCCCCCCTTATTCTTATTTCATTTCTTAGCACATCTCCTAGGCTACTTCGCACAAAATAAACGGATCACATGATCTACAGTATTTACTTCTGTCTAATTACTGCAACTACCAGTTACAATATTATTAGTATTATTATTATTTATTTCACACGTTACAGGCCTATTAGACCACGCGAAGCAATCATGACTTTTTGTTCTTCCTGCTTTTGCAGTACTCTTTCATTCGTGCACTAAAGGTCCTCTTCCTTTCTTTGGTCCACTTTGGTCTTTGGGCTGTAGGTGCTGCTCTCTCTGACATCACTTCCCACTTGTATACCTGGTATCGAAAGACGCTTTTGTCTATGACGTCTTCTGGGTCGACCTGTGCTTTTACCAGATCAATTTTGACTGACAGTGTGTAGTAATCTTGAGCCGCTGTATGTATCTAAGAATTTTGTTGGTGAGTTTGGTTTACTGATGTGGCCGTAAAATTTTAGTCGCCTCTTTCTGATGTCTGCTGCGAGGTTGGACAATTTATCTGTGGTGTCTCTGGAGTGAAGCCTGTATCCTTCATCTGTGTGATTTGGTCCAATAATTTTCCTTATTATTTTCTTTCCTCTGTGAGGATTATTATTATCATCGATTTTTCCCCTTTGGGAGAGCCTGTGAACTTGAGTCAATCACAGCTTCACTTCCTCTTCTCTTTTCTTCCCAAAACCTCTTCATTAATGCACTGTGTTTTTTCTTCCTTTCCTCTGTCCATTTTCTTCCCTATTGTTTCTTTTCTTGAGACTTGTTCAAATTTCTTGTTTCTGATTTTATTTCTGAATTGATTTCTGTCCATAATATCGTCTTCAGAGAATTTGAATCGTCCCAGGTCCTCTTGTGTTTCTCTCATCCTACTCGTCCTTAATTTACTTGTATTAATGATGCTAAACATTTTCTTAGTGAGTCTGTTTTCATCCATCCACCACAGGTTGCCATAGAACTGTAGGCGACTTTTCCTAAATTTCTCTGTGATTGTGTCTGTGTTTCCGTAGAGTTCCTTTGTAGGTCGTCTGATCCAAGTTCCGTCTCGGAAAACAGCGCCGTGTATCTTTCTAAGAATTTTCCGCTCTTGTTTCTCGATGTCTTGAATTCTTGTCATCCCTCCAATTAATGTTGTCTCTGCCGCATACAAGGCTTCTGGTAAAACAACCGTGATTGTAGTGTCGTAGTTTTGCATTACGAGACACTACTCTTCTGTTGTAACGAGTCCATGTCAGTTTGTAAGCCTTTTGCATTTTGAATATTCTTTCTGTGTTGGAGATTGTGTTCAGTCCTGTGGGTTGGATGGCTTCTCCCAAGTACTTATAGTGAGTACTTAATAATAATAATAATAATAATAATAATAATAATAATAATAATAACACATAATTTACCATTCTTAGAGTACATCAACGTTCAACAACCTTTTTGTAAAAAGAACAATGGACTTCGTTTCAATTCGAATCTTGTTTTATATTAGGATTGAATATTTCCGAATGAGGGCTTGCACTATCACTTTCATGGGGTATTTTCTTTACTACTGCTAATAAGCCACTTATCCATGAGCAATGCCGTTACTTGTATCAGTTTATTGTAAATCGAGCTAACCACTTCCACTGAACATGAACAATAATTCACCTGTTCAATCACTGTCTTTGTACTGACTTCAAAAGCCAGGCTGAATTCGAGTCGATAATGACAGAAATAAAAGAATGTATTCTTGTAAGAAAAATTATATTTTCTGACAGTTTCATCCACGTCCCCCCTACGTTTGGCTTTGCACCACTTCCTAATATGTCACTAGGAATATTTATGCGTTAAAGTTGGTAGACAAAATGAGTAAGGCATAAAATCCACCACAACCCCAGTAGTAAGGTTGTTTTCTTTAACGTTTGGTTTTGAACCAGTTTCCAATGTGTTACTAGGAATATTTGTGTGTTAAAATAGGTAGAAAATGTGATGATGATGATGATAATATTGCTATTTTAAGGGGCCTAACATCTAGGTTATCAGCCCCTAATGGTTTGGGTGATACTGATAATGTAAGACGATGACATGAAACCCGCTACTAGAACTAACTACAGACTTAAAAACTAACTTACATATTAGAAGAGGAAATGAGTAGACAGAAAAGGATAAGAAATAATGAACAGGAGGAAAAGAAATGTCCTTAATCCACGAAGAATGAGAATTGAGGGACTTGGAAGGAAGGAGAGGCATGAAAGGCAGATAGGAAAGTGAATGAGGAGAGGGAACCCCTCAAAATCAATGGAAAAGAGATCAAAAAAAGGACCCAGCTCAGGAATCCCTCGGGGTCGCCAACTCCCAAACTAACCAGCCGTGAGTCCTTGAGGGTGCAGCATTATCCAGGGTGCACCATAAGTGGTGGGGCTACACACACCCTGCCTCCTTGAGAACCTTGCGCAGAAGGCAAAATATATCATGAAAAGAAAAAGAAAACTGACCCCTCGAAGAATGAGGGTATCAGGAAAGATGAGACAAGGGTCAATTAAGGCGGGAAAGTGAAATACTCCCTAGGCCTCGGATAACCTAATACCGCCGTGGTCGGAAGAGAACAAGAGTTAACCAAGGGAGGCCGACAGGAAAGATAACTCAAAGGAGCCCGGCAAATGTAACTGGAGGCAATGCTAGACTCAGATGGGGTCCCGTGGTTGCCAACCCCCGTCCCTCAAGTTGTGAGCACCTGAGGGGTAGAAAATATGAGCAAGGCACAGTGAAGATAATATATAAAATGCCCCACAACCCCAGGGGTATGAATGTTTGCTTTAAGGTTTGGTTTTGCACCACTTTCCAATGTGTTACTAGAAATATTTCTTCGTTAAAGTTGGCAGAAAATTTGAGTAAGGCATAGTGAATATTAAATAAGGCCACCATACAATTTTCCGTCCCACCGTATCCTGGATTGGAACCAGCAATTGAATTTCATGTTAATCCGCCTCATAGTGCAGTGGCTAGCATTTTTGGCTGTCACCACTGAGGTCCGCCAAGAAATTAAATTCTGGTCTGAGGGTTGGAACGGGGTACATTAGACCAAAAGTTCGTAGTTTGAATGCTTAGAAAGAATAGGCAAAAATCATCGTTACAGTGTAAGTAACAAGGAAAACGTTGAAGGTCAGTAGCCTCATTAAATACCAAATTGATGAAATTCATTCATTCCATTCCTGACCCGGTCGGAGACTGGAAGCAGGCTGTGGATTTTCATTTCAGTAGTAATCCGGCAGGATCCAGTGAGTAAGTAACACATCGTTGTTTGAACTGTAATATCAATATTTATTGTCATGCTTGAAAGTCATCGTTTTGTCTTGTATTCTCACACCAATACCAGCAACATAATAAAAGTAGAACCTGTGAACAATATATTTGGAACAGTTCAACCACATTGTGTTACAAAGATAAACAGATAAATACAAACAATCTTTATCTACTGAAGTGGAACACAAGACCGGAACAAAGCGGTTTCTTGCCAACATCTTGAGCCTTCCCCACAACCGTGCTTCTTTACTGACATTACACACTATTTCGTCATCGTTCTTCCTTCTTACAATGCAAATACATTGATAGCAAAATGTTTGTTGAAATGCATATTGATAGACGAATCCTGTTGTTGTTTGAGTCTGCAGTCTTTTGACTGGTTTGATGCAGCTCTCCATACTTGAGGTAATCGTTTCATCTATTCATAGCCACCACGCCCTACATCCGAGGCAATCTGTTTAACATATTCTAACCTTTGTCTACCCCTACAGTTCTTGTCCTCGACCCTTCCTTCCATAACTAAGCTTGCTATTCCTGGGTGTCTTAGTATATGTCCTACCAACCTATTTCTTCTCTTCATTAGCAGTCGACAGAAACATCTCTCCTCTCCCACAAGTCTTAATACCTCTTCGTTTGTAACCCTATCTACCCATATGTTTGTTGTTTGAGTCTTCAGTGTTTTGAATGGTATGATGCAGCTCACCATGAATCCTAAGTTTAAAATATACGCCAATCAATTCTTGAATTAAAATATATCATCTATATATTTAAAACAGTAAGCTGAATTTTGTTACCGAGAGATTGACAGAACGGCTGAACTGATTGACTTCGTAATGCACTCTGACGAAAGCCTGTATACTTGCAGAGTGTCTTTAAATTAAACAAATATGTTACGATATATTTTAAAATTTATAAACAAAAATGCAAATTTATTGGCCCTAGCGCATGCGCAGAATCAGCTTGGTTAATGACAGACATGGCGGATGCCACCGCGTTTTAAATCTAATAGTTATTTATAAGAATTATAAAGGAGGGGAAGATTCATTATTTGTTGAGTGTAGGTACTCCTCCCATTTCATAACTTTCACATGGCAGATTATTGAAAATATATTATTTATGATTCATATACCTTTCTGGGAGTCATTAGAAGTTGATTTCAATTTGAATTGTCACTGCTGCACCGGAAATATTTCTTTTATTACGACAATTTATATCATTTCCATACCTTATTTTATCTCCTGGAGAAGCCTCCCTGGCTTATGTGGCAGCACGGCGCTCTCTCACCACTGGGTCCGTTGTTGAAATCCCGGTCACTCGATGTGAGATTTGTGCCAGCAGTATGTTGCAATGTCGAGAAAGCAATCTTTTGACGCCCTAAGTTGCAATAGTGCCAAAAAGTAATCGTACAAAGAATGCAATTTATATAGAAAACTTCTTCAGTAAATATTTTGTTCATTGTCCGTCATGTTTTGATGGGTTTCAACTAGTATATATTATTTCAGTAATATAGATCCCTCCTGTTGCGCTCACAAGCGACCGATCGTGACAAATGAGCATTCAAAAGAAAGAGAATAGACATTAGCAGTGACGAACTGCACTCTAATTTCATAAATATATATAACTAGCAGAAGTACCCGTTCTTCGAACGGTGGTCGTTGTTAACACCAGACATTATCAATTGAGCTACTGTTGCAATGGTTAGCGGTTTGTCATTCCTTCAAGTTTATCAGAACGAAGTTAGTTTACTGGGAGTATCACACACACTGTTAATTTAAGGCCCTTAAAATGTAGTTTTCGGAGACCCTTTATAGATTCCCGAATTTAGGGTCTCACATTGAGAAGCACAACATATGCTTTGGTCGTCCTTCTAGGATAATTTTTATATTTCGCTTATTTTAGCATATATTGAGAAGTTTTTCTCTATATCCACCCTTCTACTGTACGGTGAAGAGTTTTATAAGTGATTGGTGTATTGACTCTCATGGTTACCATAGGCCTACCTAATTTTACAATGCACCAAGCATCCGAACGCGAGGTATAGGCGTACATAAAGATACACAGAAAGACAGACAGAGAATTCTATTGTCTACAACATATTACCCAGATATCCAAATATGGGTATATCTACCACACAGTATCAAATAAAATCATCCTTACGATGAACCCGTATGTCGACAAAAAAAAATAGTTTAAATGTGCTCTCAGACTAAATTCACCTAACGTGTACTTCCTGACGTGAAATACAATTGAAAGCCTTGAAGACGAAACGCAATACACGTCACATAAAAACTGACCCTCTACGTTGTGCTAGGTGCCCATACACAGGAAGACCCCTTTCATAAATTATAAAGGCTTGTGGTGCATGCAAATTCAGGTTCTTTAGCCTCAAATTGCCCAAATTCCTAAAAGCCGAAAAAATGCTGGTTCAATTCAGGAATTTTTGAAAATAATGTTGCTGTTTGGAGATATAATAGACCTTCTGTACTATATGTCGAACGTGAAAATTGCATGAAAAATTCTAGGTTACCCTTCACCCCCTTAATTGCATTGATGAATTATACGGTCTACGTTAGTTCCGTGATAACCTTATAGCCATTTGCAAACTTTCACAGAAATGTAATAAATGGAGTGACATTGCTTCTTACAGAAATAGAAGGAAAGTTGTATGCCACCCCTTGAGATAATGTCCTCATGGTTACCGATTTGCATTCCTTCATTAGTTTGTTAAATTAAATTAAATTAGTTTTCTGGGAATATTTCAGAAACTGTTGGATTTAGAGCCTTATAATGTAGTTTTCGAGGACCCTTTAGGGCCCCCCGAGTTTTGTTGCTGGCACCGAGGGGTATGAGGGCTCATTAGAGATGGCGGAGGAAGAACCAATATGGTCAACGACGGCTCTCGGGTCTTCCAAGATGATCAAGACCTTGGTGTCAGGTGGCAAACGACCGTAAAATTGAAAGCCAATCTTTAAATGATGCTTTACAACAAAACGACTGGCGCCTCAGGATTAAGAAAGCCAACCCCGCGTAACGCAAAAAGGCTAGGAAGAAGAAGAAGATATATTATAGGATGGGTACATGTTTCGACCTGACATTGAGGTCTCCCTAAGCCCAATTAAGAATTAAAATACCAATTATGCACTTAAGTCTAATGATGAATGTTTGAAAAAAAAATTATAAATTATAATTATAAGAATTAAATAATAGTACATTATGCAACGAGCCTATAATGACAAAAATTAATACACGAGTATTTTTATAAAACGAGCGAAGCTAGTTTTATAATTTCCATACGAGTGTCTTAATTTCCATTATAGGCGAGTTGCATACGACTGTTAATGTTCGACGATAATTATAACTATTTTATGTCCGAACATAATATTCAAAAATATCTGTCGAGATTTCGCCAGTTTTATGTACTGAACAGAGCGCACGGGACGCAGAGAATACCTTGTATTTGACCATCGCCTCATGAAATACCGCACTATGACACAAGCCACGCAGTGAAATTTAAAATAGGAGGCCGTGGAAGTCAGCGCAGGTGCGATGCTATCTTTTCCTAATTGGTCACACAACTGTTTCTTGAGCTCTGATTGGTGGGAGAAACTGTTTCATAATGAAAAATAGTGTTATAATGACCCTCATTATGATACAGTTTTCTTACATATAATATTTTCATTTCGACATCGTCGAACATAAAATAATAAAATGGATATCCTTACAAAGTAAATAATTTATAATATTGTGCTTCGCATTAGAAATTCCAAAATTATAGATAGAAATCAAGTATTTTTGAAATAACAAGTGTAGGCTAGTCCTTACATGTAATTAAATGAACGTGAAAAAAAAATATTGGGCTTCCATTAAAAATTCCAAAAATTCATACAGGAATTTTTAATGTAAAGTCCAATATTAGACTATATTTATTTATATTTAATTACATTGTAAGGCCATCCGGGTTATTATTTTAATTTAATTCTTTTAATTATAATAATATTTTCATATTAAACATTCATCATTAGACTTAAGTACATAATTAGTATTTTATTTCTTAATTGGGCGAAAGAAGACCTCAATGGCAGGTCGAAACTTGTACTGTAATATAACTAGCAATCCGTCCCGGCTTCGCCCTGGAACAGTTATGTTTTTTTTTCTTCGATATATCCGTTTTACGTCTCGGCATGATGGGTTAAAATCACTGACTGGACTATTAATTATACTATAATGAAGATGCATGTGCAAAGTATTCTTGTCAGATGTAATTTAAGAATGGCGAGAAGCATGAAACACAAATTCCCCTTTCGTCCGATCTTAACTTGACTGTGTATTTTGCGGAAAGAGAAGTTCACAGACGAAATGAATAAAAGCCGAGTTGCACTTCCAGGGAATCTCCAAACACAACCACTCTTCTCTGAAGTTTTAACTCAACACGACACGACACGACACGACAGTTTGCTGCTTGCTGTATCTGGGGTAATACGCTCGTCCGCTAGCTAGGCTGTAACTGGGGTGATAGCTCGCCCTTAGCTAGCTCGTAAACTGTCGCTTCAGTAATTGAATGGAGATTGTTGGAATAAATGAAAACGTAAAAACACTTATAGTGGGCGATGTATTGAAGATAGAGATATACTCTCGCGGACTGTTTTGAAGAACTTTTCATGATGAACAATTATTTCACTCATAGTAGGCCTATATAGATATTTTTAACCGTTTGGCCAGCGTAAACTTAAAAAGCGCACGGACGCCAGGTTTTCTTTTTCGACTTTTTCATTGAAATCGTTACTGCTTGGTTTCCTTTGATCATAAATAAATAATTTTCTCCAGAAACCTGCCTCTCGATATCCTTTAGAGAATGGTGAAAACCGCATCAAAATCCATCCAGTGGTTCTCGAGATTGCCCGTGACATCCAAGAATCGGGGACTTCGTTTTATACTAAGTAGAGATTGTAAATACTGTATACTGTATGTCAATTAAAGTATTGATTGGCGTATGTTTTAAACTAAATAATTTCTTCCTTCTTCCTGTGTGTGACTCCATTTCAACGGTGAAGTGTTACTGTCAGAATATCGGGTTTCTTGGAGAACAGGCCTGTGGAGAACGTTCTGTTACTACTGCGACGTCGTTATAAGAGGAGAGTTAAAAAGTGTTCATTCCACCCACGCCTCTTCGTAGAGTCGACATGTTGTGTGCTCTTGCCCCTAGTATTATTGTAAAGTTGTTGTTTCATTTTAGGAGCTTGGACATCGTGGTCATTTAGCCCCGTGTGCTTGGATGAGTGTGGAATTAGTGTCTGAATACCTGTGTTATTGCGATGGCTGTATTAGTGTTTGTTCGGCCTCGTGAGCCAAAACTGAGAAGAGGCAGGTTCGATTCCTACCTCAGCCATCCTGGAAGTGGTTTTCCGTTGTTTCCCTTCTTCTTGTCCAGGAAAATGCCGGGATGGTACCTAACTTAAAGCCTCGGCCGCTTCCTACCCAAATCCTACCTCGATTACATATACACACACTAGTACAGACATCACAGTGGCACAGGTTATCAGACAAATTCTACACACACCCAAGTGCATGGAGCTACATGAGCACGATGTCGCAAAGTCCTTAAAATAATCAACAACAACATTAGTGTTTGTATTTGTAATGAAGGTGAGGATTAGGAAGGAGGCTGCCGTCTCCTTAACTTACTGTCTACCAAAATATTATTTGCACTCGAGTTTGAAGGTTGTTTGTGAAGTAACCAACAGACCTGCATAAAATCCAATAACACCATCATTTTCATCGTACTATTGTACGTTAGATCATGTAGGTTTGGATTTTAAAATTTATATTTTAATATTTTTATCGCAGTTGGAACACAAAAAGTGCCCGTTTTTAAGCGTGTATCAACCATGCGTCACATTTGGGAATTATTAACTCAAAAACTCGTCATCAGATTGAATACAAATTTTAACACAATATACATTGGAATGTTTAATAACTGGTTTATTAATTTCAAAATTTTGTGTGTCCAAGAAACAATGTTGTTGTCATTTTTGTAAGGTAACTTTTTCTCGGCTCGGGGTGGTTGTAAAATGTAGTTCTTGGTCGCGTTGTAATCCTTATACACCATAAGGTTATGCTGTATGAGTGTGAAATACGTAAATTAATTCACTTATTTTATATCGGTTTGTATTTGTACGGGAAAATAAGGCATGGTTCCGCAGCTAGCCGATACGGGTAAAGCTGTACAGCGTTGCCGAGATGGAGACCATCACTTCCGAGTGAGGCGCACCATGACGCGTAATGGGCTCCATCTCTGCAACGCTGTTCAGACACCATGTGGGACCGACACTGGGCGGAGGCGAATCAAGAATTAGGGCATGTCATCACAAGTTTAGCGGTTCATGGATATCACCATAAACTATGTGCGACGACACATTTCCATAAAGTAACAAAGGAGTGTGTGTGTACTTTGTGTGGTGAAGGATGTGAATGCTATCACATCAACCGTTGTACAAATAGGACAAAATCAGTTTTTGAATATAGTAAAGATCTGTAGCTTAAAGAACCAACAGAGGTTGTATTTTGGCCATTCGGCTGCAATTAAATTTATTATATAAACTAATATATTGTATTTTCATTTTTACATCTGAATTGAGCCTCTATAGACTACGTGTTAACAACCAATCTCATTTCAGAAACGAATAGGTCTTGTTTGTTTGCCAGCTTTGACATCCTGCCAGTATCTTTTGAGCCCTTCAATCAGCGCCTTCTTTCTCTCTTCGGATTATGGTCCTCTATGTTTCCTGGGTTCTGAATCCACTATAAAATTCCAGATTATCTTTGCGAGGCGGTCGTTATCCATACGGAAGATGTGCCCATAGAATTTTAGTCTTCTCTTTTTAATTGCTGTTGTTATTGGTTCAATCTTACTGTATACTTCTTTGTTGGATCTCAGGCGAACCTACCCGTCAACCCATCTGTTGCCTAAGATCTTCCGTAGTAGCCTACGTTCTCTTTTATGTAGTTTATTATTCATTAAGCATTCTTGGGAGTAAAATCTGTGTAGAAAACAGCATCATTGAACGGGTCAACTGTTTTAACTATCTGCAGTCAAAATCTCAAAATTTATTATAATTACATGAGTGATCAAGTTTTCAAACCATCTCAGGTACAACGACACCCTAGACTGAAAGTATATCAAACTCTTGCTAGACCAGTTCTTGCGCATGGAAGTGAGGCTTGGACCATTAGGAAGGCAGATGAAACAACTAGTTCCGTGAAGAACTAAATAGCCTATTTTCATATATCCTACTAATATCAATTGCCTCTATCAACATACAAATTGTCAGTTTGATTGCTGTAATAGATTCGTAGATATTGAAAACCATCTAAATATTTTGGATGGTCACCATGTTGGATTTTGATATTATAGGCCTTACATTTATGTACAATTACATGAAGATTATTGTGTAGTCAACCTTCAATCGCATGATTAGGACACAGTAAATAAAAGCGGGATTTTAAAATTTCGCTCAGCCGCCATCTTGTGGTTATGAAAATAATTTAAATGAATTTGATGCTAGTCGATTAAAATTTGCATAAGCATATACTGTATCATGTTTCACTGCGCTCGGATGGTTAAAACGCATGAAACGTCCATTTAAATATTTAAATTTCACGTCGCCGCCATGTTGGATTTGTGCTCACCAGGTTATTGAACGTCCCATAGGTGAACTTATGTATATAGCCTCTATACACTTACAAAATTTCAGTTTGATTGCTGTAGTAGATTAATAGATATTGAGAACTGTCTAAATGTTTCGGATGGTCGCCATGTTGGATTTTATATATGTAGGCCATAGAGTTATATAGTATTAGATGATGATTATTGTGTACGTTCATTATGCCAATGTTGATTTCGAACGCATGATTAGAACACAAGAAATGAAAATGTAATTTTTGAAATTCGCATAGCCGCCATCGTGAGGTTATATAATCACTTGAATTAAATTAGATACCAGTGCATTACTATGTGAATAAACATTTGCTGTACGAAGTTTCATTGCGTTTGGATCATTAAATCGCGAGAAAAGTCTATTTAAAACTTTCAACTTCGCATGGCCGCCATGTTCGATTTGTAGTTAATCGGTTTTTGAAAGTCTCCTAGATGAACTTAAGGTAGTGACCTTTATCTCCGTACAAAATGTCATGGTGATACCGGTAACAGTTTCAGAGATATAGAATGCCGGTGAAATATTTCGCACAGCCGCCATCTTGAGGTTATGTAAACAATTGATCGAAGTTAGATGTCGGTGCATTACAATGTGTATAAACATATACTGTACCAAGTTTCATTGCGTTTGGTTTGTTAAATCGCGAGAAACGTCTATTTAAATGTCGCGAATTCACTTGGCCGCCATTTTGGTTTTGTAGTTACCAGGTTTTCAAACGTCACATAGGTGAACTTCTAGTAGTTCTCTTTATCATCGTACAAAATTCTAGGATGATATCGGTAATAGTTTTGGAGATATTGAATGCTGGTGAAATATTTCGCACAGCCGCCATGTTGGATTGGTAAGATGTAACAAAATTTGAAGGGCACGGTCGGGGTCGCCCGGAATAGTGCTATGAACTTACCGAGTTTTATTGAAATCGCTCCAGCCGTTTAGAAGTTATTAGGGGGACACACACCATCACACACACCATCACACCCACCATCACACACGCACACACAGACAGACACACGGACAAAAGGTGATCTCATAGGCCTATTTTTACATAAATGAAAATAGGCTAAAAGGACCAACAGCAGAAATGAGATTCATGAGACGAGCTTCTGATTATTCCTTACTCGATCATCGGAGGAATGAAGACATGCTTCAAGAACTAACAAGTAGTTCCGTGAAGAAATATACAGCCTATATTCATATATCCTACTCATGTTAATTGCCTCTAACAACATAAAAAATTTCAGTTTGAAGGTTGTGATAAATTCGTAGATATTGAGAACCGTCTAAATATTTCAGATGGTCGCCAGGTTGGATTTTTATTTATGTACTCTTACATTAAGATTATTGTGTACGTGTGGTATTCAAACTTCAATCCCATGATTAGGACACAAGACGTAAAAACGAGATTTTAACATTTTGCACTGCTGCCATCCTGTGGTTATGGAAACAATTGAAAAAAATAGATGCCAATGGATTAACATTTGTATAAGGATTTACTGTACCAAGTGTAACTGCACTCGGATGGTTAAATTGCGAGATACGACCATGTGAATATTTATACTTTCCGTCGCCGCCATTTTGGATTAATTTGTGATCACCAGGTTATTGAAAGTCCTATGGGTGAACTTATGTTCATTGCCCATACGAACATACAAAAATTCTGTTTGATTGCTGTAACAGATTCGTAGATATTGAGATCCATCTAAATATTTTGGATGGTCGCCATGTTGGATAGTTAAATGTATAGGCCATAGAGTCATGTACCATTAAAGGAAAATTATTGCGTAGGTCCATCATCAAACTTTCACTTCGATCGCACGATTACGACACAAGAAAAAAAACTTAATTTTAAAATTCGCACAGCCGCCATCTTGAAGTTATGTAAACAATTGAACTAAATTAGATACCAGTGCATTACAATGTGTATAAACATTTGCTGTACCAAGTTTCATTGCGTTTGGATCATTAAATCGCGAGAAAGGTCTATTTAAAATTTTCAAGTTCGCTTGGCCGCCATATTCGTTTTGTAGTTAACCGGTTTTTGAAAGTCTTGTGGATGAACTTCCAGTAGTGCCCTTTATCTCCCTACAAAACTTCAGGGTGATACCGTTAATAGTTTCAGAGATACAGAATGCCGGTGAAATATTTCGCACAGCCGCCATCTTGAGGTTAGGTAAACAATTGAACGAAGTTAAATGTCGGTGCATTACAATGTGTATAAACATATATTGTACCAAGTTTTATTGCGTTTGGTTGGTTAAATCGCGAGAAACGTCTATTTAAAGTCGCAACTTCGCTTGGCCGCCATGTTGGTATTGTAGTTACTAGGTTTTCAAACGTCACATAGGTGAACGTCTAGTAGTTCTCTTTATCATCGTAAAATATTTCAGGGTGATATCGGTAATAGTTTCGGAGATATTGAATGCTGGTGAAATATTTCGCACAGCCGCCATGTTAGATTGGTGAGACGTAACAAAATTTGAACGGCACGGTCGGGGTTGACCGGAATGGTGCTATGAACTTACCGAGTTTCATTGAAATCGGTCCAGCCGTTTAGAAGTTATTAGGTGGGGAAACACACCATCACACACACCATCACACACACACGCACACGCACACACGGACAAAATGTGATCTCATAAGCCTATTTTTTTCAAAAATGAAAATAGGCTAAAAGTCACCCCAATTGCACAGCATATACAACATCATAGGCAATAATGAAAATAACTTGTGAACAGGATGAGTTCTAGCCGAGTCCCTAAACTGATTCTTCCTATGCTCCAAGTGGTCGAAGAAACCTGGTCAGAGCAAAGAAACACTGGCAAGAGACCGAAGCAGGTCATTAGCCCTAGTACGTGAACATTATTGATGATGATTATTCATTAAACGAACATGTTTCGATATCTACAATAACATCATCTTCAGCGTGCAATTAAAAACGTTTACCGGAAATATTAACCAGCACCTGGCAGGGAATGTTGGAACTTAGAGAGTTAATCAAATCTAACCTACACATTTAAGCTTCACACAGTTATAGTTAGTGGAAGGTTCTTTTACATGCCATAAATCTATGACATCGGCCCTCCAGCTTTACTTCCCCACAGAAGGAAGGCAAACTGAGGAAATTTTAACACTTAAAAAATCCGACGACTTTGGCCGGGTTTGAACCCGCAATCTTTGCCATGGAAGCTCAGTATGCTACCACCTACGCCACCTTTTTTTTGGGGGGGGGGGCGAAAAGAGTACCCGCACCCCCCGCGTGGCACCCGACCTTACTACTGGTGCCTCCGACATGCAATTAGTCTACGATAGTAGAAGAGAAAGCATAGGGGATTGGATAGAAAGGTGTCTTTTAGGACTTAGTGCCTGTCCCATCGCGGTCGTGATCTACCAGGCATAATTAATAGATATTAACATTGGTATATTTTATATATGAGTACATATAAATATGTACTCATATATAAGGGTAAGATTGTAGGGCCAGGGAAAACCGCATAGGCAGAAAGGAAAGATTGCCTACAGGTAAAACCTGGCGGCTTGGTTATTGCCACATGCAAGGATAATGTGGGTATGGAAATGAGTAGGTATGTTAGTTGGGAGAGGGTATCATGCACCAGATCCATGTCCGTCTTCTCGCCAGTTCGTCTCCGGGAAATCCGTTAGAACTCGGCACTGCTGGGATCAGCGCGGGCCTTTCCGGCTACCGAGCAATGGTACAAGGATCCGGAGAACCTGCGCCACCACCCGATCTCCATGGGGTCCCTGGTACCGAGCCTCCGTCACCGGAGAGTGGAGGGGGGGGCCTCGCCTGCCGAAGCAGGGGCCTAGTGGGCGGTCCATGGGAACGAGCCACCTTCCTATCTGCTCTTGCCATGGACCTGTAGACTGGGCAACTGCGATGGGATGACGGATGGTCACCCATGCAGTTGGCGCACACCGGCGCGTCCCGCGGCACCGTGCAGCCGGTGTGGTGGTGGCCACCTGAGCACCGGTTACAACGGACTGGAGAGTCGCAGGATCCCTGGGAGTGGCCCCATCTCAGACAGCGGAAACATTGTAAAAGCTGGCCTGAGCGGGGCTTCATACTACCTGACTGTAGCGGCTGTCCCTGGCTGCGGCAGGTGGCCTCGCGGCGTCCTGGTTCCCCCTCCTGGGGGCGCTGCGGGCGACGGTCCTCTGGGCTGCTGCGGTTGACCTTCCGCTGCTTTGAGGCCGTCCTGGTGGCCCCGGCCGTCTCGGGTGTCCCCTTCCTGGCGGTGGTGGCGGGCGCGAGTTGCCCCGCTAATGGCCCCACCTGGGGCTCTGGTAGTCGCTCCTCCTGGATGGCGGGCGCGGGTTGCCCCGCTAATGGCACCGCCTGAGGTGCTGGAGGTGGCGCCTGCGTCGTCTCGGAGAGGGTCGGGGGACCCACCTGGGTCCCGACCTCTGCATGCGGCGTGGTGGCCCTTCTCTCTCCAAAGTCTGGGCGAGTCTCCCCCGCATGACGGAGGAGGTGCGGAGAGGCACCTGGCTTGCAGCCTGGTACCGCCGCGACCTGCCAGATCTTGGAGATTGCTGCCATGTAGATGATGACCACGTCCGGGTGTGGCCTGATCAGCACTCCAGTGGGGAGGTAGGCTTCAATGTCCGGGCGGACACGTTCAGCTCCTCCCGTCGTGACTTCATGGGCCTGGTCCATGTAGGCCCTGATGACGTACTGTTCTTCTTCCTGGTTGACGCCGGGCCTGTAATAAACAAACAGAGCCAGGTGGCTGGGGTCGTAGCCACTTGCTTGCTCGGAGCCTGGGGAAGTGGCCCCAGGGTGCCCATGCACGGTGTCCGAGCTCACATCGCTCGCCCAGCTGAACCTGGCGTCCGGGCTGCTGCTGCTCTCCTGTCGCGGGGAGCTAGCCGGTCCTGGCGTCCGACTCTTCTCGGACTCGGCTAGCTCTAGCTCAGAGGGCCCTGGGGAGGCGTCGGTTGACTCGGACCGCAGGGACACCTGCGTTATGTCCGGGCTACCTGTGCTCCCCGGGCCGGGAGCTACTCCAGCGTTGCTTGCGCCAGCCGGGCTGTGAGGCACACCTTCCTCTTCAACGGCTGGCGGCTTCTGCGCCGCTGGCGTCTTCTCACCAAGGGCCTGCTGGCGTGCCCGCGTGACCGGAGGAGAGGGCCCTGTGGAGGTTAACTCCCCACCCAAGGAGCCTGCCGATCGTGGCCCTCTACCTCTCCGGGTGCGGTTGCGCCTGCCCTGGCCCCTGGCTGGCTCGCCGGTCCTCTGCTGCTTCCTCCACTCGATGGTCCCGCTGCTCGTAGTCTCCATCCTGGTGAGCTGTTACAGCACTTAGACTGGTCTGCTGCTGCCACTGGCAAGGTGTCCTTCCTCTAACGATTCAGAGACAACCTCGTCCCTACGCCACCGAAGCCGCTTAGTTATAACAAGGAAGAGAGGCAGTTTTGTTGATTGAAGGTAGAAAACCATTATTTTTACAAATGTAAACTATGTTTTACTTTTATGTTTGATTACATAGTTTTCATACCTAGGTATTTATTAGCTTACATACCAGCATTGTCCTATTTCATAATTGTTTCAATGTATTCGTGTTCCTAAATAAATAACCATCTCAAATCGTCTTATTAGAATACAGTACCTTCATTTTTATAGGATCATATTATTCCCTGTTATGTAAATATATTGGCGTGGTGGCGCAGCGGTCAAGCTGTTGGCATCTCAGCAAGGTGGACTGGGTTCGATTCCCGGTCAATGCATGTGAGATTTTCGAAGTGAAATGGCATGTCTTGTGGCTCGGATTCCACGTAAAAAGGAGGTCCCGTGGCTCATAAACACAAAATTCACGGTCCCGTAAAACTACAACCTTCCTACTTTCCTTACTTCAATGTTAAGATGAGCGCTGCGCTCACTGGGGAGTAATGGCTCACGGAATCACCTAGCGAATAATGCCGGGTTAACGAAACATCAAGTGAACCCGATGGGGTTATGCTGACTGGAATCGAACATGGTTCTCAGAGACTGTGATCTCAGTAAAAAGGTTCCGCCAGGAAGCGAACCAGAGATCTGTACAGGGAGTTTCTTGGTAAAAACCCCTCGAAAGAGATGTATATTTAATCACTGGTGTGATTTTGATGAAATGGCATTATTTATTAAAATAATGTAGGAAATAATGAGCGGATTATATCATTATAAGACGATTTGGTGTAAGCTATTGGAGGTTTGAAGCAGAGAGGAGGGCAGAGCTGACATTTACTAATCGGCCCAGAATTGTGGGTTGGTCTCAGTGGAGCCACGTCCATCTCTGTCACCCCATTATGTCGTCTGGAGCAGGGGAGAGGCCTGAAAAATGACACAGTTATTCCCCGACGGAGAATAGATGTAGAGGAGGGGCGGTGAAATGCCCAGAAAAATCATTGATTACTCGTGATTGGAGTAACGAATCGAGATGAGAGTTGCACACAGGTGAATATCTTGGCAAGAAGATAATTTTAGAGTCTTTTACCGGCGAAATTGGTGCATATTTAGTGATGTGCGTAAGGACTGTGAAGCGACCATTGTTCGCGGAGGGATGTGAAGATGTTGGCGGGGAGTTCCCGACTAGGTAGCGTCCCACGCCATGGAGAAAGGAATTAATATTAATTAATTGAACGAGCGATTCCTTTACACACAGATAGTTTTGGGACCTGTGAAGAGAGAGGAACACAATGATCATGGTTTGAAGACCGGAATCATGCTGTGAGAGGAGCGAAGATTACGCGGGAAGATGTTGCTCTACTTTCTGTGGAAATCCGATATAAGGGAGTAGACCCCAGGAGGAGCTCTCACTTGAACCTCAGTCCTACTCTGTTCTCAGTGTTACAGTTGTTCTCAGTCCTACTCTGTTACTCAGTTACTCAGTTGAACCTCACTTTGAAACTTACTCTGTTACGCAGTTGAAACTCACTTGTAGCTCAGTCTACATGCCGCCAAGCGCAGTTACAGCCAGTTACAGTTTTACTCAATTGTCAATTGTAGCACAATGGAAATAAGTTGCAATCAGTATGCAGCAAATATGCAGCAGTACGAGACAGCGTGTAAGCCGCAGACAGAAGTCTTCAAATAAGCTACGTGCAGTCTTCGGGTGAAACTTCAGTCAGCTACAGCCAGGGTGAAGCAAGTTCGTCAAGGCATAACGCATGACGGGTCTATTCATCGAGACGCCGAACAAGGACTGGTATGTGTAATAGAAACAGTAAATATGTTTGTATGAATAATAGTCGTGATATAGGAATAATCAGCCGCACGAACTATGACGTGTTCAGTTATGAAGCACCGTATAGACTAACGGTAGCATTATTGTATATAATTATTTGTGAAAGTGTTGAACTTTATTAAGCGCAGTGTGTATTGTATGAACTAATCGTATATGTGTAACTACGATAGAATGCGCTAAAGAAACTTTACTAAGTGTTTGGTATTGCCATGAGAGTACCAGATGGTAACGCTTACTGTAGGAGTAATGATCGTCACAAAAACTGTTGGAGAGTTCCGAGAGCAGATAACCAGACTTTCAATCAGGAGTTGGTAACGTAAGATGCCGTCGACACCTGCAATTTCGATCTCTGCTAGGGAATCTCAGCATTGAAGTGTGTATAAGTGACGAGTGTTCAGTGTAATGTATGTGTAAAAATATCATTTAAAGTAGTGTTTGATGAAGTGTTTCACATGTTTAGGGAGTGATAACTTCCTGAAAGGTATGCAACGTGTCGTGTTGGTGATAGAAATGTATAATCAAATGTGTGTAAACAAGAGAAATATGTCGCGTTAAACCCATTATGGCGGGCGACATGGAAGAATATGATTGGTTGGAGCCACCTTAGATGCCTATAGAGATGTAAGTACCCCACAAATTATGGTTATAATTATGTAGAAGTATGGACCGATGCATGTCTGTGATTCCGTAAAGATATTGTGAATTCCTTATAGATGCCAGTAAAAGTCAGTTAGGAGGCTGATCCTCCATGTTTAATCAGTATTGAGTTGATTTTTATAGAGTTGAAATGATGATTTGCATCATTAAGTGGAGTAATTATTCCCACTATGAATTAAGAATGGCAATCAGTTATGTAAATGTAACGAACGCGATTGTTCGAGTTTAAAACGTTTAGCTATGTCGGAAAATTTGGTAATTTATGTGAGAATAATAATAAATAATGATTTTGGTCATTTATGTCAATGAGATTTTCAATAATAATAATAAATAATGATTTTGGTCATTTATGTCAGTGAGAAATGATGATAATAATAATAATGGTTATTAAGAGTATGAATGAACACATCAGGAAACAAATAAAATGTTGTAAGCGAGAATTATTAACGCTAATTGCAAGACTTATCAATCTGAGCAGGAAGATGTTACAATGAGATTACATTTCAGTAATTATGAAAAGAAGTTTTATATCAGAATATTGCATATATTCGGTAATGATACCAGTAATGAAAGAGCTTTTAGTGGATTGAATTTGCAGCTTAATTGAGAAGCTTATAGAGTAAATGTCAGATTTCTCTTAATATTATAGGTCGGTGTGTCGTAGCATGGAGCATTAGGGGCCAGATAGTCTATTCTACGTATGAATTCTCCTATGTCGTGGACATTGTTGGAGACATTATTTGCCAGAGTTTTAGTGAATGGACCCTAGCTCTGAAGAAAGGATTGAAATGTGTTCCGGGCTGGAATCTTGTAAGAGTCGAGGAAACAAGGACACCTCGCAGCTCTATGATTTCCCGAGAACTTATGATGAGTTATTTACGCTCGTGGGCAGCGAAAACTCATGGCGACAGTGGTTTTGTGCGCCTATATTATACTTGAGACATCGGTCACCGCCAGGCTCATGCATTACGAACCCCGAACCTTCATGTTGAATGGACCCATGTGAGGCCATTAATTAATCGTTATCCTCGACGTAGGAATAATTACAAAAGCTCATTCAATACCTGTTGGCATAATAGTCAATTAAGATCCTTTGGGAACATGTGTGCCGGTTAGGACACAGTATTTGTCTTGTAAATCTCCACTGCTTAGAGAGGGAAGCTTTCAAACTTTTAGAAAGGTCGAGATAATTGGTGGAACGACCCATCCCACTTTCTATTGTGTAGCGATTTCTTTAGCCGAGGGTCGGTGCCAACCACTCGAACCGCTCAGGCAAGTTATAAAGGGAAGAGATTCTAGACCTTGTTAAAATGACATATAATGCGAGATTGTTATGTTGAGGATTATAGCCATGTGGTTTATGAACACATGGATAATTATAGTTCATCCTGATGGTTCATTAATTTAGCTATCTGACGAATAGTTACATGATATATTTGTACCGTCACTGGAACCAAGTCATGTAGTTGGTTACTAGATGCCAATCGCCATGAGTGCGAGGCAGTCTATCGTACAATCCGACATAAGCTATAACGTAACGTTTTATCTAGGAATCACAGACAGCATGCGGTGAAACCATATAATTGAAGGATGTGTCGGGGGTAGCTTACATAATTATGGAGTTGCACGTTGATTTTGGTGCAACGTCCAAATAGGTAAATGCATGCAAAGCATTTCATGGGTGAGAAGAAAAATATTAAAACACGCACGGCACACATAATTGTTTAACATAAAGAGGTTTAAGGAATAATCCTTGTTGTAATATTAAAGAAGTCACATTGTATGACTGTTATGTTAATGTACATTTGTTTTGAAGTCGTAGGTGCATCAGCGCACTAGTATATCCTTGTGAAGTTCACAGAAGGGTAAAGCATTATGGCTAGTTATGACTTTGTTGTGATTTCATAGTTGTTTACTTATGGATTGTGGAAGTAAAAATTTTGTTTGTTTGATTTTATGTTTTTTTTGGGTATTGTTTTGTGTTTGAAGCCATGAGTTATTTTAATGAATTAAAGTTTTAGAATAGAGTTGTGCTTTATCATTGTAGAGTTGATACCTTTTTGCCTCAAATCCAAAATATGCACTGCAAAATTGGGGTTACCATACACGCCTGAGAGCTGATGCTAGTTGGAGGCGGATGCATATTATCCAACGAGATTACTCACATGGGTACATGGGATTTGATGTCCTATACTGTGATTTGAGCTAAAGGTACGACTAAAGTCGGTCAGATTTAATGCACACAACTCTATTAAAGTAAGAATTAACGAAGTAGGGTGTGACCGCTCCTAATCCATAGCTAAGTTCCGATACGTATGTATAAATTTTGATAGATTGTGCTTATTCTCTACTCATTTATCATGGCCCAAGCAGCGTGGGACGGTATTAACTCTTTATGGAACCGCCTGCGTCAGTGCAATATGAGCGATGTTGGCATTGCACGAACCGGGCAACGATAGATAGATATAATTTATCATGACGCCCATCTGTGGAGTCTATGGTAGTAAAAGCTCTATTAATTTATCATGGCGTGGCCCAAGTGGGGCTTTCGGCAGTAAAAACCACTCCCTGAACAGTTTTTATTGTAAATTAGAATATGGCCGATGTCCTACTAATACCACGACCCTCTGATATTAATTTATCATGACGCCCATCTGTGGAGTCTATGGTAGTAAAAGCTCTATTAATTTATCATGGCGCCCAGAATACGTGGAACTTATGGGATTTAGGGAAAACCCATAGATTTTTTATGGTATTTCATGGGGAAAACCATAGTAATTGTTTTGCCTCAAACTGTGTTTGAGTGATTTTTGAATTCAGTAGGCTTTTTGAGGTAACGCAGAATCTCTCTATTGAGAAGAGAATGGCCTAAGGGTACGAGCGTTACATACCCAATCCACAATCTACCATAATATTATCAGGTTTTGTACGACTTCACGATATGTGTGCAGTGTTTGATGTTTCTCTTCGAAACGTATCCACATATTTTTCCAGGAAGCCTGCCTGCATATTTAAGTGTGTTATTGTAAAATGCCAGGTACGGAGGAGATCTTGCAAGTTATTGCAGGACTGAAACAACATTTTGATGCTGCTAACGAGCAGAATAAACTGGAAACAAAGGCTTTCCAGGAGAGTATAAACAATCGTTTAGATGCCAATCAGGAGGCAATTAATGCAAATCAGGTTGCAATGAACAATAACCAGATTGAATTAAACAACCGTTTAGATGCAAATCAGGTTGCACTAGATAATAAGTTAGGTCAAATGCAAGAAGTCATTAAGACCGAAGTAACAGATACTGTTGTAAGCATTGTATCGGAAATGCAGGTAAATACTGATAAACGTTTCGAGGCCATAGAAGCCAAACTTGAGGGTAATTTGCAAGCGTGTAGGCATGCTCAGGAGCAAACCAACAGTAAATTAGAGGCGTTGTCTAACGATATTAAGGATATTCAGATCCAAAACGAGGCGAATCTCGAACGCCAAGCGAAACAGTTCGCAGAGTTTACGAAAACAGTAGACCAGAGATTAGAGGAGAACGACTCCAAATGGGACCAGAAATTGAAAAGCTACGCTAGAGCAATTAACGGTGACCTCAAGAAACAGGACCAGAATATATTAGGTCAATGCCAGGAAATAGGCGAAATTAAGGCTATCGCTCAGGAAAATAAGGAGCTGGTAGGCAACGTGAAAGGTCAGATGGGGAAAGTTCATAAAGAACTGGACCAAGTGCAAAGTGATATTGTCATAGTCAATAAAAGACAAGAGGAAAACAGAGGCGAGATCACCAAGGTCCGGAATGAATTGTCTAAAGTCAATGGACACATTCAAGATGAAATTAAAGGTCTGAGAGAAGAACTCGAAATAAGAGAAGGCCAGAAAACAGAGGCAAGCGACAAGACCCTTGCTCAAATTAAAGAGGACGTAGAGGATGAAATATCCCATATCAAACAAAGTCTGAAAGAAGACAAGGTGAAAATCTTTCAAGTAGCCGAGGAAAACCGAGATAGGCTTACAAGAATAGAGAAAGAAGTCATTACTCGCCTAGAAAGAGCAGAAATGCGCCATAACCAAATGGAGACTAGGATAATAGCACAGGAGGAGACACTTCTGAAATATCCTAAGTCAAGTGAAGGCAGAATAGAGGATATAAGAAAAACAAGGTGGGCAGACCTAGAAACCCAACCTATAAGCAGGAACGCTGCAGGCGCAGGAGAAAGTCCTTACATGACGCCAGGTGTACCAATTGCGGCATCGACGCCACATGAAAATGCGATGCACACCCAGGTGATAAACGTCATTAGGGCAAGCGAGGAAAAACCTAGGAAGTTTTCAGGTAGTCACTGTAGTATGACACCAAAATATTGGTTAAAGGAAGTGACCGAATATCTCAATGATGCACGAATACCGCAGGAGCGTAGGCTACGTGCTATAGAGAAGTTAACAGAGGGGGAGTGCGCATTATGGTTTCGCAGCTTCCGTTACACTTTTGATACTGTTGAGGAATTCCGCGAGGCATTCTTGAAAAGATATTGGGACGCCGCGACTCAGCAGAATTTACGGCTGGATTTGTATGCCAAAAAGTACAGCACGAACAACCCGACGAAGTACGCAGAATTTTTCATATCGCAGATGTGTCGTTTTAAAGAGCTGGATCAAAAACCTAGTGAACTGGAGCTATGCATTGCTATCGCCAAACAGCTTCCATACGAGATCCAAAGGCTACTAATCTCGGCTAATGCGAAAACTGCTATGGAAATGGAGACAGTTCTAAGGCAACTGGACCTCACCACAGCAAATACTATGCGTCAGAGTCGAACCGTGGAACAAGTCCACGTGACCAACACACAGACTGACCAACAGCAAGCTCCAAGGAACAACAAGGCCACGAGCACAGAAACTTTAGATTCCTATGGACGGCAATGGGAACAGGAACCCAGAAAATGGCAGTCAAGGTACAAAGGAAATGCTAATAAAGCAGGAAGAGGTCGAAGTTCGTGGAATAAACACAATAACAGGGGCAAACCGTACCATAACAATGGAGGTAATAATGGCCAGGAAGGCAATAATAGAAATTGGAGACCCCAAGAGAGAAGAAATAACTTCGATGACGAGGCAGAAGAGCGATATCATGCTTCTTTGCGATAACTCGAAGAAAGGGGAGATGAGCCCCAGAAATCACAAGTCCGCTGGCAAGAAGTCATGCAGAACAGGACATCGCCAGACAGATATGGAGATGGAGCTAAGAGTTTGGAACTACAGCGTAGCGAACAGGAGAGAAGGAACTCCAAAGGGGCGGGCGCTGAAGAAAAAAAAAAACCGCCAAAATTAGAAGAGCTCGAGACTGATGGATGGAAGTCTATTAACATCGTCAATTGGATAGCCAAACCAGAAGAATTGATTGAGGATACAGGAGGACCACAGGTCATGGTCAAGAGAGAATTGCCTATTATAATTGTGAGAGTGGCAGGATTAAAGGTCAGAAGTCTGCTAGACACAGGATCAACAGTGAGCCTGATGACACAAGCTCTATATAATGAAATAGCCCGGAGAGAGAACATTTTGAAGATACCGATCTCCAGTGTCAAAATTAAAGGGGTAATTCCAGACAGAACAATGATATGTAAATACCAGGTATTCCTAGATTTACAGATAGGAGGCTCTATTTTCTCACAGAGTTTTCTGTTAGTAAACAAACTACCTTATAACCTACTTATTGGGGCAGAGTTTATAAGGGAATACAGAGTGATAATTGACCTAGCACAGGACAGGGTTATGTTCCATGTGAATGAAGAAGCTGAAGGCTTAGAGGTCGCACTCAATGAAATTGAACTAGGATCCAGTGAACAAGTATGGCATACATACAGAGATGTGGCTGATGAAGAAGTGTTAGCTATTGAGCAGTTAGAAGCGGAGCTCAAAACACTAGCCACAGACTTGGAAAAAGATCTGGAACCCAAATTGGAAGACTACATTTCGGAGAAGCTAGAAGAAGCGAAAATTGGGCTAAAAGAGAAGGAAAATTTAAAGCAGTTATTGCTGGAACAGAAGGAAGTCTTTGATTCGAGACCTGGTCGGATAAAGAACTTCACTTATGCTTTTCAAGTCAGTGATTGGACACCATTTAGGCAGAAACCCTACCCTATAGCTGAAAAGCATTATGCTAAAGTGAAAGAGGCAATTCAGGAGATGTTGGAGGCCGGTGTTATTGAGAAAACACCTACGCCTTATGTAAGTCCATTGGTAATTGTACCAAAGACAGACGGATCTGTCAGAGTCTGCTTGGACCTGAGACGCTTAAATTTGAGAGTTATTCCGGAATTTGACCAAGTGCCACCTATTAAAGAGATCCTCAGGAAGTTTAAAGGGAAAACTATATTCTCAAACTTGGATATCACATCCAGTTTCCACCATCTTGAATTAGAGAAGAAAACTAGTCTGTTGACAGGATTTATGTTTGATCAACATACATTCACATTTTTAAGGCTACCTTTTGGGTTGAAAACAGCTGGTTCAGCCCTGATAAGAGCGTTAGATCGCAATCTATCAGATGAGGTTAAAGAGAGTACCATCAGATATGTAGACGACATTCTACTCACATCAGAATCTCTGGAGGAGCACATGAGAGACCTGAAGAAGTTGCTAGATGACCTTCGAGAAGCGAATTTTAAGGTCAATATCAAGAAATCGCACTTCTGTCAGAGGGAAGTTAAATTCCTAGGGCATGTTATTGATGCAAATGGAGTGAAGCCTAATCCAGATAAATTAGAGGTAATTCGGAATTTCCCTCGACCCACGAAAGTTAAGCACGTCCGACAGTATTTGGGAGTAATTGGATTCTTTTCGAACCACTGCCCAAACTATACTGCGACAGTAGCACCATTGCAGGACCTATTGAAGAAAGGCGGCAGATGGAACTGGACGGAGCAATGTCAGGAAGCATTCGTGAGGTCAAAACAAATGCTTTTGGAATATGTGAAACTGGGATACCCAGATTATACCCAGAAGTTTATCATACAGACGGATGCATCACTTATTGGGATTGGAGCGATGCTATTCCAGGAAAATGTTGACCAGCCTGAGAAGAAAGTTTTTATCGCCTTTATCAGCAGAAGACTGAGAGCCCATGAGAAAAATTACACGATCACAGAGATAGAATTGCTCGCAATTTTGTACGCGTTGCAATCGTGGCACAAACTCGTGTACGGCTTCCGAATAGTCCTGAGAACAGACCATAAAGCTTTAACATTTTTGTTAAAGACAGATTTGTCTAGTCAGAGATTGACAAGATGGTCCCTGTATATCCAGCAATTTGATGTGGAAATAGAATATTGTCCAGGGAAAGAGAATGTAATACCGGACATATTAAGTCGTTACCCTAGAGAAGAAGAAGTACTAGCGGTCCAGATTGAGAATCGAGATCAGAAGACGTTGGATGACTTAAGGAACATTACCAACCTACAACGCGAAGACCCATGGTTGAAGATGATAATCGATTACTTTGAGGGACGATTAGCAAGGGGAACTGCGATATACAGAGAGGCGGAGGCATTGGCAACAGAATATGTATGGTATAATCAGATATTACACAAGTGGGACGATGTGGATCACACACGTCAAAGGGTTGTAATTCCTGCATCTTTGCAGAGGAGGTTAGTATGGCTAGCCCACAGAGCATTTGGTCATCCGGGGATTGATAAAATCTGTGCTCTGTTGAAGGAAGCATTTGCTTGGCCAAAATTGAGAGAAACGGTGAGAAATGCTATTAGAACATGTGATCTTTGCCAAAGGGTAAAGCCGAATCCCTTTTTAATGAGGCAACGACCTATCCCGTTATTACCAGAGAAGCCAAGGCAGCTATTGAGTATCGACAACTTTGGACCATTGCCTAGAGCACGTAGAGGCAATAGACACATTTTGTAGCCATGGATGTATTTTCGAAAATGGTGGTGTTGTGCCCCATTCAAAAGACAAGTTCAAAACAGGTCTTGAAGCGCCTGAAAGAGAGAGTTATTCCGATTCTTGGGAAGCCGGATAACATTCTCTCGGACCACGGAAGTTGCTTTACTAGTGCAGAATTTCGTCGAGAACTGGAAACTCTAGGAATTAGGCAGATTTTATCTACCATTCGCCATCCTGAGGCAAGTCCCGTTGAAAGAGTAATGAGAGAGATCCAGAAATACATGAAGATCTACTGTTCTGAAGCGAATTGGCGTTGGATTGAATTTCTAGAAGTAATTGAATACTGTATAAATAATACTGTACATGAGGCGACAGGTCAGGTTCCCGTTACTCTACATCTGGATCAGAGACCAGAGAGACCGTGGAATGGTGTTATTCCATTACCAGTAGACGCACAGCCCGGTAGAGAATTGAGGATCCAACGAACCTTTGAATATCTAAAAGCACAGGCGGAGAGACGCCAGAGAAGGAATCGTGCGAAGAGGTATCATAAACCGCTTCTCGTGGGACAGAAAGTTTTAATTAAGAAACCCGCCAGTTCAGATCCAGAGGCACGGAAGTATAAGAAGTTTAATTTTTCTTACCACGGCCCGTTCGAGGTGATAAGAGACCTCCAGAACAATGCATACAGGTTAAGGCATTTAGAGAATGGAAACGAGGTCGTTATGAACATAGCCAACTTGAAAATTTATTACTCGCCAGAAGAATTCGATGAACCAGAAGAAGAATTAGTAACGCACACCCAACTCAACGTGGAGAGCGGGGGCAGCCAAGCAGGCAGACCTGAATGTTGGAACGGCGAGACGGGACGAGAAGCAGACAGTTTACCCAGTGTAAGCGGAGAGCAGAAAGAATGCCAGTGTTTGCGAGAACTCTATGAAGAAATGGTCAGAATGGCTAGAGAGGTTGAGGCTGTAAACGCGACCCTTCGCAGGGAGAATAGACAGCTCAGAAACAAGGCCGAGTGTGGAAGGGGGAACACTACTAACCCACTCGCAGCCAGACAAGGTGAAGGACCCCAGACGTAAACACAGACGGTGGTCGACAGTCAGCTGGTTACTTATATAAGCCACTTGCATTGGACTTTTATAAGTTTTGCAAGGGGAACATGAACCCGATGGGGTTATGCTGACTGGAATCGAACATGGTTCTCAGAGACTGTGATCTCAGTAAAAAGGTTCCGCCAGGAAGCGAACCAGAGATCTGTACAGGGAGTTTCTTGGTAAAAACCCCTCGAAAGAGATGTATATTTAATCACTGGTGTGATTTTGATGAAATGGCATTATTTATTAAAATAATGTAGGAAATAATGAGCGGATTATATCATTATAAGACGATTTGGTGTAAGCTATTGGAGGTTTGAAGCAGAGAGGAGGGCAGAGCTGACATTTACTAATCGGCCCAGAATTGTGGGTTGGTCTCAGTGGAGCCACGTCCATCTCTGTCACCCCATTATGTCGTCTGGAGCAGGGGAGAGGCCTGAAAAATGACACAGTTATTCCCCGACGGAGAATAGATGTAGAGGAGGGGCGGTGAAATGCCCAGAAAAATCATTGATTACTCGTGATTGGAGTAACGAATCGAGATGAGAGTTGCACACAGGTGAATATCTTGGCAAGAAGATAATTTTAGAGTCTTTTACCGGCGAAATTGGTGCATATTTAGTGATGTGCGTAAGGACTGTGAAGCGACCATTGTTCGCGGAGGGATGTGAAGATGTTGGCGGGGAGTTCCCGACTAGGTAGCGTCCCACGCCATGGAGAAAGGAATTAATATTAATTAATTGAACGAGCGATTCCTTTACACACAGATAGTTTTGGGACCTGTGAAGAGAGAGGAACACAATGATCATGGTTTGAAGACCGGAATCATGCTGTGAGAGGAGCGAAGATTACGCGGGAAGATGTTGCTCTACTTTCTGTGGAAATCCGATATAAGGGAGTAGACCCCAGGAGGAGCTCTCACTTGAACCTCAGTCCTACTCTGTTCTCAGTGTTACAGTTGTTCTCAGTCCTACTCTGTTACTCAGTTACTCAGTTGAACCTCACTTTGAAACTTACTCTGTTACGCAGTTGAAACTCACTTGTAGCTCAGTCTACATGCCGCCAAGCGCAGTTACAGCCAGTTACAGTTTTACTCAATTGTCAATTGTAGCACAATGGAAATAAGTTGCAATCAGTATGCAGCAAATATGCAGCAGTACGAGACAGCGTGTAAGCCGCAGACAGAAGTCTTCAAATAAGCTACGTGCAGTCTTCGGGTGAAACTTCAGTCAGCTACAGCCAGGGTGAAGCAAGTTCGTCAAGGCATAACGCATGACGGGTCTATTCATCGAGACGCCGAACAAGGACTGGTATGTGTAATAGAAACAGTAAATATGTTTGTATGAATAATAGTCGTGATATAGGAATAATCAGCCGCACGAACTATGACGTGTTCAGTTATGAAGCACCGTATAGACTAACGGTAGCATTATTGTATATAATTATTTGTGAAAGTGTTGAACTTTATTAAGCGCAGTGTGTATTGTATGAACTAATCGTATATGTGTAACTACGATAGAATGCGCTAAAGAAACTTTACTAAGTGTTTGGTATTGCCATGAGAGTACCAGATGGTAACGCTTACTGTAGGAGTAATGATCGTCACAAAAACTGTTGGAGAGTTCCGAGAGCAGATAACCAGACTTTCAATCAGGAGTTGGTAACGTAAGATGCCGTCGACACCTGCAATTTCGATCTCTGCTAGGGAATCTCAGCATTGAAGTGTGTATAAGTGACGAGTGTTCAGTGTAATGTATGTGTAAAAATATCATTTAAAGTAGTGTTTGATGAAGTGTTTCACATGTTTAGGGAGTGATAACTTCCTGAAAGGTATGCAACGTGTCGTGTTGGTGATAGAAATGTATAATCAAATGTGTGTAAACAAGAGAAATATGTCGCGTTAAACCCATTATGGCGGGCGACATGGAAGAATATGATTGGTTGGAGCCACCTTAGATGCCTATAGAGATGTAAGTACCCCACAAATTATGGTTATAATTATGTAGAAGTATGGACCGATGCATGTCTGTGATTCCGTAAAGATATTGTGAATTCCTTATAGATGCCAGTAAAAGTCAGTTAGGAGGCTGATCCTCCATGTTTAATCAGTATTGAGTTGATTTTTATAGAGTTGAAATGATGATTTGCATCATTAAGTGGAGTAATTATTCCCACTATGAATTAAGAATGGCAATCAGTTATGTAAATGTAACGAACGCGATTGTTCGAGTTTAAAACGTTTAGCTATGTCGGAAAATTTGGTAATTTATGTGAGAATAATAATAAATAATGATTTTGGTCATTTATGTCAATGAGATTTTCAATAATAATAATAAATAATGATTTTGGTCATTTATGTCAGTGAGAAATGATGATAATAATAATAATGGTTATTAAGAGTATGAATGAACACATCAGGAAACAAATAAAATGTTGTAAGCGAGAATTATTAACGCTAATTGCAAGACTTATCAATCTGAGCAGGAAGATGTTACAATGAGATTACATTTCAGTAATTATGAAAAGAAGTTTTATATCAGAATATTGCATATATTCGGTAATGATACCAGTAATGAAAGAGCTTTTAGTGGATTGAATTTGCAGCTTAATTGAGAAGCTTATAGAGTAAATGTCAGATTTCTCTTAATATTATAGGTCGGTGTGTCGTAGCATGGAGCATTAGGGGCCAGATAGTCTATTCTACGTATGAATTCTCCTATGTCGTGGACATTGTTGGAGACATTATTTGCCAGAGTTTTAGTGAATGGACCCTAGCTCTGAAGAAAGGATTGAAATGTGTTCCGGGCTGGAATCTTGTAAGAGTCGAGGAAACAAGGACACCTCGCAGCTCTATGATTTCCCGAGAACTTATGATGAGTTATTTACGCTCGTGGGCAGCGAAAACTCATGGCGACAGTGGTTTTGTGCGCCTATATTATACTTGAGACATCGGTCACCGCCAGGCTCATGCATTACGAACCCCGAACCTTCATGTTGAATGGACCCATGTGAGGCCATTAATTAATCGTTATCCTCGACGTAGGAATAATTACAAAAGCTCATTCAATACCTGTTGGCATAATAGTCAATTAAGATCCTTTGGGAACATGTGTGCCGGTTAGGACACAGTATTTGTCTTGTAAATCTCCACTGCTTAGAGAGGGAAGCTTTCAAACTTTTAGAAAGGTCGAGATAATTGGTGGAACGACCCATCCCACTTTCTATTGTGTAGCGATTTCTTTAGCCGAGGGTCGGTGCCAACCACTCGAACCGCTCAGGCAAGTTATAAAGGGAAGAGATTCTAGACCTTGTTAAAATGACATATAATGCGAGATTGTTATGTTGAGGATTATAGCCATGTGGTTTATGAACACATGGATAATTATAGTTCATCCTGATGGTTCATTAATTTAGCTATCTGACGAATAGTTACATGATATATTTGTACCGTCACTGGAACCAAGTCATGTAGTTGGTTACTAGATGCCAATCGCCATGAGTGCGAGGCAGTCTATCGTACAATCCGACATAAGCTATAACGTAACGTTTTATCTAGGAATCACAGACAGCATGCGGTGAAACCATATAATTGAAGGATGTGTCGGGGGTAGCTTACATAATTATGGAGTTGCACGTTGATTTTGGTGCAACGTCCAAATAGGTAAATGCATGCAAAGCATTTCATGGGTGAGAAGAAAAATATTAAAACACGCACGGCACACATAATTGTTTAACATAAAGAGGTTTAAGGAATAATCCTTGTTGTAATATTAAAGAAGTCACATTGTATGACTGTTATGTTAATGTACATTTGTTTTGAAGTCGTAGGTGCATCAGCGCACTAGTATATCCTTGTGAAGTTCACAGAAGGGTAAAGCATTATGGCTAGTTATGACTTTGTTGTGATTTCATAGTTGTTTACTTATGGATTGTGGAAGTAAAAATTTTGTTTGTTTGATTTTATGTTTTTTTTGGGTATTGTTTTGTGTTTGAAGCCATGAGTTATTTTAATGAATTAAAGTTTTAGAATAGAGTTGTGCTTTATCATTGTAGAGTTGATACCTTTTTGCCTCAAATCCAAAATATGCACTGCAAAATTGGGGTTACCGTACACGCCTGAGAGCTGATGCTAGTTGGAGGCGGATGCATATTATCCAACGAGATTACTCACATGGGTACACAAGTTACTATAACAATCTCCATTACTTACGATTTAAATGGCTAGGCTATCCTCCAAATGACTCTCATACATTTATCTGTCATTAGACTTTATTTTTTCTTCGGTGATGGGGATACGGACTAGGATAATTTCTAAGTGCCTCTAATTTGTATGCTACATTGAACTGTTAGAAAGTGCAAGGCTGATATTGATTCAATAAACAGATTAATAATTTCTTCGAAGAATATCTCAGTGTTGTTGGAGCAGAGACAAAGCTCACGTGCTCCATGACACGTAGACCACAAGGTCCATACGGGGTCACTCTCTGCTCGCCCGACCTCAAAACAGTGACGCGCAAAACTGTAGAGTCAACTCGCAGCTTATATTCTACACGATGCGGGGATATTCCACTGGCACAGCTCTGGTTGATTTGAGAGGTAGAGCATCGGCCTCTCGGAGCACGTTCATTACTCACAAAGGAAAGAGATTGAGTTCCGTCATCTTCAGCAGATTAAAAGAAAAAAATATTGCCTACGACTCGCAATTTTGTAAATTATATTTTAAAGACGTTAGTGACATGCACAACCGAAACTGAAGTCTAAGTAAAATATTATTTTGACATTTATGGATAATTAAGAACAAACTAAGTTTGTAATATTACGTGGCCGTAAATCTCGCGATCATGAGCTACGGGACCATCTTTTTACGTGGAATCCGAACCACAGGATATCACTTTGAAAATCTTACATCCATTGACCGAGAATCGAACCCGGTACGCAGTAGTAAGAGGCAAGCAGCTTGACCGCTGCACTACCACCCCCTAAATTAAGAACAGACAACACTTTGGTGATCATTATGGGTGTGTGCCTGGGGCAAGAGGCCAGAAAGGACTGTGCGATGAAATGACAAGATAAGAAAGATCAACTCGGAAGATTAGCTGGCGCATTTTGCCAACACCAGGCAGATGCTTGCATACTAGACTGGATGCTGAAAGGCAAAACAGTCTCAAATTAATATGCATGTAATAATAATAATAATAATAATAATAATAATAATAATAAAAACTCCACTATACCGGTCGCAAGCCCGGGGCCTCTTCTTGCAAGAGTCGAGGAGAATGGCTTGAACCGAATCTCTCGGAAGTAAGGGCATTATCAACTCGAGTTAACAAGTTAGAAATGGCTTATCAACTAACCAAGAACACATATAATAAGAAGTGTCTCTCCCGAAAGACTAAAATGAGACACTACCAGACAGTTATACGTCCAGAAGCCTTATATGCTTCAGAATGTCTAGTATTCAACCGGAATAGACTCACGGACAAACTCGAAGTACAGGAGAGAAAGATAATGAGGAAGATATTGGGACCTGTTAAGTTAGGTAATGAATACAGAAGGCGTCCTAGTCAAGAGCTCTACACGTACTGTGAAAGAATCACGGATGTTGTTAGAAAACGACGTCTAGCATTTTATGGACACGTCTATGCATCCTACCAGGTTGACCAATCAGCTCCTCGGTTACTGGCAAAAGCGGAAGACCAAGTCACCATGGTTGTGGGAAGTGAGCACAGATCTGCAAGAACTTGGAGGGACGGAAAGAGTCTTAAAAGACCGGACATCTCTCAGGAAGATGCTTCAGCAATTGAGGTTCCAGGACAAACCGCCAAGAAAGAAAACAGGTGCCCTCTGGACCCAGGAGAGGAGGGAACAACACAGCCAGAGGATGCGTAACTACTGGGCAAACATCAAAGCCCACTCCAAATGCAACAGTTGAACGTCGTGGTCCATAGATGGCCTATTCGAAACAAGAAGAAGAATAATAATAAAAGTATTTTGCCTTGAGCAGCAAAAGTAATATTTTTTCAAATATTAATGACGAGTGTGGAACTAATAGTATGCTAATTTCATTATGTGTTAAGTGAGACACCATATCAGACGATCTAAAGAGTAATTCCGCAAATAAGACCAATCACCGTAAAATCAGGCGTGTCATGCATTAAGATTGCGCCTGCTACTCACTGATGCATCCCACTCCTCTCTGCTGTTGTGAGTCAAGTATATCCAGTGGAGCTACTTCCGATACAAACATTGACCGACCTTGGCACTTGCAAGGAGAAATTATTGTTGTAGTTGTTATTCCTTGTCCCCAGATTTTGAACTTTATTTGAGTGCTGCAGAAAGCCTCTCAGAGAGTTGTGGGTTGAAGAACCCTGTCCTATGAGTTTTATTTTGAGTATTGGAGACCGTAGTTATCAGTCCCGTGTATTCGAGTGAGTAGGATTTATCCGATAACTTGTGTTCGTGCTAATGTTCGTACTGGTAATAGAGACTATTTATTTATGTAATGATTTATTAACATGTTCTTTTTTCAATGGCACAGTTTTAGTTACAAGGTCTTCTCTTGCACAAAACAAATATAATGACAATACATTATACAATTGAGAAGGAGGCGGTCGTGGCCTTAAATTAGGAACCATGCCGGCATTTACCTATCTGGAGTAGAAGGGGAAAACCACTTCTAAGATGATTGAACTGGGAACTGAATCATAGCGGTCAAGACGTGCACTGAAATTTTGCTTCTTAATATTCTCATGGCACAAATACACGTATTAGCGACACGTCTGTAGCTTAGAAATGCGAGATTATGAGCCACTTATAAATGTTGTAGCTATTGTTGTTGTTTCATTTAAGGAGCTTGGACATCGTGGTCATTTGTCCCCGTGTTCTTAGGAGTGTTTGTTTGTTTGTAGAATTTGTCTTATAATATATTTTAATCTGTGTTAAGAGGGGCAAATGACCTCGTAGTTCCTCCCCTTAAAACAACAATAACTAACTAACTAACTAACTAACTTTGTCTTATAGCCTGTGTTATTGTGGTGTCTGCCGCAGTGTGTATATTTGTAGTATAATTCAGATAAGGATTGAGAAGGGGGCGGCCGTGGCTTACAGTTAGGAACCATCCCGACACTTCCCTGAGATAGACGTGGGAAACCACAGAAAACAACTTCCAAGATGGCTAGGGTAGGAATCGAACCCACCTCTTCTCAATTTTGCCTCACGAGGCTGAGTGTATCCCGTTCCATCCCTCAGACCAAAATTACATTTCTTGGCAAAGCCGAGAATCAAACCTGGACCTCCAGAGTGCTAGCCAACAATGTTAGCCGCTACACCAGGAAGTGTCCTCTACATAAAACTACAAGGTAAGGTCCCTTCCCTTCCCTACCCTCATCATTCATACAATTTGTCACTTGTGTTTGGACTCCTAGCTAGAATGTAGGGACTTTTCAGACTGATGTTCTATATGAATATGACACAATTATATTAGTACAGTAGAATCTCGCAAACTCGGCACTCGGTAACCCGGCACTCCGGATTTCTCGGCCACCCTGACAGGAGAAAAAAGTCATGATTATTGTTTGTTTTTGTGTTTCCGCACAGAGCGTTATTATGTTTTCTTTCGTCTTCTCAGTCTTCTCCACTATGGACATTCTGTTTCTTCGCCGTTTTCGTGACGAGGCTTCAAGAAATAGGTTTCAAAGCGAAAAGCAAAAGAACATTACTTTCTTTTTTGAAAAAAAGTAAATGGTAATTTTCATTACCTGAAAAAACAATTTGCGTACACGAATTGTTTTGTACATAATACTGTACAGTGTACATATTATAAGAATAATTTGTAGGCCTAGTTTTTCAAAGTTTTCTTTTATAATTTAATTGTTTCCCTTGATTTTTATGCAGTGCAGTAGTACAGTACTGAACTATATATTCAAGTACTGTAATTGTAGTGGCTTAATCGTTTTAAAACTTGTGTTTCTGTTAAAAACAAATAAATGTACTGCATTGCAATACTTTTAAACCAAAACAAACAGTTTATTTCTTCTTTTGAACACATTTCTCGATAACCCGGCATTTTCGCAAACTCGGCCACCCTTCGGTCCACATTAGGCCGAGTTTGCGAGACTCTACTGTAACACTGACTTCTTTTTATTATTTCCGGTTTTGGTCACCGGAGCTCTAAGCACTTACTTTTTTTTGTTTCCGTTTTTTCTATTTATTTCCAGAGTGTTGTTTCTTTTTGTACATGAAAAGTCACACACACCCAAGAATTAACCACATGGGATTTAATTCCCCATGACCCGGCCGGGAATCAAACCCGAGACTCTTCGGGCCAAAACCTAGCACGCTTACCTAGGCTATTAGCCACGAAACCGGACATAAATTAAGAGTCTTCGACGTTACCAGCAGAGCTACCATATCACTTACTCAATCTCACAATTGTAAGACCCCTTCGTTGTGTAGTGGCTAGGATTGTTGGGCTGTCACCTCAAAGGTCCGAGATCAATTTACAGCTCTGCCAAGAAATTTAATTCTGTTCAGAAAGTTGGAATGGGGTCCACGCAGCCTCGTGAGAGAAAACTGAGAAGAGTTGGGTTTGATTCTTACGTCAGCAGTCACACTGTAGAAGCGGTTTGCGTTCTTTACAATTCGTACTCCAGACAAATGCCGGAACGATACCTGGATCAAGACCAAGGCTTCCTTCTACCCTATTTCTAGTCTAGAATTACGAATACCTACATTAGTACAGCCATTACAATAATGCAGGTTATCAGACAGATTACATACACCCAAGTACACTTGCTTACATGACCATAATGTCACAAAGCCACTATATATCTAGGAGGCCAGTCTCAAATTCTTGAAATCGAAGACCAAGGCCGTAAAATTCTCAGGAAAATATATGGCTCCGTTTATGTTGATGGTATATGGATTAAAAGGAAAACCACAGACTTGTACACAACCAATAAGTTCACAGATACCGTGCGTAAGAGACGATTGAAATTCTATGGTCACATCTGCAGAATGGACAAAACCAGGTATACAAAACAACTGAAAAATGAAAAATCCACAACCTGCTTCCAGTCTCCGACCGGGTCAGGAATGGAATGAATGAAGCCCCCATCTAGCGGCGAGGATATGAACTGTGCCGGCTGCCGAGGCCTGACGCACTCCTCTGGGGCAATGATTAAATGAATGACAGATGAAATGAAATGATAGTGGAGAGTGTTGCTGGAATGAAATGTTGACAGGGAAAACCGGAGTACCCGGAGAAAAACCTGTCTGCCTCCGTTTTGTCCAGCACAGATCTTACATGGAGTGACCGGGATTTGAACCACGGACTCAGCGGTGAGAGGCCGGCGTGCTGCCGCCTAAGCCACGAAGGCTTATGCAAAACAACTGCTTGATATAATAAATTCAAAGAAGGTCAAAATCTGTTGGTTAGAAGAAATCAAACAGGACTTATAAACATCATAGAAGATATCATCATGAATCGCAAGGCTTTTGGAACTCTAGTTACAAATCACTCTTTCACCGAAAGAGCTAAAATGACCACTGGAAAAAATGGACGGAAGAACGTAAGAAGAGACATAGCGAGTTCATGAGTATATTTTGGGAGGAGAAGAAGAGGAAAACACCATCAACCCGAGTCAATAACTTCAAAAGTGCTCCTTAAGTGAGCAAATCGAAGAAAGAATAATAATAATGGATGACAACAGACTGACAAAAATAATGTTTGAATTTTTCAGGAAGAGAAAGACAGATGGTTGGTTGGTTCCTTAGTTTAGGGCCTACGACAACGCGGTCATGTAGCCCCATGTACTTTGGGTGTGTGTAGAATCTGTCTGATAACCGGTGTTAATTGTGATGACTGTATTAGTGTGTGTTATCTGTTTTTAATTCAAGTAAGGACTGCAGACGATAATTTGAAGTACGGTAGTTCCTACTTTCGCTACCAAATGCTACCGTCCACGACACCTAGCTGTGAACTTGGCTACTACTAGATGCCATCGCAACCAGTGCCCGGTGACGAACGTTGGAACATCAGAGCATTAATCAAACCTAACCTACAAATTTTGCTTCACACAAGTTTAGTTAGTGAAAGAGTTCTTTTACGTGCCATAAATCAATGACATGGGCCCGCCGGCTTTACTTCCCCTCTGAAGGAAGGCATACTGAGGGATTTTAACGCTGTTTAAGAATCCGACAACTTCGGCCGGGTTTGAACCCGCGACCTTGGGCATAGAAGCTCAGCATGCTACCAACTACGCCACCGAAGCCACCGAGAGAGAGCTCAAATGGTTTCGAGAAGTGAGAACGGACCTAGCCAATATAGGGGTACAAGAGGATAAGGAGAAATTTAGACGAGACGAGGAAGGAGCCAGTGACTAAGAAAATAACCTACACAGAAGAACAGGAGCAAAGTAGGAGAAAGGATGAGAAGATACAGGGTCTTTATATTTGCTTAGCTAGGACATTCTCACTCTCGCGCTCCGCCAGTGACGGCTCAGTTGCCGGCGACCGCGCGCGCATTTGTACGACAGGATACGGTGCTTAGAATCAGTATCATGCATTTTTACTCACCATGATTGCAGTAGATGCTGAAAATGTTCCCCATCCGCTGCCAAACATAATGGGCAACTCCTTATGAAGTTTCCGGTTAATCCGGTTAATTTAGCTTCAGTAAGGAAATAACGACTTTTACGTCTATTTTTATTGTTTACTGAACCTGAAGTTAGCCAGTTGTTTTATTGTACGATTTATAGGAGTGGGTCTCCCTGGAAATTTCACTCGAAACTTTTGTCTTGTTCTAACGCACGATTTCCTGCACTTTATGTACGTATTGTGCAGATATACACGTTCACGTAACGAATATTTCACATAAGGCACTGCAGCACTATACACAATCACAATAAAATAAATGGCTAATTTGAGATTCAAACGTACAGATTCAGTAATCGATAAAAAATAAGACGTAAAAGTCGTTATTTCCTTACTGAAGCTAAATTAACCTTAGTAACCGAAAACTTCATAAAGAGATGCCGATTATGTTTGGCAGCGGATGGGGACAGTTTGAGCACGTACTGTAAGCATGGTGAGTAAAAATGCATAATACTGATTTTAAGCACTGTATTCTGCCGTACATACGCGCGCGTGGAAGCCGGCAACTGAGCCGTCACTGGCGGAGCGCGTGAGCGAGAATGTCCTAGCCAAGCAAATATAAAGACCCTGTATTGGCAGAGAGTCAAGGCAGAGAAGGCAAAATATAATGCAAAGACTGTCGAGCGTGGTCCATACAAGGCGAGACGAAAATAAATAATAACGGATTAAGGAAGTTTATAAAGATCTAGAAAGTTCCAACATTCAGGACGTTCAGATCTTAGATAGGGATACATATCGGACCATTATTCAAAATTTTGAAGGGCTCCAAGACTAAAGAACTGTGAAGACTGGAAGAGCCTGGATGGATGAACATAAGCAGCAGCATAGTGTCCATATGAAGGAATACTGGAGAAAGAGGGAGCTAAAGACGAAGAAGAAATGAAATTGTAGCGTGATCCTCAGTGGTCTATTCGCAAATGAAATAATAATAATAATAATCATCATAATAACAGTAATAATGAGGAAAAGAAGAATTTCATTTTATGGCCACATGACACGAATGAACTCTGTGAGATTGACAAACAAGATCCTTACCTACTTTCTAGAGAAGAAAACTAAGGGGGCTTGGTTCACTGAGGTAGGCAGAGATGTACAAGAAATGGGGGTTTCATGTGACGATGTGCAGGAGTGTGTGTCACTTAATATGAAACTGACAACTCACCGGGGTTTCCTAGAAAAGCCTAAGCTTAAAACATGCATGAAGTGGACGGAAGAAAGGAAGCAACAACATTAAGAATTAATGCGACAGTACTGGGCGAATACTAAAGCTCAACGCAGAAACCAGTTGAAATGACGTGGTCCATTGTTGACCGAAACGCAACAAGAATAATACCGGTAATAATAATAATAATAATAATAATAATAATAATAATAATAATAATAATAATAATAATAATAATAATACAGTTATTTTTATGTCCCTTTTAACTACTGCGGCTCTTTGAGATGGCGGTGTGCCGGAATTTTGCTCCAAAGGGGAACTTTAACGTGCCAGTAAATCTCCTGACACGGCTCCCTCGCATTTGCGCACTCTCAAATGCCAGTTGACTGCGCCAGGATTCGATCTTGTAACCTTGGGCACAGTAGGCGAGAATGTTACCGCTGAGCCACGCAGCCAGCCTATAACAAAACCTGTGGCTCCTGTCGCCGAATACGTGTTTATAGGCTACGTAAGGTGGCTTCGGTGACAGTTGGTAGCATGCTGAGCTTCCATGCCCAAGTTCGCGGGTTGAAATCCGGCCGAAGTCGTCGGATTTTTCAACAACGTTAAAAATCCCTCAGTATGCCTTCATTCGGAGGGGAAGTAAATCTGGCGGCCCCATGTCATAGATTTATGGCATGTAAAAGAACATTCCACTAACTAAACTTGTGTGAAGCAAAATTTGTAGGTTAGGTTTGATTAATGCTTTTAAGTTCCAACGTTCGTCACCAGGCGCTGGTTGCGATGGCATCTTGTAGTAGCCATGTTCACAGTTAGGAGCTACGTTACCTGAAATTATCGTCTCCAGTCCTTACTTGAATTAAAAACAGATAACACACACTAATACAGTCATCACAATTAACGCCGGTTATCAGACAGATTCTACACACACCCAAAGTACACGGGGCTACATGACCGCGTTGTCGCAGCCCCTTAACTGAGGAACCAACCAGTGTTTATACGTTGAATCTTAGCCACATTTCTCGAGAAGTGAGTATGTTGAAGGCCACTTGCCCATCCCATCTGATTATGAAATACACTGTGCATTCATGATAAGAGGCGGTGGCATTTCACATGGGAGACCTGCCTTTCCTGTGGTTGACCTTCACAGACTTGCTGGGTAGGCTACCTCTTCAAGAGCCTTGTAAACAAACACTAGTGTTGTGTTGTGCTGACACAGTAAGTCATTCATGATACAACGGGTGCTTGCCACTTCCGGTCCCTGGAACTGATCTTCGAACAGAACTTGAATATAGAGCATCACTGCCAGAAACATTCAAAATTCCTGACTCTCAAATTTGTGACAAAAAAGATACAGTCAGTCTAAGAGACTAAACTTTATATCATTTCAAATGACGCATGCTACAAATGCTACACATGTTAGAAAGGCTCAGGAGGGCTCTTTCGACAGACTCCATTACCCATTAACTTAGGCTTCCCGCGCGGGGAACGGAGAGCGGGAGGTGCACTCTGATGGATGACGTCACGCACTCGCCGTCTCCGTATCGCATAACGCCAGACCCCAGGATTAAACTCAGACTCAACAGACTCCATTACCCTTTAACTTAGGCTTCCTGCGTGGGGAACGGAGAGCGGGAGGTGCACTCTGCTGCATGACGTCACGCACTCGCCGTCTCCGTATCGCATAACGCCAGACTCCAGGAGTAAACTCAGACTCGGTGCATATGCACTGAACAACATGATGACATCGTACACGCCGTAACCGTAACGCATAACGGTAGACCAAAGCATAACGATGGAGTCGACAAGATCACTTGAAATGATAAAAAAATGATGATGATTAATTGTTGTCTTAAGGGACATAACATGTAGGTTTTTGGCCCCTAATGGTTTGGATGATAGTGATAATGATGATGTAATATAAGCTATAACTAAAACTAATTACACACTTACATAATAGAAGAAGAAATGGAAATCAAAAGAAGAATAAGATAATTAAACGAAGATATAAAAAGAAATGCCCCTAACCCTCGAGGACTGAGGGACCTGGAGGGAAGGAGAGCCAGGAAAGGCAGAGAGGAAAGGGAAAGAAGAGAGGGACCGCCCCAAAGTCAGTGGAAAAGGGGGCCCAGCTCAGGAAACCCTTGGGGTCGCCAACTCCCGAACACAGCACCCGTGAGCCCTTGAGGTTGTAGCACTATCCAGGGTGCACCAGAAGTGATGGAGCTACACACACCCTGCCTCCTTGAGGGTCTTGAGCAGAAGGCAGGAGATACAATAAAAGGAAGCAAGAGGTCTGACCTCTCGAAGAATGATGTATCAGGAAAGATGAGACAAGGGCCAATTAAGGCGGGAAAGTGAAAGTCTCCCTAGGCCTCGGATACCCTAATACCGTCGGGGTCGACCCTGACCGTGCCCTTCAAATTTGATTACGTCTCACCAATCCAAATTGGCGGTTGTGCGAAATATTTCACCGGCATTCTATATCTCCGTAACTATTACTGATATCACTCTGAAATTTTGTACGGTGATAAAGGGTACTACTAGAAGTTCACATATGAGACTTTCAAAAACCTTTTAAGTTCACAACGAACATGGCGGTCAAGCGAAGTTGAAACGTTTAAATAGACTTTTCTCGTGATTTAACCATCCAAACGCAATGAAACTTGGTACAGCACATGTTTAAACACATTGTAATGCACTGGCATCTAATTAAGTTCAATTGTTTACATAACCTCAAGATTGCGGCTGTGCGAAATATTTCACCGGCATTCTATATCTCCGAAAATATTACTGATATCACCCTGAATGTTTTACGGTGATAAAGAGTAGCCTACTACTAGACGTTCAGCTATGAGATTTACAAAAACCTGTAAAGTACAAAACGAACATGGCGGTCAAGCGAAGATGAAACATATTAATAGACCTTTCTCGCGATTTAACCATCTGAGCGCAGTGAAATATGGTACAGTAAATGTCTATACACATGGAAATGCACTGTCATCTAATTCAGTTCATTTGTTCACATAACCTCAAGATGGCAACTGTGCGTAATTTAAAAATTAAATTTTCATTTCCTGTGTATTAATCATGCGATTGAAGTGAACGTTTGAATAATGAACCTACGCAAAAATCGTCATCTAATAGTGCATAACTCTATGGCCTACATATATAAAAATCCAACATGGCGACCATCCGAAATATTTAGACGGTTATCAATACTGTATCTATTAATCTATGATAGCAATCAAACTGAAATTTTGTATGTTGATAGAGGCTATGAACATAAGTTCATCTATGGGACTTTAAATAACCAGGTGAGCACAAATCCAACATGGTGGCGACGCGAAATATAAATATTTAAATGGACGTTTCTCGCGATTTAACCATCCGAGCGCAGAGAAACTAGGTACGGTAAATGCTTATACAAATTTTAATCCACTGGCATGTAATTTATTTCTGTGCGAAATTTTAAAATCCCGTTTTTATTATTTCTTGAGTTTAAATCATGCGATTGAAGTTTGAATAATATATCTACGCAATAATCTTCTTCTAATAGTACATAATAACTCTATGGCCTACATATATAAAAATCCTATATGGCGACCATCTGAAATATTTAGACAGTTCTCAATATCTACGAATGTACAGTATTACAGCAATCAAACTGAAATTTTGTATGTTGATAGAGGCAATTAACATAAGTGGGATATATCAAAATAGGCTGTATAGTTCTTCACGGACCTACTTGTTATTTATTTAATTACCCTCGTACAGTGAAATAACGAATTTTATTTAATTAATTGACTTGGATTAAATTAATTAATTAATTAATTAATCGCCGAAGCTATTTCTTAGAAGAATCTAGAACAAAATAATTGATTTTTCTCAGGCTGATACCAGGAACCGTTATCTGGTTATCATAGCCCTGTTTTTGGACCTGTCCGGGGGATTAAGCTCCCCAACCTTGGTTGTGATTGGGAGCCAGTGGCCCCACCACAGTGCCATCACTTCCCTATGATAATTTAATTATAATAGAATTTGTTTTAGAATCAACATATTACTGAGCCACCGTGGCTTAGGCGGCAGCACGCCGGCCTCTCACCACTGAGTCCGTAGTTCAAATCCCGGTCACTCCACGTGAGATCTTCGCTGGACAAAATGGAGGTAGACAGGATTTTCTCCTGGTACTCCGGTTTTTCCTGTCAAGAATTTCATTCACGCAACACTCTCCACTTTGATTTCATGTCATCTGTCATTCATTTAATCATTGCCTCAGAGGAGTGTGACAGGCTTCGGCAGCCGGCACAGTTCATATCCTCGCCGCTAGATGGGGGCTTCATTCCATCCCTGACTCGGTCGGATGACTGGAACAGGCTGTGGATTTTCATTCATCAACATATTACTGTAGTTTACGGGTAGGAAGTAGATTTTGTGTTAACCATTGCCTTTTAAGCCTTTTGAAGCTTAAGAGTTTTTATGACCTCATAAGAAGCAAAGATGTAGAGTTGAGGAAGAAACTGGAATTAACAAAGCACATCATAGTTTAATAGAAAGCAAAACTAACACTGACTGATCAGTGGACCATGAATGGGTTGAACCCATTCGGTATCAGCAATTATCTTGTACAGTGATGGATTAAGAGAGATTCTTAACTCCGTACGAGCTTGTCAATCTCTCCCCTCAAATTATGTTAATTCTGCACTAAGGGTGCAAAGCACCTCCTGAAACAAATCGGTTGAAAGAAAGTTAGTTAGTTGAAATACTGTTGCTGTAATAGATTCGTAGATATTGACAACCGGTGAATTTTTTCGGATAATCGCCATGATAGATTATCATAGATTTTCGCATATTCGAATAGTATTTGATGAAAATAGACTAAAAGCAAACTTAGTATCGATATCTTAGTGATTATTACAACAGCTTAAAATGTGTGCAAGTTTTTCTATGAGATCCTTAGCAGCTGTTACGAAAGGAAAAACAGAATATTGATACCAGGCGTGAACCGTAGAGGTTGTAGCACTATCCTTGGTGCTCCATGCTTGTTGGGATTACACAAATCCTTCCTCCTTTAGGACCTCTAACAGAAGGCACCAGGAAAGATGAGATAAGAGCCAATTAAGACGGGAAAATAAAAGGCACCGTGTCCTCCGACACCCTGATACCGTCGGAGGCGGAAGAGAACAAGAGTTAACTAGGGACGGTCGACAGGATAGACGAAAAAGTGACAGTCAGTCTGAAAGACTAGACTTTGTATCATTTTAAATGCTACAAATGCTGAAAAATGCTAGAAAGGCTTCGCTCGAAGCCAAAGACTCTTGACATGTTAGAAAATTATCTGCATAATACTTATCTTGCTTATCTTGTTTCAAATTACTCGCGAACCGCAAGTGCAAACCAAGGGCAAAGCAAGGTCAAGCACGCGGGATGCCGTCACGCTCACCAGAGCGCGCGGGGACGTGCCCCTTCCATCCAGTCTAAAACCACTTATAGTGGGCGATGTATTGAAGATAGAGATATGCTCCCGCGGACTTTTTTGTAGAACTTTTCATGCTGACCAATTCTTACGCTCATAGTATATTGATATTTTTAACGGTTCGCCCAGCGTAAGCTTAAGAAGCGCACGGACGCCAAGTTTGTTTTCGACTTTTTCACGGAAATCGTTACTGCTTGGCTTCCTTTGATCATACATAAATTATTTTCTACAGAATCTTTCCTCGAGATATCCTTTACAGAATGGTGAAAACCACATCAAAATCCATCCAGTGGTTCTCGAGATTACCGGTGACATCCAAGAATCGGGGATCTTTGTCGTATACTAACGAAGTAGAGATTGTTGGGGAACACATGCACCAAGCGGTACTAGAACGTCACACACCTCAGTGCATCTGGGTACATTTCGTCCCGTCACCGTAACGTAACGCCAGACCCCAGCGTAACGACGAAGTCGACAAGATCATTTAAAATGATAAAAAGTGGAGCCTGGCACAATGAAGTAAGTGGTGGGACGGCTCAGCTGGGGTCCCGTGGTCGCCAACTCATGTCCACTAGCTGCTATCTCCCTGGGGGAAATTTGACTGATATCCTGTATTATTGTAATGGCTGAAGCAGCGTATGTAAATGTAATTATTTGAGTATTGGGCTAGTCTTTAACAAAGGCCGCATTTATGTATAAGGTGAGTGAGACAGAACTAGGAACAAAATCACACTCAGGATAGCCATTTTCAGCCTCAAACTAGTTACTCAGTCCAGTCACAGTGGTGGGTGTCAACTAATATTTCCTTTCCTATCAATATCGATGACCATTTAGTTCGTCCTATTGCTATGCAAGCGATTATGAGTAAATTATTATTATTATTATTAATAATAATAATAATAATAATAATGATATAAGTTGATAGACCTTAACGTAGATATACGAGTACATTTCTGTAAGTGAACTGAGAAAACAGTGGTCATTGCTACAACCAGAATACAGTAGTTAGGAAATTTATGGACTAGTGATAATGGTTTTTATGTGTCATGATTATGTTCTTATAATCTGTTTAGTATTTTTCGGATACTGTTCTGAGAGTTAAGTAAATAATAATAGTAGTAATAACAAGTACTTCCGTGAAGAACTAAAGCCTATTTTCATATATACTACTTATGTTAATTGCCACTATCAACATACAAAATTTCAGTTTGATTGATGTAATAGATTCGTAGATATTGAGAACCGACTAAATATTGCGGATGGTCGCCATGTTGGATTTTTATATATGCAGGTCTTAGAGTTATGTACTGTTACATGAAGATTATTGTGTACGTGTAGCATTCAAACTTCAATCGCATGATTAGGACACAAGAAGTAACAAGGAGATTTTAAAATTTCGCACAGCTGCCATCTTGTGGTTATGGAAACAATTGAACTAAATTAGATACCAGTGCATTACAATGTGTATAAACATTTGCTGTACCAAGTTTCATTGTGTTTGGATCATTAAATCGCGAGAAAAGTCTATTTAAAACTTTCAACTTCGCTTTGCCACCATGTTCGTTTTGTAGTTAACCGGGTTTTTAAAGTCTCATAGATGAACTTCAAGTAGTGCCCTTTATCTCCGTACAACATTTCAGGGTGATACCGGTAATAGTTTCAGAGATATAGAATGCCGGTGAAATATTTCGCACAGCCGCCATCTTGAGGTTATGTAAACAATTGAACGAAGTTAGATGCCAGTGCATTACAATGTGTATAAACATAAACTGTAGCTCTACCAAGTTTCATTGCGTTTGGTTGGTTAAATCGCGAGAAACGTCTATTTAAAAGTCTCAACTTCGCTTGACCGCCATGTTGGTTTTGTAGTTACCAGGTTTTCAATAGTCACATAGGTGAACTTAGACGTTCCCTTTATCACCGTACAAAATTCCAGGGTGATATCGGTAATAGTTTCGGAGATATTGAATGCTGGTGAAATATTTCGCACAGCGGCCATGTTAGATTGGTGAGACGTAACAAAATTTGAAGGGCACGGTCGGGGTCGTCCGGAATAGTGCTATGATCTTACCGAGTTTCATTGAAATCGCTCCAGCCGTTTAGATTTTATTAGTCGGGACACACACACGAATCACACACGCACACACAGACAGACAGACACACGGACAAAAGGTATTCTCATAAGCCTATTTTTTTTCATAAATGAAAATAGGCTAAAAATAATAATACCTCGAGTATGACACAAACAGGACCTCGCTTGGAAAATAGAGATTGAAGAGGTTGAGGGTTTCCAGGAAATATACAAGGGGAAAATAAAATTTATTGTGTAGAATAGGAAGAAAGAAAGAAAGAAAGAAAGAATATGGTGTAAGGTTGAAGAGATATTGGAGAAAGACAAGCAATAAAATAAATAAAACCCTGTAAATTGCATTTTGTCAATGAGCAGATGTGATTTTGTTATCTACTGCACGTCCTTGAAACTTGTCGCCCCCAGAGTCCTGAGCCGATTTTCGATTTCGACTTGGCATTACATTGACAATACCCGTCATTGCCTGGTAATAACGTCTAGCAATGTAAATTGTATAATGTTGACACGGACTAACCTGAAAATGAATTTATATTAGTAAGAGCAATTAATGCATAAGCTGGAGTATGAAGATACTTTTTCTGCTTTTCTAATGTATGAACCACCCGTATAAGTCAGGTAAGTAAAGCTAGCAAGTATTATAATACTAGCACTCCTTCAAATTGTAAAAAGAAACCAAAAAAACTTATCTTTCCAAAAAAAACGTTTAATATCTCCACTTTGACCCGCAATAAAACGATTACAATCGTTCTTAATTGATTAAAAAAGTCCACCCTGTGGGGATCGAAACTGGAGCGTCTGCTCAGGAATCTAACACCATAGCAAATAGCTTATAAAAATAATAGCGGGAACTCGGCCGTAAAAGCATGCGCTCGCCTGGAGACAGCGATCACAGTGCCATCTCTTGGTGCGAGTTGACAGCAGTACTCTCCTTGCCACCGACCGAAATTGCATTGTGAAGTTAACATATGTCTCGGCTTGATATTTAGGCAGCAAATAATTTAAAGATTAGTGTTAAAAGAAACAAAAGATACTTGGTTCTGTACAATTTATATAGAATTCTAAAAAATACTGACATGGTATTGGTGTGGGTTACTGAAGTCTGGAATATGCCCATACATACCCGTAAGCATTTTTGACAGTCAACGGAAAGGACATTGAGCGAGTTGAGTCCTTCCTCTACCTTGGAAGTATAGTCACAAATGATGGGGGAGCAGTGGAAGATGTTCGAAGCCGTATCAGGAAGGCAAATGGTGCCTTTGTCCAGCTCTACCCCATCTGGAGAAATAGAAACATTTCCAGGAAGACCAAGCTCCGCCTTTTCAATAGCAACGTAAAGTCGATTCTTCTCTACGGCTGTGAAACATGGAAAGTCACAAAACTGATCAACAACCAGCTACAGGTGTTCATTAACAGATGTCTGCGTCGCATCATGAATGTGAGGTGGCCGGACATAATCTCAAATGAAGATCTTGGGACCATCACCAATCAACAACCGATTAGCATCCAGATCAAGGAGAGGAAATGGCGCTGGATTGGTCACACACTAAGGAAGCCGGACGGAGCTATTGAGAGGGCGGCGCTAGACTGGAATCCTCAAGGCGCCAGGAAGCGAGGTCGACCTAAGAAGACCTGAAAGAGGACGATCGAAAATGAAATTGCAGAGGAGAACAAGAACTGGAGTCAAGTGAAGAGAATGGCCAGGAACCGTACTGCGTGGAGAAATTTCGCCAAGGCCCTATTCTCCGGAAGGAGCGGCAGGAATTAATTCAAATAATTACCCGTAAGCATTTACACTTATTGATGTGTTACTTTTCGTAATTTAACACTTCCTATGTTTACATACGATTCAGAAGAATCATTTGTCTTATTCACAAATGCCTTTATGAAGACTGCAAAATATCTGCTAGCCAACAACAGAATACAGTTCTTGCATACTCCCTCCGGTGTGGCACATTCACTCATAAGTAAATTAACCATCTTGATTTTGACCCCATGCGTGCTTTCAATCAAAAATTGATCAAAATTGCATCTAAATATTTCTGACATTTTGTGTGACAGATCGTGAGCACACTCATTAGGGAAAAGCATTTCCTACTTACATTTCCTTATTTCTTGGGAACCGGAAGAAAGATTTTGGGTCACTTTGTTGTTTATGATTATTACAGTCATATGTGGCACAAATACTCCCCGTACCAACCATTACAATTGGATAATTAGATCATCCACAGGTCAATAATTTCTTATAATTGTTTGGTTGGATCTCACGGTGGTAAATGCCAACTCGGACCGCTAGGCGGTGCTGGAGAGCGCTGTGTCCTGTTTTGACGAGGAGTTTCCCCTGTTATCTTTATAAGCTTCTAGAAGACCCGTGCTGCTCCGCAGCATTCACTTCAACAATCCTACCGCACTTCTGTTCATATTACATTGGCATGTCTTCATGCTAGTGAACTGAACAGACATTTACGGTACCGTCGCTTTTTGGTAAATGATGAAGTAGACTTATGAGATCAAATGTGTGGGTGCCTGCCTGTCCTCTGTGTGTGTCCCACTATTTACCCTGCGTAAGCTTAAAAGGCGCACGGACGTCAGGCCGAGGTGAACAGCTAACTCCAAGCACATAAGCTATACTCTTCTCTGAAGAATTAACTCGACACGACTCGGCAGTTTGATGCTGGCTGAAGCTAGGGTGAGTGGTCGCTCGCAAGCTCGTAAACTCACTCTGAAGCTAGTAATTTAAATTTCCACTGAATGGAGATTGCTGGAAGAAATGAAAACGTTAACACACTTGCGGTGGTCGATGTGGGAGCTGTCGCGGACTTTCTTGCCGAACTTTTCATGCTGAACAATTCTCAGAGAATATCGATATTTTTAACTGAACTGTTTACCCAGTGTAAGCTTAAAAGACGCATGGACGTTAGGTTTCTCTTCAACTCAATTCACTGAAATCCTAAATGCTCGGCTTCATTTGGTCATAAAAAATGTTTTCTACCTAATCCTTCATTGAGAAATCCTTTACAGAATGGTGAAAACCGCATCAAAATCCATCAAGTTGCTCTCGAGATTACCCGTTACATCCAAGAATTGAGAACTTTGTTTTATACTAAGTAGATAGAGATATCCACACAATTTAAGGCTACAGCGGTACAATTTTGTGTTTTGTCTACTTATGAACAATGGTATAAATTTAAAATAAAATATGGGTCTCTTATATTTGAAATTAGAGATGTAACTCTTGGTTAACGTATAGAGGTGTGCAAAGTAATAGAATTAAATAAATAATTTTAATTAGTCATAATTACTTTTATTCAAAATCATTTTATTGGCCAACTTCTTTTGTTGTCCTACTTAGTAGTGTTTCCTCTCCCGTGGAATTACAACTTTTCCCATAAGGAATTGCGTCTGGAAACTTTCAGATTATTGGATTCCGAGGGATATCTGAGCTGGGTCCATTTTCAATTTTCCATTGACTTTAGAATTCAAGTCAGGTGATTTCAATGCATAGTTCATGAATCTTTGAATATTTCAATAGCGTTCATCAGTTAAAAGACCCCAAATCCCTCCGCTCTAAACTCACACGTAAAGTAGAGTGAAGTAATAAAACAGAAACGTGTGGCATTTTGCATTTGCAAGGCTCCTCTGTTAGTGGACATTCTAAAAAATCATTTTAATTTGAGTTTCTTAAATGAAAATATAATTAAGAGTCTTGGTTAAACATTTGAGGTAATGTTATCGCCTTGTAAACATACTTAGTGCATTAAACCGTGAAAAGTAAAAATGCAATTTTGGAAAACTGACATCGAATCTAATAATTTGCACATCTCTGTAAAGACAGCTATCGCCTCCACCCCTAGAGATAGAATAGTAAGTAAAGGCGATTGATGAGAAATGAAAAGATAACTCACACAGAAGGAATTAATATTTATTAAGCTGTAAATTTGTTATAGAACCGAGGGAATGAAATAACAGGATGTATGAGAGTAATCACCGATGTAGGACAATAGTATTTTTTTTTACCACTACCACAGGACAGTTATCGTATTAGGGATGCGGACGTCCTTGTATAATGGTTATTTAATCTGTGCCCCGTTTGCTGAGGTCTGTGCTCCTCCGCAACATTCGTTTCAAAATTTTAATAGTACTTCCTTCCATTCGACATTTGCTGTTCGCTTGCCTTTTGGTTCTATTTGAACTTTGACGTCATGAAAGGATTTTGCTCGCGATAGTGGGGCATACAGAAAAGTTGTCCGTGGCTAAACACCGGTTGAGGTAAATAAATGCCTACTTGATCTAGTGTTTGACCTTGAGCTTTATTGATAGTTATACAAAAAGCCAAACGAACTGGAAACTGCCTCATTTTGAAGGAAAATGGCATAGAAGTATCTGATGGCGTAAGGTCAAGGCGAGGGAGTAGGACATTGTTTCCAACATTTACGCCAGTAATAATTTCCAGGTGTAAGCAATTGTCATGCATCTTCCAAACCAACAGTCTAGTACCGTTCAACAGACCTTGGGTAACATTAATATTTCTCAACAAAATCACAAATTGAGCCTTCTTTTACTCGAAAGATATGAGGTGGCAATCCACTTATGCCTATGCTGCCTAAAAATTATATTGGGAATTGTAGAACTTTACTCTCATCTTCAGTAATCAAATTATTCACACTGATGTAAGTTCTCAATGAACCTGGGATTAGGTCTAAAACTATGTCATGATTTCTTTACAATGTTCATTTTTAGGTGGTAAAATCGCTATTTTTGAAAAGCGTGAATTATTTTTCAGCGTGGGACTAATTCTGAATTTTCCCCATCGACGTGAGGGTATTCACGGTTACCAATTTGTATGAAGAAGTTTGCAAAGTCACGTTGATCTGCATCCGCTCGCATATTTTTGTTGAATTTAAAAATTTTGAATAATGGCCACAAAGGAGAGAGCCTTACTGACATTTGGACTGATGCTGCTTTAGATGCGTGAGGCACAACAGGCAATACCTGCCTAAAATCTCCACCTAATATGATAATGTTTCCTCCGAAAGGCACGTCGTTATTCATAATGTCCTTGAGCAACCGATTTACACACATCAACGCGTGCTTATTAGCCATAGAGGCTTCATCCCAGATGATAAGTTTTGCTGAACGAATATAAAAAGCTTCCTTGCTGTTAACTTTTATTCCTGGTACAGAACATTCATGTAAATGTAGAGGTAACTTGAACTGGCTGTGTACAGTAATAACATTGCTGCAATACCAGGCCATGCAACAGAAACGACATTTAACCCCAAATTTGTGCAACTGTGAATCAAGCATTGGTAAAGAAATGTTTTCCCGGTGCCCCCTGGACCGTCAATGAAATATGCATTGCTCATCCTTTCATTTCTGTTTTGTACTAACCCCAAATTTCTGTAATTATAGCCGTTTGGTTTCCATTTGCTTGGTTTATCATCCGACGTAATTGATCCTCATTAAGTTTTGGATAATTCATTGGTAAATTTGTTTGAGGGAAATTATCAATAATAGCTGGCAATTCGATTGAAGTAATGGGAAGACCATGTAGCTTGAATGTATTAGAAATATGTATAAGAGTGAACTGATATGCAATGTTAGGTTCGTGAAACTGCAGATAATCTTCTGATAATGAATTCTTGAAAATTTCCCATAACTATCTTACATTTGAAGGGGTCTGAAAGATACATAATGTAAGAAAACAGTTGTAACTGAGAAGGCATCTGAAATTGTGACGCTTCTACCAAACAACGCTGCCTTTCAGAATGGTCAATCAGTAAACCTCGCTCCTTAGCTGTTTCTTTAAAAGTAGAATAGACAACTGCTTTGTATGTTCGTAGATCCTGGAAGCTGGAAGCACCTATGACGTGAAGCAATAACAGGCGTAAATAATATCTTTCTGTTTCTGTAGGCGAAACATTATACATTCTGCCTATAGTTTTTGAAACATTTTTTCTTTTTTGCCACTAGCAGTTGCTCTTATTCCAGACGCAATGTACTGGTGTTTCAGGATATATATACGGACTTCTGGCTTACGAATCTTGATTTAACTTGAACCACGCTTGTAATTCCTTGTTGCGCAACTGTGCTTGAAGTAAAATATCAGGAGCGTTATCATTTTTAAAATAGATATTTTGCAAGTTTGGCAAGTGAACTGGTAATCGCACGATAGAATGTGACTGTTCATGCATGTGAAATGAAAATATTCTGAATGCGGCTCCTGTTGGACCAACATATCTAGCATTTAGGAAAGAAGTAATTTCATCGTAGTTCACCGTTTCGCCTTCAGGACATATTTTAACAATGCAGCAGTCATGACCTTAATACACATACTTGTGGATTTGAATATATAAGATATTTGTGGATGTATTTAACACTCCTAACACTTGAGCATATTTCAACATTAATATGAGCTTGCAAGTACAGTAAAGTAAAAGAAATGGATTGTAGGGAACAATGAATCGACTATCGATTTCAAAGTCAATGCCTCGAATTGTTTTTATAATAATCCGTCCATTATTTCTTCTCCTATACGAAGGATAACCATTGGCATATCTTTTCTCTCTTCCTGAAACTGTTTAGGGAAATCTTTCTTACATACACCATCTTTCATACAGATTGAAGAAGGATTCAGAGATCCGCGAGGACCATGTATCATATGACACCTTACCAACTCGTATAGCGCTTCATCCTCGAGATCTGGTATTTCGGCTGACACCACACTGTCAATGTCAGAAATTTCTCGAAACTTACAATCTTCCGTTAATGTTAAGAGTAAATGGATGTGCGGGAGACCTCGTTTTTGAAATTCCACTGTATATAGTGTACCCAATTGTCATCATGTGGAACATGTGTTCGTATCCCAGCTAACTCACGGTCTTTCGAGGTATGGGGCGTTCCTGCCCACCATACGACCACATGCTCAGGATTTGAGTCTACCAGGTAACTACTCTACATGAAATACACAACATATTCCTAAAATAAAATATTTACTGGTATAAAATCATGGCTATACAACAAATACAAATAAAGGATAAATTATATTTACTTCCCACAAATAAAAATAAGGTTATTTTGTGAGTCTCTTCTTCATTATTGCAATACTGCACTCGAATCTATTTCTAGCATCCTATCATTGATACTTTCAGACTTCTATGGGTCTCCATAGTGTTCATCATGTGACACAATTTGTATATAACTGGACTATCACAACATAAAAATCACATATCACATCTAAATGACATTAAATACTGAAACAATAAAACATTACTCCGGTTCTTATGGCATTTACTTTGATAAGCATAAATTCATTATTTTATGTCTTAATTAACAAATACTTGTTGTGTCGTGTGAATCATCTTCCTTCTTTCCATCAATATGAAACGCTTAAAAAGTGGTACATCTCCCTTCCAAAATAAACATGGATAGAATTGTTTATAGTTTCACCATACAACGATTCTCTGGGTCTTGTCGGGATTATTATCGTTACAAATGTGTCATGTTCTTAGAAATCACATACCCGTCTGCATAAATTAGCGTGAACTGGCAAAATGCATTCTAAATGGATGCCTAACACTTTATTTGGTTCAGTGTTCCTCTTCAGAGAATAACTGGGCCAAATATTATCCGATTTCTTTGATTCAACAATGTATGTGTGTTGCAACACATCTTTTAATTCACTTGGCATCATCATTACACTCATATCATAATTGCATATTGAAATATCGAGATTCTTCAGTGTCCCACTATGACCATAATTTAAAGGACTGGCGGACCGATGTCCCCTCTTCCCAGCAGGCAATAAAAATTAGTTCCGGCCACGGCACAAGATGGCTGCTCGACTCAGTGGGCCAACCCACTCTTTCTCCTCTGCTGGCAAGGTCAGGTTTGTTTACAATTGCAATACAGCAGAGATACGCTAAGTGTGGTTCCTAAGTAATTGAGTCATTTAATTAATAACACCTATCTTTAAAGTGTGCCGGCCCCGTGGTGTTGGGGTAGCGCGCCTGCCTCTCACCCGGAGGCCCCGGGTTCGATCCCCGGCTCCGTCAGGGATTTTAAAACTGACGTGAGGGTTGGAACGGGGTGCACTCAGCCTCGTGAGGACAATTGAGTAGCTGTCTGACAGTGAGACAGCGCCCCGATCACGAATACCAAGATTAACGGCCGAGGGGACCCGACGCGCTGATCACGCGTCACCCCAATATCTGCAGGCCAAATGGCTGGGCAGCGGTCGCTTGATCGGCCTTAGCCCGTCATGGGCTGGATAGTGCCAGGGGTTGACTTTTTTTTTGTTGACTATCTTTAATGTGTGTCGGGCACAACTGGCTCCTTATTAACATTCATGGCTGGGGATGGATCCTGTGATAGTCTTGTCGTTCTATGGTGAATACTAGTGGCTTTTGGACGCGCATCATAATGAGAACACGGGATTCTCACCAGCAGCTGTCACAATAAACATAATCAGGAAATCTGCGTTTCCTAAACGACGAATATGATCCTTACCTCTCAGGGTAGATCATTTTATACATGCTCACGGAGTCTCAACGGACATCATTCGTGGCCATAATTCATGCAAGCGATGGATACAGACAGGCTCTGTCCAATTCGCTGCGAATAATAAAGTATGCTCAACAGCGATACCAACTCGTAGATTAGCCAACTTCTCACCTAACGCGCAAGCTATATTAGTTTGGTCCCCGCAATATATTTACCTAAATCACTGGATTCTACGTTACTCTGCACGCTTACATGCGGCTCAAACAATACTTCACATAGATGACTCAATTATTAAGGCACCCGCGTTCTCTCTATAATAACACTTAAGCCAAAGCTTTAAATAGCTCCTAACAACAAGATATAAATTTACTGGCTTACTTTACTTTGATGGTCCTCAAATATAATCCTAAGGATTTACCATCTCAAATATTCATTCAACATTTCACTGACACTGAAAAACTCTCATATCTCGCTATATTCCACGTTACATTCCTACTGTTTACCAAAATACAGTATCTTTATATTAGACATGACACACCTTGAACGTTATTTTAGGCCAAAAATGCCTATTACTTTACTGTTGCCGACCCCAGATTATTATTATTATTATTATTATTCATTTAGCGTTATCGTTACATCCATCACTATTTTCGGCCTGAATGGCCCTAAACAAATCACCTTCCAAGCCATATTCTATTCAAAACGAGTGGTGAAAACTCGTTCAATAAGTGACTGTGACATCTTAGTCTCAAAGTGATAAATCGTTATATGGTGAACTATTTAATTATAATAACATTGAAAATTGGTACTCACTTTTTCATTTTCGCTGGATAGTACCAGCACCTCAGCTTCAGGCCTACCATGACGCTTGATTTAAGCCATCATGTTATATTTTTCACAACACTTAATTTCACACATTTCCCACATGATAAACATACTCTTATCAGTGGCCTCTTTCACTTCTACACAATGCATATTAATCACTATACACATGAACACTTTTAAATCACTATTACACAATTAATGTACACTTATTCACTACTTCACAGGTTGATTCTTAATTGGACTCCTCCTACGCCTGATCTCAGAGATGCGATGCAATTACGCCAACCGCTGGTCTCCGTGAAAATCTAACAGCGTTTACGGACGTTCGATCCTCGTCACCTGCAATATCGTTCAGCTCACTGTCAAGATTAAGTGGCGATGCTTCCCAAGCTCCCATAATTGTAGTGATCCTGATGATAATGTCATATACAACTCTGACAATACCTCCTGGTATGTGTAATGTTCAAAAACATTATAAGTTACCTTTTTCGCTGTAGCGAATTTATATTTGCGTCAGATAATAGACAAATATCTGTATTAATTTTACTTCGACGCACTTCATGATTATTTATGAAGCTGTATGACTCTCTTCTATTGTTCTTTAACGGCTGAGCGTCGATACTTTAACATTTCGCGCGCTTACTGGCAGCGTATTAGTTACGTGTATACTGGAGAACAGACTGAAGACAATTCTAGACGAACTGGCTTGGTCTGCACTGCTCTCTCCTTATAAAGGTTTCTCGTAAAAACTAGTCCACCAGACATGTGGCTGCGACTCCTTCCTTGAAATAATACCTTTTCAGCCGAACTGACATATACACCTTGTTTATTTAGGTGTGGAGGTTTCATAAACGTTCGCGTGCCGGCGATCGCTTCGGCCAATTAATTACAATTAATTGCCTTAGTTCAGCGCGTCAGGACGCCACCATGGTGATTCCCCTTGGCTAGTCACCAAATCACTCCTCTTGAGCGTAGGCTCGGTTGTAACGCGTTCATTTAGAGATATAGGCTTTAATTTAGGTGTAAAATCATTCCTAAATTATCTCTCTTAAAATATATTACACCTGGGTGTACATTTCACTCCATTTCAATGCTCCACTTGGCGGTAATTAATTAATTTCCGTGGGCAGTCATCCCTACCCTAGGTTCCATCGTTGTCAAGCGGTGAATACCCGAGTCATTAATTTTGAGCTGTCTCCTCGCTCCAGACGAAAGTAGGTCCCTTGGCGTCTACGATCTCCACCCATTTTCCAACTGCAATTAGTAAAATGTCAAACTGGCCTCCTTTCGTTCTTGTATGCTTCGAATACGTATATTTGTTTGCATTTGCTTACAATTCTTCACCTTAAATTGTTATGATATCCACATACAGGCCGTGAAATCATGCTACATTATCATATGTCATTATTTAACACATTGCTCTTCGGGTTCCCTAAAACTGTTACCCCTCAGAGATCAATGGTTCAATTCTAGTTAGCATCATGTGCCTGGTCTTCTCAGATAGGACCTGAGTTCGATGCCAATCTGCCGTGACCAATTGGGCACAATAGATATGCCTTTACCGAAAATTTCCTTGACATTAATCAATCGTAGCAATTCCTTTATTTTGCAATGGAAAACTCTCACTTCAATATCAGGCCTATTATTAGCCGTTTCCCAGAGATGAATGCTGTAAAGTATTTCTGGCCAGCCCGCATTATAGGTGAAGGTAATGAATAAATCTGGCTTTCCAAACTTCCTCACTATCGCCATCGCATCCTGATATTTTTGCAATATTTTCCTTGGGCTATCTGAAAAGAAGATGGCAAAACTATAATACGACCGACTCTGAGATTTTCATTTTCTGCTTGTACATGCAAGGCGTCTGCTAAACCGGCATATGTATCAACTCGTAACTTCGTTTGTTGATGACGTATATATTTTAACCGGTCACCTTCCATACGACAGTAGTAATCCACAAATAAATATCCATTTTGCAAACTTGAGCAGCGAGAACTAACTCAACATGGCCTCCATGAAGACCATTCATAGGCATATATATATTTTGTAATCATCGCTCGTATTGATAGCAGTTTCGTACATATCGCTGTTGCCAACAATAAAGGAAGAATAGTTATTCCACTTGTCTGTAACAAGTTTTACAATTCGCTTTCTAACCTGTGTAAATAAACTCTGATTGTTGTATTCACAATATGCCAATGACCTGAACAGACAATTACCGTCACCTTTAATCTTTATAATATTTGTAATTGAGTGTCGCCTCTCATTCATCATCATAATATGATTCATTGTATTGATTGAGCACACAACCTATAATGATGAAACGAAAAGAAGACAGTTTGTAGCTGGTGAGACCAAAGACTATGTAACAGAAAGATCGGATACACAATACAAAATGTCGGTTCCAACATTCGACTGTAGCGGCATCTTCGTAAAATTAGTTGTCTCTCGTATACAGTATTTGTTGTCATTCGAAGAGATGTTGACATGACAGTGTCATTAGCAAAATGACTGCTGATTGTGCATGAGCATTTCAGTCTCAAAGTAATCAATTCTTTGAGAAGTTTTAATTAAATTATGTGCACAGAATCCCCTTCTACGTATTGTATGGATACATGCGACATTAGAGCCCGAATGGAACAGATAAAAGTTATCGATATCATGTATGGATACATGCGACATTAGCGCCCGAGTGGAGCATGTAGCAGTTAACGATATCATGACGTAATGAGGGAACTCTCTGTTAATATCAAGTTAGATTTATTATTGCGGCGGCGTTGAATATCATGATACAGTGTTAGTCGATGTCGCCTAGCGACAATATGTCCGTCAAGTCATTCGATTCTATTTTCGCGAGACCTTGAAGGAAGTAATATTCGCATTTATTTTAATACTCGAATGACGTAATCAAGTAAGGTGGGTATCAATCGACGGTGCTTGACGTGCATTACATTTTAAGATAACAAACGTCGTCGCAGCGCAAATACTTCCAGAGATATTTCAGTTTTAGTAAAGGGTGAAATTTTTTGAAAACTATTTTAATATATAAGATTTGACCATAGTCATTAGGCTACCACACCATCGACAGCTATACACCTAGCAATACGTTCTTATTATGGCACTATAGGTCAATATTATGGTATCCATGCATCCATACTATTGTTAGCTACATCTAAATATGATAACCTAGCTTCTAAGCTGCAGTTGAGGTGGTGGTGACCGTTGTTTTAAGTTGTAGAAATCAGTTATTCCAATTAGGGGAATGCGACATTATGGTAATCAGCCCCGTCTGTCTGTCTGTTAACCTGTGGCATTGTGGTGTTCGTACAATATGTAAATTTAATTGCGACGGTAGGATGCAAATAGTCCAGTCAGTGATTTTAACCCATCATGCCGAAATGGAAAACGGATATAGGTCGTAGTTCATTGAAATCGAAAAAAAATACGCCTTTTAAGCTTACGCTGGGTAAACCGTTCAAGATACCAGGTGAAGCCGGGGCGGTTTGCGGATTGACAGTTCTCGTCTCGCCACGTGGTCTGAGAACGAGGTTGCCAAACTGTACAAGCCAGAGATACTGCTGACCAGGCATTGAAGCACGTGGGCTGTAATATTGCTACGCAGAGTATTATGACATCAACTATGCCAGCGGTTCCCAACCTGGGGACGATCGCCCCCAAGTGGGCGATTTGGTTTATCAGGGGGGCAATAAATAAGTTGGGGGCGATGAGTATTCATAGGGGGGGGGGGGGGGAATTAAAATAGTACTGTACATTAGAAGTTGCCGGGTAGTACACGGAAAAAATGTGACAGGAACACCTCCCGTTCGCTCGTTCATCATTCATCGCCAAGTTTGACATTCACACCGTAAATATTGGCCGTAAAGCGCTGATTCAGTTTCCGACCCTTAAAATATGTTCAGTGTTAGGTAACGAGACTCCTAAATTCCCAGAAGACAAAATCCTAATTTTTACTGATCACCTTGACCAGTTGAAAACTGACATGGAATCAAGATTTGAAGATTTTACCTAGTTACAAATTCCGGATTGGATTCTAGATCCATTCTCGTTTGAAGCTGTGGATATGCTTGATAACTCTTTGTAGACGGAGTTTCTAAGATCTGAAGTATGAATGTGAGGCGAAAGTCATTTTCAAGCAGAGCGGTTACGAGTTAGCCTGGGTGAGGCTTATGGTATGGACACTTATCCACAACTGTGGGGGAAAACTGAACCACTTCTCATATCGTTCCCGTGAACATATTTAGTTGAAAAAGGATTTACTTCTGTAGTCCAGCTTCTCAGAAAACAAAGAAATAAGTTGGTAATTTGCCTCAAAGGAGATTTGCACCTGAACTTGACGATCATAAAGCCGGATATTCAAGCTTTAACTGAAATCAACCAAGCTCAAGACAGCCATTGAAAATATACGTCAATGATCTTGGTTAATTATTTCAAGTCATTGTTCTTAAAAGAATCTGTAAAAAATGTACATTTCATTTTTTTCTATTTTATTTAAGAGTGTTAGGTAGTCAGCCCGAAGGCTGGTTGGATCCTCAAAAAGTACCGCCGTTACGTTATGTGAGTAGATACCCACAAAAACCCAAGGCAGCGCTATTTTGAGGCGTTCTAGGCAAGAAGAGGAGTGAGGTAGTTTGCCATTGCTTTCCTCACTGAGTCAGAACAGTAGTCCTAACCCTATGAGTTGAACCTTTCACAGCATCCACAGGCACTGACTGTGCCCCGAATGCCATTACTAAGCACCACCCATACCTCAGTAGCTTCCATATAATCACAGCCATGAGTGAGACTGAGACATCGGTGAAAAGCCACCTTTTATTTAAGAGTGACCGGATAAAATTGCTTCGGTTGTTTTTATATACGGTCATAAAATTGTTCAAAATAATAGAACTGCTTTATTAGTTACACTTTACTTCAAATTAAAGTTAGACATACAATGAAAATGGAAAGGGGGCGATAGGTGTTAGTCAACCTCCAGACAGGGAAGATGGGCCACAAAAGGTTGGGAACCACTGAACTATGCGAACATGGATTGGTCAAGAGGCAGAGGGGTGATGACTGACGTGGAATTTCCGACCAAAATCAATCCTATTCTGGCAGCTCACAGAGTATAGTTATGTATAATTGTACCGATATAATGTCCGAAGTGTAGCCCTGTGTATTACTGAAATCAGCTGATTTACAAGAACAATAAACACTTGGCAACAAATATAGAGTAGTACACTCTCTGAATATGTTCGTAACAGCAACTTGATTTGCGGATATGTTTCGGAGATGATGTTCCCCGTTGTTTGCTGGTAAACGCGGCGAGTGCAGGATCCGCCCTCTCTCACAATATTATAGAGTCACTCGTGATCCAGTTTGCCTTAAAGTATTCCATCTTCAAACAAATCAGGTTAATGTTTTAGAGTCAACAAGGTGAAGGCTGCGAGGTGGCGGACATTGTTGTTTTAAGGGGCGGAACATCTGGGTCATCTGCTCCAAGTAATATGGAGACTCTGGGTTCAGAGGAATTGGGTTCGATTCCCGGCTCTGCTAAGAAATTAATTGTGGTCCAAGGGTTAGAACGGGGTATACTCAGCCTCGTGAAACCAAACTGAGAATATATTGGTCTGATTCCCACCTCAGTTGTCCTAGAAGTGGTTTTCCATGGTTTCTCAATTCTACTTCAGGCAAATGCCGAAATGGTTCCTAACTTCAGGTCAAGATCACCTTCTTCCTATCCTAGACTCAATAAAATTACAAATAAACACACACTACTACTACAGTTATACCGGGTGAGTTAGCCGTGGTCGTTACGGCATGACTGTTGGCAGTCGCTCACATCCGGGAGGCGAGGTGGTTCGAATCCCCCCGCCGGCAACCTTGAAGATGGTCTTCTGTGGTTTCCCATCTTCCTTCCAGGCAAATGCCAGGGTTGGTCCCAAACTATTGGCCACAGCCGCTACCTTCCAACTCCTCGCCCTTCCATTCCAACTTTCCTCCCCAACGGTACTTGTAGCTCACCCATTGGGTGTCCGTCTCGAAGCAGCTACAAAACTGGCGAGCCGAACATGTCCTCGGACACTCCCGGCACTAAAAGCCATACGCTTAAAAAAAACTACAGTTATCACAATGACATAGGTTATCCGACAGATTCCAGTGCTTGTACCTGTGGAGCCGTTTTCACCGTGGCCCACATTTTCACCGAGTGTGTGGATCTTGCTGACTTACGAAGAAACCTTGGTTTGCAGATGACACTCAAACTTATATTAGCCGATGACGCGGTGGCTGCTGATCGCGTTATCCGCTTTATAAGTGAGAATGGGTTAGGGCCAGCAATCTAAATTTTCCAGTGAACATTGACTCAACGACGTGTTCGTTTTTGAATGATAATTTGTTATGTTTTTCCATAATTTTTATTTATTTTTATAATTATTATTTTTATTAAATTTTTTGTTTTATTAATTTTAGGTCTTTTCAAATTTAGGTGTCCACCTCTAAATTTTAAATTCAATTCCAAATTTGTATTCTTTAATCTGTGTTAAGAGGGGCAGATGACCTCGTAGTTCCGCACCTTAAAACAACAATAACTATCTAACTAACTAACTAACTAACTAGATTCCAGTGCACGGAGCTTTATGACCGCGATGTAGCAAAGGTCATAATGAACCAACAACACAAAATATATAACTACGATTCATCTATAACTTGAGATATGATGAGCATATTACTCCCTACTATCAGACAGTCAAATGGTTAAACCCTGGAAAATATAGGAACTATCACATCCTAATTCTGATATACAGGTTACTGACCCAAATACGAACACTGTACATCTTCCGTAAATTTAATCTGCTCTCATATTTCCATAGTAACAATGCGTGTTCTGAATCCTCTCTTGCTATCACCTACGACAAACCGGGATGGTCGAGCTGCGCTAATTGGTTTAAACCCAGAGAATCCAGTCAGCCTACGCTAATGGGTTTAGGGAGAGAGTGAGGGTAGGCAACCTCTCCTGAAATGTTGGTTAAGCCATGAGTTGATTGACAGCTACGTACACCTGGACCCTCTGGAGTTTCCGTGGATATAATCAGTGCAGCTAACATGTTAACCATGTGCAGTCAAAGTGGAGGATTGCGAGTTGTAGGAAACTATACGTTTTGTGTGAGTTTTCCCAAAGAAGCCAAAAGTGCATGTGGTCGAACAAGGAATGTTCTGCCCATTTATTTACGAAAGCACCTTGTTTTGTAGCAGAATACTATAAGCATTTTGGTTCCCGCGATATACTGGGTGAAGGTTAAACCCAGGAGCAAAGAAATTGAAAAAGAACAATTGAAATAACGTGGTTCGGAGACAGCCGAAACGACGGCAAAGAATATCAAATTATATAGAAATCAAATAAAATGGTTGTAAATTAAATTATCGATATATTTAAAACACTGAGGTGATTTTTGTTACCGCAAGATAGAGAGAAAGGCTGAACCGATTGACTTCGTAAAGCACTCTGGGCTGTAGAGTGACTTTAAAATTAAATTGTATGTTACGGAAAATGTTTAAATTGAACTTATATCTTATATCCAGTAGTTCATAAATATACACCAGCGTTAACAGATATCTTTCAAGCACATGAATTTGACAAGAATTCGGACCCTCGAGGCAAAATATATTTTTTATCATTTCAAATGATCTTGTCGACTTCATCGTTATGCTTTGGTCTACCGTTATGCGTTACTGTTACGGAGAGGAAATGAACTAAGGTTGCACTTGAGCGTAAGACGTCATCATGTTGTTCAGTGCATATGCACTGAGTCTGAGTTTACTCCTGAGCTATGGCGATACGGAGACGGAGAGCGTATGACGTCATCATGTTGTTCAGTGCATATGCACCGAATCTGAGTTTACTCCTGGGCTATGGCGTTATGCGATACGGAGACGGAGAGCGTATGACGTCATCATGTGGTTCAGTGCATATGCACCAAGTCTGAGTTTACTCCTGGGCTATGGCGTTATGCGATACGGAGACGGAGAGCGTATGACGTCATCATGTTGTTCAGTGCATATGCACCGAGTCTGAGTTTACTCCTGGGCTATGGCGTTATGCGATACGGAGACGGAGAGCGTAAGACGTCATACAGCTGAGTGCACCTCCCGCTCTCCGTTTCCCGCGCGGGAAGCCTAAGTTAATGGGTAATGGAGTCAGTTGAAAGAATCCTTGGGCTTCGAGCGAAGTGAGAAGCCCTCCTGAGCCTTTCTAACATGCGTAGCATTTGTAGCATGCGTCATTTGAAATGATATAAAGTCTAGTCTTTCAGACTGACTAACTTTTTTTATTCACAAAAAGCTCTGTGCGACAATAGCCACTTAACACAAAATCGAGGGAAATATGTAACTAGTACCAACTAGTAACTAGTAGCATCACAACACAACGTGGTACAGAGATTGTACCAGCATGCTGAAAGAGGCAGACCTTCACCATGTGGTGGTACATTCCCTGTACCACCATGCATTGAAGCGATGACAGCTGGTGGTTCAGTTTTTGCACCAACTAACCTGAAATAGTTAAATACTGAAGAAAAAAGCCAGCTACTTCAGTCTCTTATATAATTCTTGAATTCCTTGGAATTAAGTGATTTGCCTCCATATACAGTATTCTTACTCTAAAAGTCAGCTTGCCACGGTGGGTGAGTGGTCATCGTGTCGGTCTACTAACCCCAAGATTGCAGGTTCGCCCCTGGCCGTGGTAAGTGATTTTTGAAAGGCGGCAAAAATACGATACGCATGTCATACGATGTTGGCATGTCAAAGAACCCATTTGAATTCAGTAGGCCGAGTTCATAATGGCAAAATTAATCTCGGGAGTTTCCGCCAACACAAAGTTCCTCATTTCTCTACTAGAAAGCGCTATAGTGTTCAAGGAACTTAGATATCTAACATCTAACCTCCTTTACTTTCATAGTGCATCAAGGGACAACGAAATTCGACATGCAAGCTACCCTCTGGGTGTCAAATAACAAAGCTTGCACCCGGCAACCAAGGCCATACTGTGCCCAACTCTAGGAATGGGTATTCCAAGATTCAGACACCTAGATATCAAGGGAAAGGCTGTAGCCGCTTTTGAAAGTTGAGATATTTGAATATCGCGCTACATTGCTTCTCGAAGCATTTGGAAATAATTTACCGATACTTGGATGTCAAGTGACGTAGCGAGTAATAGCAGAGGTGGAGGCTATTTATTGATTAAATAGTTAACTATGGAGTAGAGACTTGAGACTGGGATCAGATTACTGGCACGGCCAAATAAAAGAGAATGCAATTAGTATCAAGTAAATCGGACCAGGGATACGAGAGATATGAGGATTTCCAGATATCAGGTGATGACGCGTGACCCTGACAGTTTTGAATAAAAGCCAGCTGGCCGAAGCAACTTCAGCTCATTCTAACACAAGCAGTTGCCTAGCAAGGTGCATCTACGCTGAGCCAAGGCACATGGTTGCCGGATCTACGCAGAAGTTCTTTTCAAAGTCGTGATAGTCACGAAAGTGCTGCGCTACGAGTTGGAACTTAGTAAGTTTACGGCGAGGAGAATCACTGAGGTGATTGATTTTTCTACAGACATTGGTGGAAATATTTATATTTCTACAAGGACATATGCTAGACTTTGTCTAGAAAATAGTATTTTGTCACAGTCCAGTTATAACTTAATACTTGGATGTTTAAATCCATTTCAAGTCAGTTTTCATTTTTTGTAACTAGTTAACCACTTCGATCTGTCAGTACACTGAAGACTAGTCTATAACGGTGGCGTTCATTAGTCTACGCAAGGGAAACTACAGGTTGCTTAGCGCATGGTAGATGGTGATATAATAAACCATGCCCAGGGAACGATCTTCAGAACAGCCGTTGATTGGTTAGACTGTCAGTGTTTTTCTTGTACTGATAAGATTACCGTGAGTTATGTTACAACTGACATATTTAAGAAGAGATCACTTAGATCTGACCCTATTTAAACAAACCGTTATCGCTTTGATAGAAGCCCATATTAAAATGGAACCACAGTTTATTCAAACGTCAAAAGATACTACCACTATGTCTGACTAGACGGATTGTGGGTATATGATGGCGGCCGATACAAGGATTATACATGCTTGTCCGATGGGGCATGTCTATGGATAAATCTGGTACAGACCAGGTTTACTACGCTTCAAGACCATCAAGAAATGTAAGCCACATTTGAATTATATTATGCCTAGCTAATTGGAACAAACTATATTTTTCTGCAGATGACCAACACATTTTTTCGTCGTATTTAAATCTTGCAATGATTTACGCAAGACTTGTTAGAGTTATTCTGAGTATTTTCAGCACTCAGAACAGTTTAGGATCGATGACCGAGCATTTCGAGCATTTATTTGAATATTTCATATTTTTGGGAAATCACGGTAATCAGCCGATGTAACTGTAAAAGTTAAATTTATTTTTGTTGAGGAATGGATATTTTTTCCATATTCGAAGATTCGAACATGTGGATTCTCACATAATGAGATGATAATTAAACATATTTGAAATAATACAAATAATAATAAATAAATAAATAATAATAATAATAATAATAATAATAATAATAATAATAATAATTTTTATAATTTTTCTAAATAATTCTTGGATATTATATTTTCTAATAATCATATGTATTGAGAAAGAGCCTATGAAGTAGTTTAAACATTTCTAGTTTGGAACAGGAGATTTTCCGAAGGAGAGTGGTTAGCGCAAGCCCGCATTCAACCAACATGTCAGTTCTGGTTGAACAGTTGATATTTGCATTGAGCAAAGTATATTTTTCAGATAACACGGAGAGGCATGAAACGGGAAGCAAATGATATTTGTATCAAATAGGATATTTTTGTATTTATATAAAATCATGACGTAAATACACTCGAAAGTGAAATAAAGATTTTCATAAGTATGGTAAATTCACGGGTTGAACTGAATGGTAAAATAAAATAAACTTGTAAGTTTATTAATCTTCCAGTGTTGATAACAAGCAGAGGCTTGATTTATTGTATAAATTTTGGGAAGATAATTTGTGTGTGGAGTAGTTGGAATGCCATTCCCAGGTGCGCATGTTTAAGTCGCAGGAATGAGGAGGTTTTTTCGAGCATCAATCAAATAGCAGGTTCGATGGCTCAGGTTTATAGTAGGAGTATTGGAACTACACATTTCGTTGGATGAATGACCCGAAGGTTATTTCTTGAAAACCATCAGTTCTTATTTCAACCTTGTTTACGAATTCCATTTAGACTTTGATTTTGCTAGAACCCGGATTTGTCATGATAGTAGTTTATTCTTCTTCAGAGGAAGACCTTTGCCGTTGTTGTTGTAATATTGTGTTCTTACACAAATAATAGAATGGGCCACTGCCAATTAAAAATAATTCTTTAACCACGAATAATTTGAAGGATATTTTCAATCCTAGTGCCATGAACTAAATGAATTCATTATAAAACTACAATTCTAATTTCCGCATTCTGTCGAAGAATTGCAAGTTGTGAAAGTTGCTAAAAATGGCCATGAATATAAATATTTTTATAATAATGATTCCAAGTGGATAATTGAATAGTTGAATGGTTCAACCATTTATTGATCAAGTTGATGATTCAGAAATCATATATTTTGTTAGGAACTTGAAGTTCATAATCGAGTCACTTCTCGAATGTTTAATGTCAGAAGAACAATTAATTGTTGTTGTGCTTCGCTCAGTTCTTCGATGCTATGCTCAAGGTCAAATACTTTTCAGATGTTATTAATTTGTGTAAATAATTTGTGTTGCTTCGATGATGATAATATTTTTCGACGATGTATTTTTGAAGCTGGAAAAATAAGTGAAAGTTAAAAATTCTATGAACATTTATTCTACGAGTGTTAATATCATGTAAATATTTAAACAGTGATCTACGATATTTCCAGTATAGACAATTAACTTTGAACTGGAATTAAATATTAATAATTTTGGAACACAGTCTACAGGACTATTAATCGGACTTGTGTTTCCAAAAAGATTGTCAAATGTGTTAGGAAAATTTCTGTATATTGTGTGTAAATAAGAGTGTGGGTCGCCACACGTGAGTGATGCTGCTTTGAGCATCTTTGCAGTCAATTTTAACTTCAAAATAAACTGAGATAATTTTACAGGATGTGTTACTCCCAATTAAATCTCCTTCTATCCTTATTGTTGCATTGAGCCAAAAATCAGCAAAGCATTTTTTTAATTTGATGTCGTTTTTGCGATTTGCTTTAACCCATCTGGCGCTCCGGGATATTTTGACTCTCGTGCTGACTGATTATTGGTAAAATTCATATGTGGTCGTGCGGACTCCGGTCTAAACGGGCACAATACGATATTATTATTATATACTCTAAACGTTTGAGTCATAGTTATGCTCCTTAGAAATCTGAAGTTTCCTAGGGGCTCCTAAATGGAACCAGAATAATTCTAAGAAATGTGTATGAAAAGTGCTTGGATTTGGAAATAATAAGTGCAGATAATATTATGCAGAGAGCTCTAATCCTTCGATTTGATATTATACCATCCGATAAAACACTTCCATTTTCTTTTAAGAGGCACCAATTTCCAATTCGCTTGGCATACTTTATCACAGTCAATAAAGCTCAACGGTAAACTCTGGAGCCTGTAGGTCTCTATTTGCCTCATCAAGTTTTCAGTCATTACCAGTTATATGTTGCAAAGTTGATCTTTTGACGACCTTTAAGTTGGAATAGCGTCCAAAAATAATCGTACAAAGAATGCATATAAGAAAATCTCTAATTAAATATCTTCTTAATGACCGCCATGATTTGACGGGTTCCAACTACCGGTAGTTATTATTATTATTATTATTATTATTATTATTATTATTTCACACGTTACAGGCCTATTAGACCACGCAAAGCAATCACGGCTACTTGTTATTCCTATTTTTCCAGTACTCTTTCATACGTGCACTAATGGCCCTCCTCCTCCTTTCTTCGGTCCACTTGGGTCTTTGGGCTTTAGGTTCTGCTTTCTCTGACATCACTTCCCACTTGTACACTTTGTGTCGAAAGACGCTTTTGTCTATGACGTTTTCTGGGTCGACCTGTGCTTTTTCCAGATCAATTTTGACTTGCATCATCCAGGGTGTAGTAATCTAGAGCCGCTGTATATATCTAAGAATTTTGTTGGTAAGTCTGGTTTGTGGGAGTCTGCTGATGTGGCTGTAAAATTTTAGTCGCCTCTTTCTGATGTCTGCTGCGAGGTTGGACAATTTCCCTGTGGTGTCTCTGGAGTGAAGTCTGTATCTTTCTTCTGTGTGCCTTGGTCCAATAATATTCCTTACTATAACAGTAGTGCCCGGCTTCACCCGGTGGATTTATTTGTTTTACAGAACTGGAGCGCTCAACGATAAGGTTCGGAATAAATGAAAGTAAATTTGAAAGCACCGACGAGGCTTATTGCAGCTGATAACCTCACTATACTCTACCAACACCATCGCCCTTATACAGAGGCACACTATTGCCATGATGATAACTGTTTTAAGGGGCCTAAGAAATCTTTTTGCACTAATTACTCCCCGTGACTGCAATACATAAGCAGCTCGCAATTCTGCACCTGAACATTAGTATGGGCGACGTGATGCAGCCCGCATTACATGGCAACAATAGACTTCGGTATTATTGAAGCCGTTCTGGAGTGCTTGTTCTTCCGACTTACTGAACAAAAAGCAATCTTTAAGTTTACATGAGAGGTGTAGTCTAATGCTACATAGCCCAAATTATTCCTCTTGCATCAGGCTATCATATACAAAAAGAAGTTTTCAAATCCGACTGGTAGTTCTAGAGATTAGCGCGTTTAAACACATAAACACACAAACATACACACAAACTCTTCAGCTTTATTATATTAATAAAGATTATTTTTCTTTCCTCGACTCCATGCTTAGGCGGCAGCACGCTGGACTCTCACCGCTGGGTCCGTGGTTGAAATCCCGGTCACTCCATGTGAGATTTGTGCTGGACAAAGCGGAGGCAGACAGGTTTTTCTCCGGGTAATCCGGTTATCCCTGTCACAAATTTCATTCCAGCAACACTCTCCACTGTCATTTCATTTCATCTGTCATTCATTTAATCAATGTCCCAGGGGAGTGCGACAGGCTTCGGCAGCCGGCACAGTTCATATCCTCGCCGCTAGATGGGGGCTTCATTCATTCCATTCCCTGACCCGGTCGGTCGACTGGAAGCAGGCTGTCGATTTTCATTTTTATTTCCTCTACCGACAGTGGTGGCTACGCTTGCTAAAGCGCAGCGTTAGGTCATGGGGCCAAGCTCTCTACTGACTCGGTAAACGCGTGGGTTCGAGCCCCACCGTCAGCCGTCCTTGAAATGGTTTTCCGTGGTTTCACCATTTTCAACTCCAGGCAAATGCTGGGACGGTATCTTCTGAAAGGCCACGGCCGCTTCCTTCCCCATCCTTGCCCAGTTTCATTCACCATCATTAATTTCATCTCTCATTAACTCCTCTCATGAGGTTGGCGCCAGGAAGGGCATCCGGCCGTAAAAACCATCGCCACAAAGACTTCCATCGCATCTCATCCCCGACCCCGTTGCAAAAACGGGAATAATAAGGGGTAGACATACATTATTATTATTATTATTATTAATATTATTATTATTATTATTATTATTATTATTATTATTATTATTATTATTATTATCTGTAGAATCATCGCGATTTGCTTACGTCTCTACGTGTGAATCAGATCACACAGTGCACATCCACAAAGCAAGTGACGCAACGTGATCTCTATTTACTGTATGTTCCAGTTCAATGAACAACAGTACTCGGTGACGTGGAGTGGAGGATAAAGTCCATTTCGGAATCGCTAACACAGAATGTGGAGCACTCTTTTCAACGTGCGCATATACACATGGCTTGCTGATCATGGGTGGACAAATTTTAACACAAATAGTACGCATTCCGCTTATATTATATTTCGCACTCAGGGAACAGGCAAAGTTCGTGTGCAGTGTACCCCAAGGAGTAGCAATGCATGTTAACCTCGACTGGAACGGGGAGCTGCAGCAAGTCCGGAGATTGGATGTTCGATCCCAGTGGCGATGAAAGTGGTTATCCTGATATTTTCACATTCCTTCCCGCGGCACTTTTCCCATTCCCGGCCTTAATAATTACATGAATACACCCTCTATAGACTAGTATATGAGCTAGCTAGGAAGACATTTTTCATAGATAACTTAAGATGTAAACTTTTATTGCCAATAACAGCAAGTGTAAAAACAAGTAGTTCCGTGAAGAACTATACAGCCTATTTTCATATATCCTACTTATGTTAATTGCCTCTATCAACATACAAAATTTCAGTTTGATTGCTGTAATAGATTCGTAGATACTGAGAACCGACTAAATATTTCGGATGGTCGTCATGTTGGATTATGTAGGTCTTAGAGTTATGTACTGTTACATGAAGATTATTGTGTGCGTGTAGTATTCAAACTTCAATCGCATAATTAGGACACAAGAAGTAAAAACGAGATTTTAAAATTTCGCACAGCTGCCATCTTGTGGTTATGGAAACAATTGAAAAAATTAGATGCCAGTGGATTAACATTGGTATAAGGATTTACTGTACCAAGTGTCACTGCACTCGGATGGTTAAATTGCCAGAAACGACCATGTGAATATTTATAGTTTGCGTCGCCGCCATGTTGGATTTGTGATCACCAGGCTATTGAAAGTCCTATATGTGAACTTATGTTCATAGCGCATATGAACGATAAAAAATTCAGTTTGATTGCTGTAATAGATTCGTAGATATTGAGATCCATTTAAATATTTCGGATGGTCTCCATGTTGGATTGTTATATGTATAGGCCATAGAGTCATGTACTGTGCCCAATGGGACACGGCAGATTGGCATCGAACTCGGGTCTTATCAGAGAAGACCAGGCCCATGATTCTGCCCAGAATCGAACCATTGATTTCTGAGGGGGAACAGCTACAGGGAACCCGAAGAGCAATGAGTTATAATGGCATATAATCACAATAGCATGATTTCACGGCTAGAATGTGAATATCATAGCTGTTTAAGGTGAATAATTGTAAGAAAATGCAGGCATATGTACGTTTTGGAAGCCTGGACGCATGAAAGCAAACCAGCTTGACATTTGACTAATCGCAGCCAGCAGAGGGGCGTATTTAGGTGACGCCAAGGGACTCATTTCCGTCTGGACCACAGGGACAGCTCGAGATTAATGACTCTGGGGTTCACCAGTGCACAAGGCCTGAGACCGGAGAAGGGGTAGTCGCCCATGGAAATTAATTGATTACAGCCAATTGGAGCATTGAAATGAAGTAAAACTTACACCCAGGTGACTATATTCTAGGAGAGATAATTTAGGAGTGGTCTCACGCCTAAATTAAAGCCTATATCTATAAATGAGCCTGTGAACACACTGCCTACGCGCAGGAGGAATGATGTGGAGACCAGCACGAGGGGAAGTACCAGGGTAGCGTCATGACGTCATGGAAGGAGGCAATTAATTGTAATTAATTGGCCGAAGCGATCGCTTGCACGCGAGTGATTTTGAGACCTTCACACCTAGACAAACGAGGTTTATACGTCACTTTGTCTGGAAATGCATTATTTCAAGAAAGGAGTCGGTCCTGAATGTCCAGTGGACTACGTTTTACGAGAAACCTTTATATAGGGGGAGCAGCGCAGAGGAGTTAGTTCATCTCCAGTTCTTCTCCAGTTCGTCTTGACTCAACACGTAAACTAATACGCTGCCAGATCACGCAAGAAAGTGCGCGAATTGTTAAAGCATCGACGCTCAAGTATATTTGGAGAACAATGGAAGTGCATCATACAGCTTCTTAATAGTAATCATGCATCATGTAAGATTTAATCTACAGCAGATATTTATCCAATATCATATGCAAGTATATATTCGCTACAGCGTAGGGATAATTTAGGATGTTTTTGGACAGTGAATATACCAGGAGGTGTTGTCATAGTTAAAAATGACACATTATTATCAGGGTCACTACAAGTATGGGAGCCTGGAAGGCGTCACAAATAGTCGTGACAGAGAAATGAACAGGATTGCAGTAGAGATCATATGAATTGAAGGTGACGGGAATCGAACGCACGCACACGCAAGATAGACTTTCACGGAGACCAGCGGTTGTCAGAAGTTAGCTGCATCGCATCTCTGAGGTCAGGCGTTAGTAGGAGTCCAATTAAGGATCCACATGTGAAATAGTGCGGGAAGTGTATATAAGTTTTGTTACAGTGATTTTAAAAGTGTTTATGTGTATGGTAAAATAATATGTATTGTGTTAAAGTGAAAAAGGCCACTGATGAAAAATGATTATCATGTGTGAAGTGTATAATACCATGTGTCGTGTGAGATATAGCATGATGGCTTAAACCAAGCATCATGGTAGGCTCGTGGCTGGCATGCTGGACTAATCCAGTGAAAATGAAAAGTGAGTACAAATTTAAAATGTTAATATAATTAGATAGTTCACCATACAACGAAGCATCACTTTAAGACTAAGATGTAACAGTCATTTATGTACGAGCTTACACCCCTCGTATTTTGGTAAAATATGGCTTGGAGGGTGATTTGCTTACGGCTATTCAGGCATAAGAGAGTGATGAAAGTAACGGTAACGTTAAATATTAATAATAATAACAATCTGGGGTCGGTAACAGTAATAAGTAAAGTAATAGGCATGTCAGGCCTAGGGTACGTGCAAAGTGTGTCATGTCTAAAGTAGAAATACTGTATTTTGTAAACAGTAAGAAAGTGACGTAAAATATATCGAGATATGAGAGTTTTTCAGTGCCATTGAATTATTGAATGAATATTTAATATGGTAAATTCTACAGGGTTGTATTTGAGAACCATTAAAGTAATGTAAGCCAGTAAACTTATACTTGTTTTAGGAGCTACGTAAAGCTTTGGCTTAAGAGTAATTGCAGAGAGGATGTGAGTGCTTTAATAATTGAGTCATCTATGAGAAGTATTGTTTGAGCCGCATACAGCGAGCAAGTAACGTCGAATCAAGTGATTTACGTCAATAAGTTGCGGGGATCATTCAAACATAGCTTGCGCGTTAGGTGAAAAGTTGGCTAATCTACGAGACAGTATCGCTTTGGTGCATACTTGTATTATTCGCAGCGAGTGAGACGGAGTCTGTCTGTATCCACCGCTTGCAGGAATTGTTGCCCGCAGGGATAACTCTTCGAGACCCTGCGTGAGCCTATGTATTAATTGATCTGCCCTGAGAGGTAAGAATTAGTCTTGTGTAGTTCGCGAACGAACTAGTTCGGAAGAGCGGGTCCCTCAGACGAACTACCGAACTAGTTCCCAGATCGCTCGCTTGTTAGTTCGTTCGCTCTTTTCCCGTTGACCGACTTGTAACAGCGCCAGAGCGCGGGTCCGCCGTAGCTCGTCCACGGCCGACTGAATACGAGCGCATCACCACTCATTGCACAATCGCATGCGCTTTGTTTTGTTGTCAGCTCAGTTGATTGAGTGTATCTATTGTTAGTGGCAAGATTGTCAAGTTTTGGCGCGGCGATTGTTCAATGTTGGTTTATTATAATAACAGTATTACACACTACTAGTAGGCTTGCGCATAATAGTTCGCGGCTGGGAGCGATCAGTTTAGTTCGCAGCTCCTTAGCGAACTAACACGCTAATAGTAGTAACTACCTTATATTTGTAATGTAATACAGTGGCGGTTCATAAAAATAAGTTACTGATATTTAACTGATGTAGATGCGGGGATAATTCCACAGTTTTATTTAACTTAGTCATTTTGGATTATTTGAAAATATGTCAAATTATTTAGAAAATCGGCGAACTGGATTAACAATACCATTTGAATGAACTAGTTGATATTTATTTTTCTCGATACATGGTGATACAACTACTTTTACCTGTTTTTAAGAAATGAACATTATGACGATGATTCACAAAGAAAAGCGAATTTCTATGGACAAAAACTCTGAACTAAAAAACCCTATTCCTCCCATTCATGCCATAAAGATAATGTACCCAACGGTTTCAGAGCAGCCAAATAATGAATATCACGAAGCAAGTAAGAAATGAAAATTCCGGCGGGCAGGGGTACGTCTTATCATCACCTAGTGACAAGTAGGAAATGGAATCGGATGGTGACGCGCCGATACACGCGAAAAATGATGATGGTAATTGTTGTTTTAAGGGGCCTAACGTCTAGGTTATCGGCCCCACGCGAGAGAAAAAATAAAGAGGATAATAAGTGTATGCTTCTACGAACACATCGTCCATTCTGTTATTCTTTTAGGTACGGTACCGGTATTTCACTAATGATAAACAGTGGCGGATCCAGGCCTTGCGGGGCCCTGGGCGGTATGATAAGGTGGGGCCCACAACAATAGGAAATAAAAAAAATCAAATCAAACTGAGACAGGGAAGGTGTGGTCCCAAGAGAGAAAAGAACAACACCGGAGACGAATGCAGGAACACTGGGCGGTAGTTAAAGCTCGGAAGAAGAGACAGTTGAACTGACGTGGTCCCTAGTTGGCCGAATCGAAGAAAGAAGAAGAAGAAAATAAAGAATAGTTACAATATTTTGAATACACTACAGTACATTTTTTTAATAATATGAAAGAAACCTTTAAGTCCCATTTAAGAAGATTATGTAAACTATGAAATATTAAAATATTACTTTGCGACTTTTTTCCCGGCTGAAGTCTTCTATCATTTCACTGAAATCTAAACTTGCTACACGTGCACGGGAGGTCATAGCTGCACTGATAAAATAATATGAATTATAAATTAGTTCGAAAGTTTGAAAAGTACAAAAAATGAATCAATTAAATTTAAAACAATCCATGGCGCGGGGCCTCCCGGACCGCGGGGCCCTGGGCGGTCGCCCTCTCCCTCCCCTAGATCCGCCCCTGATGATAAACAAATGACGACTTTTGGCTTTATAAACAATAGAAAGAGAAGTTTTCTCAGAAGGAAAGACATGGACCCTAATTAAAAGGATGGCCAACAATAGAGTGAGATGGAAGAAGTTTGTAGCTACCCTATGTTCCTACAAGGAATAAAAGGAAATAAGGAAGGAATAAGGAATTTCACTAATGTTTCAATACTCATATTTTTGTATTTTTTTTATCTTCGAATATCAAAATGTAAAACATATTACTACACACGCAACTTGTCGCTATCTAATACACGAACTGCACAGTAACTGTTACAGTAGCCTACAGTATTGCTTGAAACGAGAGCAATGCGAATGAACAATCACTGGTGACGAGTCATCAGTGGTGACAGACTGCTATAACAAACAAAGAGCGCGTGCAGTGTCAGCAGCACGGCGAGCGAACGATCTGTCTTACAGGGAATTCGAGATGGGACCTAACGAACTAAAAGAGCGAACTAGTTCGCTAAGGAGCTGCGAACTAAACTGATCGCTCCCAGCCGCGAACTATTATGCGCAAGCCTAGTAAGAATCATGTTCGTCGTTAGGAAACGCCGATTTCCTTATTATTAGGCAGCTGCTGCGATGAGAAAACTTGGATACTTTATCGAGATGCGCGCCAGAAGCCACTAGTATCGACACAGAACGGCAAGGCTATTACTCGATCCATCCCCTGCCATGAATATTAATTAGGAGCCCAATTGAGCCCATTTTACTATAAATGTAGGTGTTAAATAATTAGAATGACTCAATTACTAGGGACAACACTCAGGGTACCTCCATTGTACTGCACTTGTAAACAAACTTGACCTTGCAAGCAGCCATATGGGGTGGCAGGAAGGCCATGAGGCTGGCGGCCATCTTGCTCGGCCAGCTGGAACTAATTTTATTGCCCGCTTGGAAAGGAGGTCTATTGACCTGAGTCCTTTATTTTAAAAGCATAGTGGGACACTGAAGAATCTCGATATTTCGAAAAGTAATTAAGATATGATTATTGTGATGATGCCAATTGGATTAAATGATGTATTTCAACACACATACCATGTTGGATCACTGTGATCGGATAATATTTGGCCCAGTTATTCTCTGAGGAGGAATACTGCACCAAATAAATTTAGGCATCTTTATAAAGTGCATTTTGCCCAGTTCACACTAATTTATGCAGACGGGTAGAGTGATTTCAGTGACATGACACGTTTGTAACGATAATATTTCGACCAGATCCAGAAAATCGTTGTATGGTGAAGCTATAACCATTTCTATCCATGTGTATTTTGGAAGGGAAAACGTACCACTTTAGCGTTTCAAATTGAATGGGAAAAAAGAATACGATTCACACGACACAACACTTGTTAATTAAGGCATAAGATAATGAATTTATGTTAATGAAAGTAAATGCCCCGTGAGAAACGGATAAATGCTTAATTATTGCTGATTTAATGTCATTTAAAGATATTGTGATTATTGTGTTATGATACTCCAGTTTATGTTAAATTGTGCCACGTGAAGAACACTATGGACACTCGTAGATGTCAGAGAGTATCAACGATAGGATGCTAGGAATAGACTTCAGTGCAGTAATTTTAAGAAGAGACTCACAAATAACTTTGATTTTCGTTGTGGGAAGTAAATGTAAAATATCCTTTGTTTATGTTTTTGTTGTATAGCCATGATTTTTATCATTGAATGTGTTATTTAGGAATATGTTGTTTCTTTCATGTAGAGTAGTTACCTGACAGACTCAAATCCTGAGCATGTGGTCGTATGGTGGGCATGGACGTCCCATACCTCGAAAGACCGTGAGTTAGCTGGGATACGAACACATGCTCCATATGATGACGATTGGGTACAGTACTAAAGGAAAATTATTGCGTAGGTTCATTATTCAAACTTTCACATCGATCGCATGATTACGACACAAGAAATAAAAACTTAATTTTAAAATTCGCACAGCCGCCATCTTGAGGTTATGTAAACAATTGAATGAAGTTAGATGTCGGTGCATTACAATGTGTATAAACATATACTGTACTAAGTTTTATTGCGTTTGGTTGTTTAATCGCGAGAAACGTCTATTTAAACGTCGCAACTTCGCTTGACCGCCATGTTGGTTTTATAGTTACCAGGTTTTCAAAAGTCACATAGGTGAACTTCTAGTAGTTCCCTTTATCACCGTAAAATATTCCAGGGTTATATAGGAAATAGTTTCGATGATATTGAATGCTGGTGAAATATTTCGCACAGCCGCCATGTTGGATTGGTGAGACGTAACAAAATTTGAAGGGCACGGTCGGGGTCGTCGAGAATAGTGCTATGAACTTACCGAGTTTCATTGTAATCGTTCCAGCCGTTTAGACGTTATTAGGGGGGACACACGCCATCAAACACGCACACACACACGGACAAAAGGTGATCTCATAAGCCTTTTTTTTTGTCATAAATGAAAATAGGCTAAGAAGTAATGGATGATAGGGCAAGGAGAAAAATTGAGATAATTCCGGATATTTATGCCACTGTCGCAATGACAGATAGAAGCTGTGCAAACGCAAACTGCGATCTACTTAGGCAACGGTAAAGAATGGCTTCTGATAATTCGATACGTAGGCTACTGCCAGTGGAAGAGAGTTTGTTTCCAACGAGTACTAATGAAGAGAAGAGATAGGTTTGTAGGGAACATATTAAGGCACCCAGGAAGGCAGCGTGGAGGAAAAATCATCTGTAGAGCAAGCTAAGGTTATAATAAGTTTAAACTAATTGCCTCGGATGTGCGGTGTGGTAGCTATGTAGAGATGAAACGAGTTGCTCAGTACAAGGGGTACGTGGAGTGCTGCTTCAAACCAGACAAAGGACTATAGAATCACAGACAAACAGGACACACACACAGCTCTGAGCACGTGCGGATGGTGTCCTGTAAATCGCGCCCAGCACGGTCTCTACCTGGATTATTTGTGGCTGATACTGACGAAACCATTGGTCGCTACTTGGTTAGATGACTGTCTGGACGAAAAATACTGACTGCACTACAAGCAAGGGGGTCTGGGGCGTATGCCCCAAGTTAGGTTTGTTTACTATGTAGAACAGTATTGTCACGAGGACGATCTTTGGAAATAATAATAATAATAATCGAAATCAAGTTTAACATACAATCTAACTGTTATGATTCTGGGCATGCCGGGGGTGCCCTTGAGAGTTCTTCATAGTGCCATCAAATCTACTGATAGGCTTCATTGGAACAAGGTCCCATGCTAGGCATTGCATTCCCACGGGGTCAGGACCTTTATCAGCGTTGCCACTTAACTAACCTAAAAAAATAGAGTAATGAATTGTTATTTGTTTTACATTTAAAGATTATGCCTTTATTTATATTTTGAAGAAGCAAAGATAGTCTATGTTAGTGATATTCAGCTAGTTCATATTTGGATCCCATAATTTTAAATAGAGGCTCATTTCTTGAATTATGTTCAGTACATCGAAATGTTTAAGGGGAGGGAGGGGAGTGGAAAAGGCAAGAGACTATTTGACTCTCCCCTGCCCTCTCCTCTGGTTACGCACTTGGACCCGACTGCTTGGGTGAATATGGAATCTGTTGGATAGCCTATGCTATTATGACGTCTTCCATCTAGAGTATGTACAGTGCATGTACATATAGCAGCCTTTAGCTGTGCACTTGACCTTTAGAGCTCAGAGGTAGGAGAGGGGTGTAGAGCGGTGCGGGGAGCGGGACGCATACTCCCCTATCTGAGAACATTGACGCCCGTGACAGTAGGTTCTCACAATCAGACACAGGCACGCTCAACGGGTGATACCGAGCTCCGCTAATGAGTTCTGTCATGGCTTCCTATAAAGTTTCTGTCCATGGGGGTCAATTAGGAAAATCCTAACAGGGGAAGTTGCCTGAGACGTGTTTCACTGCCCCCACTCCAAAGTGGAAGTCAAGGTAAATATATTTTGGAATGTGTCAACCTGCCCTGATCTTTACGGTGTTCGCCACTATCTACTCTTGTTATCTCAAAGACGTATTCGATACATTATAAGGCATCCAACGTTTAGAATGAAGCATTGGTCTTATGGCGCGTTACGACAGGGTTGCCACTCCATGAGAGGAGGCAGTACAAAGCGCTTCGCGTACACTTTCCGCACATTCAGAAATTGTGCAGTGACGAAGACTTGAATTAAGTACTGTATAATAATACTAATAGTAGGCTAACATAACACATACAACGAAATTAAATTAACTATAACGTATGCTGAATGTGCCATAAAGAAAACAATCAAAATAAAATAAATAAATAAATAAATAAATAAATGTGTGAAGTTTCGACTGCAATTAAAGTTGAAGTACGTTAATAAAGAAAATACTCCTCATTGGCTTACTTTTCGTGATTTAAACTTTCGTTGGGTTTAAGATTCTTAAAATACTGAATACATTAATTACGACCTGTTTTTCCCTCCTTCTAAGCACTTGCCCAAGCTTTCTTTTCGCAAAACTATCCATTGTTGTACGTGAAATACGTAAAATACAACACGTTAAATCTAGCAGAACTGCTGCACACACACTCAAGATAGAGACAGCCGAACTACTGAAATACAAGCTCAAAGGGCACAGTAATAAAGCTGTGAGTAGCAAGCTGCACCCCGCTATCCTTCGAAACTTCATTTTTATAATCCGCGGTCAATGAACAGCCCAGCCTGTGTAAACAATTAAACCTACACTCTGGGTAAGCAGGTAGAAAACTTCTTCCAACATTCCTCTAAAACTCTCAAACTGACATGACATGGTTATCTTTAAAAATAGAAAAGTTGGCTGCATACGAACTTTTTCAATGCTGCTATGCGGTTATGAGAGAATATTCAGAAGTTTTACCTACATGAAAATTGTAATATTGCCAGTATAAAATATTTCAAAAATCCATCATCAAGACGGCACATTTAGCTACACGTGTGTGAAAAATAGGCATCACAAAGTCAATGCAACATGATATAAGATCGATTTTACTAGAAAGGGGACTCCCTTTATAGTTTTTTTTTAAATATGGATATCTAATTTTTCTAGCATTTCTGTCAAGTTGACGTAGTTCTAATATAGGACAAAAAAAAAGATCGGCAAAACATAGTTCTACCCAAATATGCTGTTTTTTCAACAAAGAAAAAATTTCCACTGATATGGCAACATTGGAGCGCTAGAAAATGACAGCGTCATACATGTCTCGCGTGCAACAGAGAGAGAGAGAGAGAAGAATATCCCTATCTAACAAGTGCTTCATTCTAAACGTTGGATGCCTTTATAGCAACATTATTCCAGATTCCTGGTTTTCTTTAGCCTTGCACTTGATAAAGATAAGTTTCGGTTATTTTCTTTGCGTTTCACAGCTACTATTCAGATCTGCACATTTTAATTTTTATGTTGTGGCTTCGTCAACATGCAAGTTATAGCCTGCATTATGAGCTTTAAAACGATATCTTGGGAACCAAAATGCTCATATGTATTCTGCTACAAAATAAGGTGCATTCGTAAATGTATTCCTTGTTGGAACACCTCCACTTTTGGCCCCCTTGTGACAACTCAAAATTAGAATATTTATAGTTTCCTATAACTCTCAATCGTGCACTTCTTTGACTGTACATGGATAACATGTTAGCTGCACTGATCATGGTATCTACGGAAACTCCAGGTGTATGTACTGCTTGGTTCCAAGCTCTGAGAACTTGCGGGATGAAGGGCACAGGCAGGGTAGGAGCAGGCGTGAATTGAGAAGCCTGTTGACAGCCCGCCGTGTTACCTGCCATTCTCGCCTATTCCAATACTGCTAACATAGGGTCTTTTTTGAAACCAGTGTGGTGTTATGAATAAGTCAGTGAGTCACCGACCAATGTATTTGGTTCGGTACTATGCACGGGCCGAGAAACTTCATCACTCGTCAACTCCATTTCTCATAGTCCGCGATGCACATTCCTCTCAGGTTCACGCAGCTTAGACTCGAGCAGTAGCTGTCAGTCAACTCATGACTTCACCAATATTTCAGGAGAGGTTACCTACCTCCCACTCTCTTCCCAAACCCATTAGCGTAAACTGTCAATACTGCTTGGGTTTGACCTAATTAGCGGAGTTGGACCATCCCGCGCTCAACGAGGCAAATTTTTTACGCTGCAGTAATATACTGGGAGAGTGGGATGGGGAAGTTCAGAGCTAACTGCCGGTTACTGTCATTTTGGGCTCTGAATGGGAAGAAGGCAGTCTTGAGCTTAAGTTGGGTACAGTCTTCGTATTTAGCTGGAGCAGAAGTAAGAAACCACGGGAAACTAATAATTATCCAGCCACTCAGAAATGTAAACAAAAAACCTTTCTATAAGGCATCCAACGTTTAGAATGAAGCATTGGTCTTATGGCGCGTTACGACAGGGTTGCCACTCCATGAGAGAGGCAGTACAAAGCGCTTCGCGTACACTTTCCGCACATTCAGCAATTGTGCAGTGACGAAGACTTGAATTAAGTACTGTATAATAATACTAATAGTAGGCTAACATAACACATACAACGAAATTAAAATAACTATAACGTATGCTGAATGTGACATAAAGAAAACAATCAAAATAATATAAATAAAGTACCAGCACGAGGAAATGTGTGAAGTTTCGACTGAAATTAAAGTTGAAGTATGTTAATAAAGAAAATACTCCTCATTGGCTTACCTTTCGTGATTTAAACTTTCGTTGGGTTTAAGATTCTTAAAATACTGAATACATTAATTACGACCTGTTTTTCCCTCCTTCTAAGCACTTGCCCAAGCTTTCTTTTCGCAAAACTATCCATTGTTGTACGTGAAATACGTAAAATACAACACGTTAAATCTAGCAGAACTGCTGCACTCACACTCAAGATAGAGACAGCCGAACTACTGAAATACAAGCTCGAAGGGCACAGTAATAAAGCTGTGAGTAGCAAGCTGCATCCCGCTATCCTTCGAAACTTCATTTTTATAATCCGCGGTCAATGAACAGCACAGCCTGTGTAAACAATTAAACCTACACTCTGGGTAAGCAGGTAGAAAACTTCTTCCAACATTCCTCTACAACTCTCAAACTGACATGACATGGTTATCTTTAAAAATAGAAAAGTTGGCTGCATACGAACTTTTTCAATGCTGCTATGCGGTTATGAGAGAATATTCAGAAGTTTTACCTACATGAAAATTGCAATATTGCCAGTATAAAATGTTTCAATAATCCATCATCAAGACGGCACATTTAGCTACACGTGTGTGAAAAATAGGCAACACAAAGTCAATGCAACATGATATAAGATCGATTTTACTAAAAAGGGGACTCCGTTTATAGTTTTTTTTTTTTAAATATGGATATCTAATTTTTCTAGCTTTTCTATCAAGTTTACGTAGTTCTAATATAGGACAAAAAAAATCGGCAAAACATAGTTCTACCCGAATATGCTGTTTTTTCAACAAAGAAAAAATTTCGACTGATATGGCAACAGTGGAGCGCTAGAAAATGACAGCGTCATACATGTCTCGCGTGCAACAGAGAGAGAGAGAAGAATATCCCTATCTAACCAGTGCTTCATTCTAAACGTTGGATGCCTTATAACTCCCAAACGCAAACGTAAATGCTAGCCGTTTGATTTATTGACTAGGAGAGAAGTGCCGTCGTCACCTCATTCGGTTGCACTCAATCTGCTTGTCTTCATGTTCTATTCTCCGCCGGCTTCCGCTTATGCAATACTCCCTCTTCACCTTCTACCAGACCTGCCTTGACCAACACTAAATATTGACCTTAGTCTCAGTCTTCGAGCAATCAATCAGCTTTTACTACGACACCTCGTAGCAAAACAATGGGCTGTGCAAAACAAAATTCCAGAAACCTTGCACGACAATGCCTGTTATCACAATGGTGCTTCTGAGGGCGAATTGTTGCGAGGTGTATTTATAATTCAGGTGAGGATTCAATCAATCAACGTAGAATATCGCACGTAAAAGGCTATTTCAACAAGCTACTACAACCAACATTCAATTATACTATTTGAAAAGGACAAAGGGTTATAATTATAACTGTACCCATGCATTTAGGAGAAAGTAGGCTATATCTTCTTTACTGAACATGTTGTTTTAATTGGACAAGTAATTCATATGTATTGTGCCCGCTGGCGGAAGTTTTCGGGGAGCCACCGGTTTCAAATGACCCTTCCGAGACCCTCTTCCAGTTAACACACAAGTATAGGGGACGACACATTCATAGGCTGGTGTAGCACAAAGTCTGCACTCGGGGGTATCGGGAATTAGTGAAGTTCGATCTTTAACCAGCTCAGAGGAATGCATCGATAACAAAACTTAACAAGAAAAGAGAGGTCAGTCTTATGTTAAAATCACGAATAAATTTTATTCAGAATAGATCCCTAGCCTAGCAAGAGAGTTGCAAACGGCTAGTCCGATACTATTATGCCCTGAAAGAAAATATAAAAAAGTCCTAATCAAGTTCTAAATTACTCTCATGGTCCTAATACAAAATTCGACTAAGAACGAACAAGCTAAAAGAATGGCACGTAAGATCAGTCCTAAGCAATTACATCGAAATGACTACGGGAGGATCAAACACCAAAAGAATCTACAGCAAAGCAAGACATTTACTTGTTTACAAATACTAGAAACATTTACATTTAGTAGCAAGGGGAAAATTTGTCCTATGCTATGATGGTGCCATCTCTAACATTTATCTTTAGATTTAAGTGTTTAGCTAGTCCTAAATATCATTAATTAATAAACGAGACGCGTTTATTACAAAGAAAATCAAGCTACGTGCACAATGTTGCTGAATAAAAAAAAAAGAGCTATGCTAATACAACACAAATGCATACAATAATTCAGCACTCCTATGGTTGTGCAATTGGCACTGCCTGCGTACTCGGTTTGTTACTGTTTGTAACTAATGGTCATTGTTTCAAAGTGTTAGGAAAGTAGAAGGATAGGAAAGCCTGCAAATGCGATGGTAATTAAACAATTACATCGACTCATATTGCTACCAATCTGATGTGTGTGCTACCGTTATCACATCACCAATTGGTTGTCGACTATTTATGTGAAAACGTATCAAAATGTATCTAAAATAACTTAACAATAACTAAGTGTCAACATTTGGTCCAGAAAATATTTTATTTTTAGCCTATTTCCAATTTTGAAAAAATAAGCTTATGAGATCACCTTTTGTCCGTGTGTGTGTGTGTGCGTGCGTGTGTGTGTGTGTGTGTGTCTGTGTGAGGAGTGTGTGTCCCCCTAATAACTTATAAACGGCTGGAGCGATTTCAATGAAACTCGGTAAGTTCATAGCACTATTCTGGACAACTCCGACCGTGCCCTTCAAATTTTGCTACCTCTCACCAATCCAACATGGTGGCTGTGCGAAATATTTCACCAGCATTCAATATCTCCGAAACTATTCGCGATATCTCCATGGATTTTTTTACGATGATAAAGGGAACTACTGGAAGTTCACCTATGTGACTTTTGAAAAACTGACAACTACAAAACCAACATGGCGGCCACGCGAATTTGCGACATTTAAATGGAGGTTTCTCGCGATTTAACCAACCAAACGCAATAAAACTTGGTACAGATTATGTATATACACATTGTAATGCACCGACATCTAACTTGGTTCAATTGTTTACATAACCACAATATGGCGGATGTGCGAAATATTTCACCGGCATTCTATATCTCTGAAACTGTTAGCGGTGTCACCCTGAAATTATGTACGGAGATAATGGGCACTACTGGATATTCATCTATAAGACTTTCAAAAACCGTTTAACTTTAAAACGAATATGGTGGCCAAGCGAATTTGAAAATTTTAAACAGACCTTTCTCGCGATTTAATGTTCCAAACGCAATGAAATCTGGTACAGGAAATGTTTATACACATTGTAATGCACTGGTATCTAATTTAGTTCAATTGTTTACATAACCTCAAGATGGCGGCTTTGCGAATTTTAAAATTAAGTTTTTATTTCTTGTGTCGTAATCATGCTATCGAAGTGAAACTTTGAATAATGAACCTACGCAATAATTTTCCTTTAATGGTACATGACTCTATGGCCTATACATTTAACAATCCAACATGGCGACCATCCGAAATATTTAGACGGCTCTGAATATCTACGAATGTATTATAGCAATCAAACTGATTTTTTTTTCATAGGGGCTATGAACTTAAGTTCACCTATAGGACTTTAAATAACCTGGTGATCACAAATCCAACATGGCAGCGACGCGAAGTATAAATATTCACATGGACGTTTCTCGCAATTTAACCATCCGAGTACAATGAAACTTAGTACAGTAAATCCTTATTCGAATCATAATCCACTGGCATCTAATTTGTTTCAATTGTTTCCATAACCACAAGATGGCAGCTGTGCGATATTTTAAAATCTCCTTGTTACTTCTTGTGTCCTAATCATGCGATTGAAGTTTCAATGCTACACGTACACATTAATCTTCATGTAACAATACATACCTCTAGGACCTACATATATTAAATCCAACATGGCGACCATCCGAAATATTTAGTCGTTTCTCAATATTTACGAATCTATTACAGCAATCAAACTGAAATTTTGTATGTAGATAGAGGCAATTAACATAAGTAGGTTATATAAAAATAGGCTGTATAGTTCTTCACGGAACTACTTGTTAATATTTATTATCTTTATTTAGGCTCAGGGGGGATTATGAGATTTGTGTAGTTTTACAAAATCCTATCTTTGATTATTAAAGCTTCACACAATTATTTATTCCTCACAGTATAGTTGTTCAGTTTATGGATCTTTAAAAAGCGTTCAGTGTACTCAGGTAACGTGTGTATCCAACTAATGCATAATAACTTAATAACTTAATAGACACCCTGTGTCTCCACCAATACTTCATCATTATTAGACTCTTACTATTACGGATCCATCAATCCTACCGCCCTTCGGTTAGGAACGACTGCAGTCGTTCGTTACCACATAGGTTCGTTACCACATGTCGGAGGAATTGATCCACCATCACGACTCATATCAATAATACTCTAATAATGTTAATTACAATAAGTGTGGATTCCTAAGTTATACAAGTTTTAAATACTGGTCATAAAGATTATGTGTGTGTAAAACACATTCTAACAACGCTATGGATTAACATGAAGGGTTCTGATACAAGCTAAAGTGTGAGATTGTGCGTTTATTAAATTGCCTCTTCCCTGAATGAGGTCGAGCCTATGTTCTCTAGTTACAAAATACTGTTGCATTCATTGCTTGTCTGGCTTCTCGTAAAGAAATAAACCTGTTTTCAAGTATTGATCTGGCCAACAAATATGACTAAAGGAACGCTGCATTCCGCTTATAATAATGCTAGGAATTTCACAGCCTTCTAAATAAATAAAGGTGCACTGCCAAAAATCGCATGTACTGTGTAGTGGTTTGGCTTATACATGTAACCTTGGCCTTGTTTTAACACCTGCCAAAACTAGTTTCTTTGTCATCAGCTTGACAAAATAAAAGTTGTTAATAACTGTTTTGAAACGATACGAAATGGACATCAAAATACTGCCTTCCTGGCGTTTATACATTTTTAACAAACTTGTAACTTTCCACACTTGTTCTTATAATAGCTACCTGCATTGTGCACTGAAAATGAAACCAAACTAAAATTAAATCTACTGTTTCCAACTCATTACAATAACGCTACTGATACAAGATCTGACTTACAGATGCAGCGACCGTCGGTTCGAGACCCGCCATGAGATGTTGTAAGCGGTCTCCTCTACGGTTTTAAATCATTTCCTTACCTGAAGGAACACCTCATGGTAGTTTGTAAACTCAATATATCTTCTCTTACATGGTGTGGAAGCGAGGGGCTGATAGTCACGGCAGCAGGCAGAGGGCGCCCAGCACTGCGCGGGGTTGCCAGACCGCCCGCTACATTATTACATCTCGTGGTGCTGTCTGTGGCTCTCAGTGGAGATGTGGAGATGAACCCAGGGCCGAATAAGGTGTGTATAATTTGTGATTCGAAGGGTCGTGTGAATCAGTTATTTGTGACATGTACATCTTGCCACTCTCAAGCGCACAGAACTTGTACAAAAATCAGTGCTTCAAAACACAAAATAATCACCTCTGGGAAACAATCGTGGCTATGTTGGAACTGTTCTTTACCTCAGTTCTCTAACTCATTTTTTAATACATCGACACAGAGTGCAAATAGTGTAGATAGTGACGTAACACCCTCGGATAGCAAAGCATTGTCCATTTTTTCCTTCAATGCTCGAAGTGTAACATGTCCCTCCAAACAACCGGACCTGCGTTCTTGTCTCACAGCACTTAATCCGTCAATTGTGTGTTCAGGGGAGACATGGCTGAAAAAATCCACTAACGACCCAGAAATATTTCCGGTAACATACACCATGTTCCGCAAAGATCGAACCTGGACATCAGGGGGAGGGGTACTAATAGCCATGAAACCAGAGTTAAGGCCTGTTCGCCAACGGGAGCTTGAAACTGATGCTGAGGCTGTGTGGGTGGAATTCACGTGTGCGAACAATACATTTCTAATAGGCTCTGTATACCGTGCTCCAAATTCAACTCGGCATATCAATGATGAACTTTTGGAGTCCCTCCGTCGTGTACAATTCATCCAGCACAAATACAAGGCCATTTACATAACAGGCGATTTTAATTTAGAAATAGACTGGCAAAACTCTCCTCCCACTCCCAAGGATCCCATTGCTAATGAATTCCTTACCGCATTCTACGATTTATTCCTTGACCAATTAATAACCGAAGCAACTCGAATCACACAAACTACACGCTCCACAATAGACCTATTCCTAACAAGCCTTCCTTCCTCCGTACAGAAAGCTGAAGTCATACCCGGTTTCAGTGATCACGCAGCCATCTTTACCACATTGCATTACAACAAACCACGCAGCAAGAGCACAGTGAGGACAGTATACAATTACAAAAAGGCAGACTGGAAATTGCTATCATCTTTATTCCTCAAACACCTTCTCACCCCATGTATTCTGGACACCAGCGACATCAACTCAGTGTGGCACGTCTGGCGAAATTGTTTCTTTGAATGTGTGGATATAGCTATACCGAAAATAACCATTAGTGGGAAGAAAAATTCTCCATGGGTGACGAAGGAAGTCATTAAAATGATTAGGAAAAGGAACGTTTTATACAAGAAATGGAAAAGTTGCTCAACTGACATCATGTGGTAAAAATACAAGAACATCAGGAACCAAACAAAGAAATTAATTCGCGAAACATACGACAATTATATTCACAAAATAAGCAGCACCAGTGAAATGTGGAAATTTTTGTCCAGAAGACGCGGCACCGCTGCGCCAGCCTCATTTCACTGTAACGGTACATTCCTCAGTGCACCCCAAGACATTGCAACAGCGTTCAGTGACAGTTTCAAGCAGAAATTTTCTAAGCCGGATATGACCACGAACCTGCTTCTGCCAAGGTCATCACTTCCACCCCTCCCACTCTCCAACCTGTACTTCACAACAACTGAGGTGATTCAGAGCCTACGGAAGATTAGACCACATGCGGCGACCGGCCCAGAAGATGTTCCCGGACGGATCCTGCTGCAGTGTGCGGAAGCATTAGCGCCCTCTCTGAGTGCGTTATTCAACCTGTCTATCAACCAAGGTTCTGTGCCGTGTGAGTGGAAATGTGCTAACGTGGTGCCAATCTATAAGCAAGGTGACAGAGAAGATGTTGCAAATTACAGACCGGTGTGTCTAACATCTATAATTTGTAAATGTATGGAGCGGCTAGTAGCAAACAGTGTGCTGGAATTCCTACGGGAGAACAATCTGCTCGACCCAAATCAGCACGGTTTTCTTCCGGGTCGTTCTTGCACTACTCTATTGACAAAAGTCATTGATGAGTTTCAGTTCTACTTGAATCAGCCAGAAGTGAAACAAGTGGACTGTATTGCACTGGATTGGGCTAAGGTCTTCGATCAAGTGTCTCATGAAAGACTTTTGTTAAAGCTACAGCAGCTTAACATACGGGGTAGCTTACTTGCATGGGTGAGGTCATTCCTAGAGGGTCGATCACAGTGTGTGGTGTACGGAGGAGCTCGATCGCAGGCTGCTCAAGTTACTTCTGGAGTGATTCAGGGCTCTGTGATCGGACCTCTTCTCTTCACTATATATGTGCTCGATCTTCCTGGCTGTGTCACCTCATCAATGTCACTATATGCAGATGACATCGTGCTATACAGGGGCATTAAATATGAAGAAGATTCCCTCTGTCTTAAATCAGATCTGGACAACTTATCGCTGTGGTGTTCTGTGAATAATTTAAATATAAATGTACAAAAATGTAAATACATAAGAATAACCAGGTCACAAAAACCCATTGAGAATGAATACAAAATTATGAACAGTGTCATCCCACAGAGCACAAACTTAAAGCTATTAGGGGTAACAATCTCCGACACCCTGAATTGGAACATGCAAAGTGAAGAGGCAAGATGTAAGGCCACCAAAGTTCTGGGTTTCTTGTACAGAAACATGAGAGGTTGTAAACCTAGAGCCTTCAGGATGGCTTACACATGCATGGTCCGTCCGATATTAACGTACGGCTTACCTGCTTGGCATCCCACTACAGCGGAAAACATGAACAAGCTCCAGCGTGTACAGCGCCGCGCAGAAAGGCTAATAGCTCGTTATTCCCCTTCCCCTTTGTCAAAATTTCCATCTATAGAGGCAACAGCCAAACAAATTGATCTAATTTTTCTTAAAAAATCCCTTACAGATTCCATTAATATTGACCCTTTTTGCCGACTGTCATTGGCATATCGCTCAGTTCGGAGAGGACGAGGTGTAACCCTCGTTCCGCCCTTCGCACGTAGCAATGCTTACCTGACAGGTTTCTACGGCCGCTCAGCGCGGTTATGGAACGCGCTGCCAGGGGATGCCAAGATCTTGCCTCTTAGGAAATTCAAGCCGTACGTAAAAAAGTACATTGTATAAATAAACGTATGTATGAGTGATTGATTGTCTCGCTGAATGAATGAGTATCTGAATGGAATGAATGTATGTATCGCGTGATCGAGGTTATGAAAGTGCGTGCGTGAGAGAGTGAGTGAACAGGAAAATGTACTATGTCAATATTCTAAATATGTAAATACTGCAAATATCTTTGTAAAACTTGTAAATATTGTTAAAACAAATGTAGATGTAAGCTGTGCCTGTGAAGCATGAAATATGTATGTGGGGCTTGCCCTTTTTCACTAGGCCTTCCATACTTCGTGTACGATTTATGGTAAATAAATAATAATAATAATAATAATTGTTTCCGGTCACCTTCCGCTGCCAATTCCCCACGCATGATTTACTTATCCATCTGCATTGCGTGGTAGGGGTTATATTCCAAGATTTGATCTTTCAGTAGGATTATAATGTTGCCGTTGGTGATAATATTACACATGTTTAAAGGAAACTTGAACTCATTGATGCTAAGTTGCGGTAATAAATTGCCCATTTTCACTCCGCCACTGGCGTTAAGTTATCGCTTGTGCGACGCTCACTCGTTACTTTCACGAATTATTTACACGAAATAAAAATCATAATCACTGCCCATCCGGCAAAACATAAACATATTCCTGTAGAATTACACAGTTTATCAATTCACAGTTTATAATACACTTGGATGCGACCATGTGGTCTTAGAGTTTGCGTTGCACGCTTCCATAATTTTCACTTCGTGAATCAAAATATTTCTCAGATTATGTTATTAATTGTACACAATTATTTGATTATCAGATTATGCCCTGATGGCTGTCCATTTGACAAATATACTCGGATTTATCCATAGCACATGGATTCCCTTCACGGAACGTGTCCTTATTTGTGCTTCACATCCACATAGATGTTGCTTCAGCAAACGGTGAGTAAGTACTGGCTTCACAAAATATGGCGTTCACTCTGGACATTAGTTAGCCGCGTAAATTGACGGTTTCGCTCACCAGCGTAGTATACCGTATTTTAAATAAGCAGAATTACGTTGATTACATTATGGTTAGTTTAGGGAATGTCTAAAGTCCATAAAAATGTAATTATAAGCGATATTGCTTCGGCTTCTTCCCGCCGCTCGCAGTTACTTTTCAGCATGGATCTTGGTCTTTGTTAGCTGTGCAAACATGCGTCAACATGCGTCAACGGGCGCAGTATTTAGTTAAATGATTATCTATATGAATATAGGCCTAGGGCAATAAGATACACCTCGATGGGGTAAAGATCACAATGCATGTTGCATAGTTCACCAACACACTGTTCTCCTGGGTCGTGGTGCTATATTGCTATTATGTGAGAGAAAAATAATGTTTTGCTCTCTATGTTCTTACAGCCTTTATTGGCTCTCAAAAATCTGTCAATCTTGATGGCTTTATCTGCGTCATTGACAGGAATAAATTGCAGAAACCCCTCGTGTACCGAGTTGTCTCATTAAACGAAACGGACACGTAGTGACACAGATATGCACAGGGCCACCGAGAGGATTTAAGGGCCCCTATGCAATGTTTTTCTCGGGCACCCCTTGAAATACGTTTAATTATTATTATTATTATCTAGCTACCGGTACTAGGTATTCTGAAAAAACAATGCATTCTGAGAAAGGCATCTGACGCTCAGTCATAAATTTAAAAACAGGTTATCACACAAAATTCCACACATAGGCTACCCAAGTACACGGGGCTGAATGACCACGATGTCCAAGCCTCTCAAATGAAACAACATCAATATAGCCATGGTTTGTGACTGGCACTCATTTCATGAACTGACAGCTTATTATAGGCCTACAACTTACGCCAAGAACGATCTTTTTGCCAGCCTTCCCCAGTAACTAAAACTGACTTATGGAACTCAGGGTTGTGACCAAGTAATCTTCAAGGAAAGGAATATAATGATTGATTTGTATCACTACATACTAACCAGTCTCAACGAATATATTCTCCATTCTGTAATTATTAAAGTCAAACTGTTCTCAGGAAGGTTCTTGTTCCGTCCGCATTGCAGGGGGATCTCTCCGAACAATACCTTCAATAACACTTGCACTTGTCCTACCAGTTTTTAAAAATAAATAAATAAATAAATAAATAAATAAATACAAATAAAACTATATTTGCAAGAAAATGTAAAGAATTACTAACGGGCCCTCACCGCTTACGGGCCCCTATGCATTTCCCCCCCCCCCCCTTGCCCCACCACCCCTCCCCTCTCTTCTTGGCGGCCCTGGATATGGACATGGAGTCGGCATGGACGTGAAAATGTTACCGATCACACACTTTAACATCAAAACTGATTCATGGCCAGCTCTAACGTTGAAGTAGGAGTCTCGCTGCGAGGAGACTGTAGGGCATTTGCCAAGTGAAGAATGTGATCACTTTTAAAATATATATAGAAGTAAAGAAGCCTCACTAGCGGTAGTATAAAACAGGTGATAGACGGGACAATATAGGCATAAGGATTCAAGTAAAAAATGTCTCTGAGGAGGGGTTTAAAACATAACCCCCACCCCTTCGATATGCCACTCCTTTTAACAAGAAATTGTAGGGGAACGGGCGAAGGGGGGAAGTGCCCTCCCCCTCCCACCACCAATGACAGCGCAGTGCCAGGCAGACATTGAACACGTGCTACATAGCTATACCACATAATAATGTTGTGGGACCTGCCACTCGGCTTAGAGCGAACTATTTTGGTATCGCGCGCGGGTAAACTAATGAAAGGAGTGTGGTGAGGTGACAGATTCTTGACCCCGAGTTCTCATCGGCCATCATCCCCTTTGGCTATCTCTGTCTACCTGCGACCAGACCTCGGTTGGCAGCGCTTCACAAACAGACCACTGACCTCATTGATTTTACGTCGTAACGTGTTGGATTCAACTTCCGTCTGACATCACTCCACACTACATGCGGGAACATTTTACTGCAGATTCACAAGATGATGATGATGATGACGACGACGACGACGATAATGATAATAATAATAATAACAATCTCTACTTAGTATAAAACAAAGTCCCCGATTCTTGGATGTTCCAGGTAATCTCGAGAACCACTGGATGGATTTTGATGCGGTTTTCACCAATCTGTAAAGGATTTCTCGAGGAAGGTAGCGGTAGAAATTTATTTATTTATGACTAAAGGAAGCCGAGCAGTAACGATTTCAGTGAATCGAGTCAAAAAAAAACTACCGTCCGTGAGCCTTTTAAGCTTACGGTTTACCCAGCGTAAGCTTAAAAGGCTCACGGACGCTAGGTTTTTCAATACATCACCCACTATGAGTGTTTTTACGTTTTCATTTATTCCAACAATCTCCATTCAATTACTAGCATCCTAGCTAGCGAGCGAGCCTATCACCCCTGTTTCAGCCTTCGTTCCGCAGAATACACAGTCAAGTTTAGATTCGACGGAAGGGGATTTGTGTTTCGAGCACCTCGCTATTCTTAAATTACGTCTGACAAGAATTCGTTGCATAGTCTATGCTATCTCTACGATAATAAAATTTATGTTCGACCCTGACTATTATATGTCAGAAAACTGTATCATAATGATGGTCATTATAACACTATTTTTCATTATGAATCAGTTTCTCCCACCAATCACAGCTCAAGAAAAGAGTTGTTTGACCAATTAGGTGTGGATAGCAACGCATCTGCGCTAAGTTCGAAGGCCTTCTAATTTAAATTTCACTGCCTGGCCTAGTGTCATAGTGGGGCAATCGAGGAGGCCATGGTCAAATACAAGGTATTCTGTGCGTCCCATGCGCTCTGTTCAGTACATAAAACTGGCGAAATCTCGACAGATATTTATGGATATTTATGTTCGAACATAAAATAGTTATAGGCTAATAATTATCGTCGAACATAAACAGTCGTATGCAACTCGCCTATAATGGTAATTAAGACACTCGTATTGAAATTATAAAACTCGCATACGCTCGTTTTATAAACATACTCGTGTCTTAATTATTGCCATTATAGGCTCGTTGCATAATGTACTATAATAGCCTAGTCAGTGATTTAACCCATCATGCCGAGACGGGAAAGAGATATAGGTCGTAGTTCATTGACATCGAAAAACAATACGTCTTTTAAGCTTACGCTGGGTAAACCGTTAAAGATACCGGGCGAAGCCGGAGCGGGTTGCTAGTTATAAATAAATAGCATTTCCTCTCTACGCTGAAAATCATTGAATCATGGATATGATTTTAGGAATAGATCTTAGATAATGAATGCTTGTTGCCTTGGTATAGGAGACCTCATGGAGCTGTGTGTATCCTGTTCCAGCCCTCAGGCCAGAACCAGGGGCGGCTCCTGATTACAATTCTAGGGTGACCAGATGATACTATTGTTGTTACATATTAAATATTGTTTTATATTTGGCATTTATTGTTGCCAATATTGCCATTATCATAATTCCATACAACACATAATTTGTAACAAGTTTTAATAAATAGTTGATGCATTAAAAACTGTACCCACATGGCCCACATATTTTCCACTCCTGTGCTTGGATGAAGCAAATTTATCCATCAGCTTGGTTGATGAGGTCATAATTATTTATTTTCTAACTTTGTGTGCAGAGCTATAGAAGAAAATGGATTTGTTTAAAAAATCCCCTTTCATTTTCCTATTTCGGCATACAATCGACATATTAAATAACTACGTACCGTGCCACAAATTAAAAAAAACACATTTATACAGTAAAAATTTCAGCTTCATCGACAGAACTCACTAACACATTTGTACTGTACCTGGAATATCAGACAACTGAAAATGTATAATCATATGTTTGTCTTATGCCAGCAATCTGCGAACAATAGCTGAATACCTGTTTAAGAGCGTGAGGTGAAACCCTTCTCCAGTAGCCTAATCCGGTTTGACAGAGACAGAAGCAGGAAGCTTCAAAGCAACGCTTTGGGCCCAAACTGCTGGCCCTTAAAGAGAGAGAGAGAAAATTACCTTCATAGTACTGAAGAATTCGCGTGCAAGACAGTGCTATGTCCACTGTTTCCTCGCCCGGCCCATGAAGCCATATACTTTACATGGGACTTGCTGTGGGGCGGCCCTCGCTATGACGATACACCGTACGAGACTGTCAGGATCATAAGCTAGGGATGAGTTATTTATAATGAATTCTTTTTAGAGATTCTAGAAGGGTAAAACACTTATTTTAAGTCGAGTATCTGTAATATAAAGTAATTTTAAAAGACATTAATTAAACATATTATTTGCAATGCTGCCTAACGGCCTTGGGTGGGCAGGGCCCATTCGGCCCTTAATAACGCACCGTCCCTGGCCAGAACTAAATTTCTTGGCAAAGCCCGGAATCGAACGCGAACCTATAGAGTGACAACCAAGCATGCTAGCCACTACACTGTAGAGTAAGACTTGAAAATGCGATTGCAGTGGGGATTCGAGCGGGAGCGCGATTCAAATTAACGGGTTCGCCGTATTTGTTGAGCCACAGTGCAAGCCGCTGGCCACTGCTGTGCTTCAAGCAAAGGGAAGGGTTGATTGACGGAGACAGTGATATGCTGGTGCGACTGACGCACTCGCTACTTGGCCTCAGTGGGCAGTTTACACTTTGTTCTACATACATTGGCTTCTACGTTGACGGCATAAATCGGTAAGAATGGCTCCGTTTCGACACTCTAACGAAGAAATGTATGCGAACCCCGTAGAAAGACAAGATGAACTTATAATACGAATCCATGCAGCTCCCTAGGTAATTCGTAGCACACCACACATCCTGAACAGAGTCCAAATGTCGCTAATGCACCGCTGCGAACTGTGCATTGAAGCTGGAGGGGAGGGGGGCATATTGAACATTTACTGTAATCAAACCATTATGTGTATTGTTTCCTTCGTTCAGTATTTCATTCCATTTACAATGTTGTGAGCAAATGAATGCACGATCGTACAACGGCATCTTTGCGTAGCCTATCTCAAATAATAAAGAACGTTATTAATACGAACAGCCGAGAAGAGAAGAGAAATTATCGGGTACATTTCATGACTGACAAGTGTGTCTTTATTACTGTGTGTCCTTGTACTGTGTGTGCGATTACGGCTGCTTAGTAAACAAATTTGGATATTGCCTGAAAAGGACAAGGTCAATTCTGTGCGAGGCGAACGAGGAAACTTGCGCATTCCCGCCAGCATATCTCTGTCTCCTTCTATCACACTCCCTTCCCTTGCCTGAAGCACAGCAGTGGCCTGCGGCTTGAGCTCTGGCTCAGCAAATACGGCGAGCCCGTCAATTTAAATCGTGCGCCCAAAAGTAACAAGTAACCTCATTTTCTCGAAGGGAAAAATTTTCTCCGTCAATCCGATTGCGGTATCTTCTTTTGCATAACACACAGAGCGTCCCTGATTTTTTGTCGGTATAATTAAGATACCGATATATATATAAATTGGTCTGATAACCTGTGTTATTGTGGTGTCTGTAGCAGTGTGTGAATTGAAATTCATGTGAGAATTGAGGAGGAGGCATCCGTGGCCTTAAGCTAGGAACCATCCCGGCATATGCCTGGAGTAGAAGTGGGTAATCACGGAAAACCACTTCCAAGGTGTTTGAGGAGAGAATCAAACCACTCTCTCCACAGTTTTGCCTCACAAGTCTGAGTGTACTCCGCTTCAGCCCTCAGACTAAAATTAAATTTCTTGACAGAGCTGGGAATCGAACCCGACCTCCGTGGCGACAGCCAAAAATGCAAGCCCCAACACCTCGAGGTGGTCCTCAGTTTTGTGTCATGAGATTGAGAGGACCAATTCCCATTCATCAGCTTTTTATCTTTTCAAATGATCTTGTCGACTTCGTCGTTATGGTTGGGGTCCGTCGTTATGCGTTACGGACACGGACACGGTGACGGACTTGACGTCATGCAGCTGCGCGGGAACGTGACGTCATGCTCACGCGGGGAGCGAGAAGCAGACGCTAATGATTATTGGAGTCTGTTGAAAGAGGCCTGGCGTCGAGCGACTTTGAGCGAAGCGAACACAAGAATACAGGGTGACTTCTAAAGAGATATACAAGATGCCATATAAGAATACAGGGTGCCTCCTAAAGAGGTGTGCAGGATGTCAGAGCAAAAAATTACAGTCAGTCTGAAATAAGAATACAGGGTGCCTCCTAAAGAGGTGTGCAGGATGTCAGAGCAAAGCATCGAACCAGTCCCAATATTAGATCCCTACTCTCACTCAAAATAGCCCCCCCCCCCCTTAATGTTCAGCCCGCCACTGCTCGCTCCCAGGTTCTACAACTCATCTCCCAACTCTCTACCGTTACACTAGTCTAGCCAGATCGAACACAGACCTGCCTGGGGCAAAAACACTCCTTTTCAGAGAAATAACAACTCCGCAACAAGCTTCACGAAAACCCAAATTAAAATCGAAAATTACACTCTACAAACACCAAATTCAGTAAACTTCCCTCATTTCAGTTACTCTATACTTTAAACAGACACAGAAGGCATAGTCATGACTCCTTCATGGAATAGGCTATTGTCTAATCATGTTCACCTCTCCTTCACCTTTACCATAAATTTCATAAACTCTAAAATCAGAAACTCGCTCCACAAATCTGTAAATCAGTATTCTTCCCTTATTTCAGATACACTATTCATTAAACAATCATATAAGGCATAGTCGTGACCCCCCCATGGAGTAGGCTATTGTCTAAATCTGGACACTCATACTACATCCTTACACTAATTCAAATTTTCGGCCAAATGATCCTTCTGACAGGGAGGCAAAGGTTTCCGCCGGCTTGCCTGGGATGATGGGCCACAAAACCGCTATCAAAAAGTACACTATTTACGCTTTATTCAACCAAACACATCTCTAATACAAGTACAAGAAACATATTTCTTCCCGTGACCCTTAAAGGGGTGCCAGCGAGGGAAGCCTAAGTTAATGGGTAATGCAGTCTGTTGAAAGAGTCCTGGGGCTTCGAGCAAAGGGAGAAGCCCTCCTGAACCTTTCTAACATGTGTAGCATTTGTAGCAAGCGTCATTTGAAATGATACAACGTGTAGTCTTTCAGACTGACTGTGTTTTTTTGTTTTTTTTTGTTTTTTTTTGTTTTTTTTTGGCTGAGCCGAAAATTGAACTCAGGGAATTTGAAAGCTGAGTCTCAATACGTATCCCTAGGCTACAGAAGGTGGTCGTATTTATTTCTGACAAAGTACTTGGGGCGATTGTGTCATTGACCTAGAGAAAGTAAACGTGGAGGTTCGTGGGTTAGTCCTTTTTATCATTCAATCTCGATCAGGGTCACCGTCTTCCTAAGAAACGTTTTTAAGCCAGTTTCTGGGTGCCTCCTACGGTCTGTGTATCGAGTAGCAAATTTTAGGAATTACTTCACTATGTCGTGAGTTGTGCTAGTGTGACGTCACGTGGCAAAGTCTGTTATCAGATATGCCGACCCTAGACCTCTTCACACCGTTTTTGTTATATCATCATAAATAAAGTAGGCTCCCTGACTGAAATATTGTATATTTCTCGGATGAGATGTTGTTGGTATTGTTTGAGTCTTCAGTCATTTGACTGGTTTGATGCAACACTCCATTCCTCCATGTCCTGAGGTAATCGTTTCATCTCTACATGGCTACCACACCTTTCATCCGAGGCAATCTGTTGAGCATATTCTAACACTGGTCTATCCCTACAGTACTAGTTCTTGTCCTCGACCCTTCCTTCCATAACTAAGTTAGTTATTCCTGAGTGTCTTAATACTGTATGAGTCCTACCTACTGTACCCGAGGGCATTAGGCTGACTGGTGTTGAACCTGGGACACAGGGAAATTGAGAACGGACTGGAGGAGTAACCGTTTTGCTCCAGGTTGAGCGCACAAATGTAGCAGTCTTACTGGTTGGTCTGAGGAAATTCCACGGCAACTCTCCCTCTAGACTGATGAATGACATTTGAATTGATAATTTTAAATAATAATTGATTGTAAGATATTGAAAATGGATAAATTACTTACTCGGTGGGCGCCATGGTCATGTAACATATGATTAAACATATAGTCACTTACACAATTTGTAGAGCAGCTGAGTTCTCTTCTCCTCAAGGACGTGGTAAGACTCCGTATTTAACCGAGATAGTATTTGTTTTGGGAATAAGGGATGACTTAAAGCTATTTCTAACTACTAAGGAAGAAAAGACCTGCATCAAATAATATGAAAGATTTAATAAAGTTAAAAACAAGAAAATGACGATAAAAGATAAATAATAAATGATAAAAATTAAATGACTCTACTGAATTTACTAAGGCTCGGCGAAAATAGCAACTGGAGGTGGTCTATAAGTAAAAGTTAAAAAACAAAAGCTGGAATTTACGTGCCGATGAATTTACTGCAAATAGAGACTTTGCGTAATTTGCGTCATTTGGCTTACCGATGTAGATCATCTCTCGTCCTCGTGGTTCATTGCAGTGATGTGATGTTGGGCTGGTTCGTTGTCGTCCCTCCTCTGCTCGTCATGATGCGCTGAATTATGTTTATTGCATTTAACAGTGATTTGATATCTGCTCTGATGTATGGTTAGTGATGGGATATAATCCCTAAAATCACTCTTATGGTGATAGCCCAGACACGACTATCCCCATTGGTGCATATAGGCATGAATTCGCCTACCACACTCGACCGATATACTGTCTTCTCTTCCGAGCTCATAGAGAACCCTCTCTGTTGTCCTCTAGTCAGAGAAGTCGCTCTTGTAATGTCCAGCAGCCTGCCTTCCCCCTTGTCCTCGGTATTTCAAAACTGCCCCACACCTTCCACCAGCGAGTTCACCCTCTTCCAATCGTGTCTTCGCCACACCCAATCTCCAGACAAAAGCACTCACGCCAGTGCTTTGTATCCATGTCCCAACGAGCAGCGATAGACCTGGGACAAAAGGCCTGTCCCCCGGCGAGTTTCCAGGAACGAGCACTGCCCTCATTGAAGCTATGGTTGGGACAACTCATGCTGTGAATTGTCGTCTCAGTAATCCTCTTGTAGTCAGCCTTTCAAACCTGAAATCTTTTAATACTACCACTCTTCCCATCGCTATGTTCTTCCAGCCAAATGAAATGAATTCCTATGTATTGAAATGACGGCTAAATGTCTTAAAAAAAACAATAATCAAAATGATAATAATATAGGTAATAATAATAATAAGCTAGTTCAACATATTACAGAGGTGCCAGCGAGAAACGAACCCAGGGTCTCTGAGGGAATTTAATCAAGAAAAAACCCTAGAGTCAGGACACATGAAATCACTAAGGTGATATGGAATGAATTCAGACGTTATTTATTAACATAACGCAGAAAATATGGGAAGAATACGACAATATTTAGCTGAAAAGTGCATGAGTTTCTCAGCATAGCACAAGAAGTTGGAACTTGTTGTAATATGTTGAACTAGCTTATTATTATTATTATCAATGAGTCTCGTTGAATTATTATTATTATTATTAGTAGTAGTGCTTTCATATATTGGATCACATGTCAGGTGACATACATTGATTCACTTATTATTATTATTATTACCTATATTATTATCATTTTGATTATTGTTTTTTAAAAGACATTAACCGTCATTTCAAAACATAGGAATTCATTTCATATGGCTGGAGGAACATAGCGATAGGAAGAGTGGTAGTATTTAAAGATTTTAGGTTTGAAAGGCTGGCTCCAAGAGGATTACTGAGACGACAATTCACAGCATGAGTTGTCCCAAACATAGCTTCGATGAGGGCAGTGCTCGTTCCTGGAAACTCGCCGTTGAGGCAGGCCTTTTGTCCCAGGACTTTCGCTGCTCGTTGGGACATGGATACAAAGCACGGACGTGAGTGCTTTTGTCTGGAGATTGGGTGTGACGAAGACACGATTGGAAGAGGGTGAACTCGCTGGTGGAAGGTGTGGGACAGTTTGAAATACCGAGGACAAGGGGGAAGGCAGACTGCTGGACATTACAAGAGCGACTTCTCTGACTAGAGGACACAACAGAGAGGGTTCTCTATGAGCTCGGAAGTAAGACAGTATATCGGTCGAGTGTGGTAGGCGAATTCATGCCTATATGCACCAATGGGGATAGTCGTGTCTGGGCTATCACCATAAGAGTGATTTTAGGGATTATATCCCATCACTAACCATACATCAGAGCAGATATCAAATCACTGTCAAATGCAATAAACATAATTCAGCGCATCATGACGAGCAGAGGAGGGACGACAACGAACCAGTCCAACATCACATCACTGCCGTGAACCACGAGGACGAGAGATGATCTACATCGGTAAGCAAATGACGCGAATTACGCAAAGTCTCTATTTGCAGTAAATTCATCGGCACGTAAATTCCAGCTTTTGTTTTTTTAACTTTATTATAGACCACCTCCAGTTGCTATTTTCGCCGAGCCTTAGTAAATTCAGTAGAGTCATTTAATTTTTATCATTTATTATTTATCTTTTATCGTCATTTTCTTGTTTTTAACTTTATTAAATCTTTCATATTATTTGATGCAGGTCTTTTCTTCCTTAGTAGTTAGAAATAGCTTTAAGTCTTCCCTTATTCCCAAAACAAATACTATCTCGGTTAAAGACGGAGTCTTACCACGTCCTTGAGAAGAAGAGAACTCAGCTGCTCTACAAATTGTGTAAGTGACTATATGTTTAATCATATGTTACATGACCATGGCGCCCACCGAGTAATTAATTTATCCATCTTCAATACCTCAATCAATTATTATTTCGATTTATCAATTCAAGTGTCATTCGTCAGTCTAGAGGGAGAGTTGCCGTGGAATTTCCTCAGACCAACCAGTAAGACTGTTACATTTGTGCGCTCAACCTGGAGCGAAACGGTTACATTTGACGCCCAACTGTGGAGATTCATATATATATGCATATTTACGTTCAAGGTTGTTAACGAAAAGGTTACATTTGGCACCACAACGTAAGGCCGAAAACCGGATGGTATTTGTGGAGGGAAGAAGTGATATTTCTGTGCAAGTGTTTTTTTGGTTTTTTTTTTATAGTGATTGATACTATATCAGCATGGCTGATAGCAGCGATATGCTGCTGAGAAGCGGGCAACAGTTAGCCTGTTGTATGGTGGAGGAGAGCGTAGATGAGCATGATCAGTTGGCGGGGGGGAGTGAGAATAGTACAGGGTTAGCGGAGGTAGACCTTGATACTGACAAGAAGGGAGAAAGTCAGGAAGGTTTTCAAAACCTAATGTTGAAACTCATGCAGGACTTAAGCGGCAAAATGGAGGCCACAAATAGCAAAATTGAAGCCACAGATAACAAGATAGATGCAAACAATCAGGAGACGGAAAAATTGGATAGAAATAGCAGGGAGATGAAGGATAGGTTGGACAGCGTGGTCAAAGTGAATGAGGAGTTGAACAGGAAGTATGGAACACTGCAGGAAAGCATTAAGGGGGTAGATCAACAAATTAGGGGAGAAATTAAAGGGGTGGTGGAAGAAGATGCTAGGAAAATTATAGAAATTGTAGATCAGAAATTGGAAAAGGAAAAAGAGGAAAGTCAGGAGAGGAATGGTACTCAGACGGAAATTCTCAAGGAATTAGTGCAGGTGGAGACAAGACAGGTGAAGGAACAGCTGGGGGGAGAAATTAGTAAAGTTCAGAAAGATTTAAGTAAGAAGGTAGAGGAGTGCAATCAGAAGAATCATGAGAGCATTCAAGAGATTAGGGAGAAGCAGGGTGTGCTGACGGAGATGGGAAAAGAGAGAGATGGAAATATGAAAGAGAGATTTGAGGATATAGAAAGAAAAACAGACAGGAATATAGCTGGGAAGGTAGCTGAGGCGGAAGCCAGAATAAGGGTCAAAATGAGACAAGAGACGGGGAGGGAGAGAACAGGTTTTTCCGGCAGCTGTAATTACAAGGAGATAGAGCTGGCCAAGTTCAGTAATCGGCAAGGTTGCCCGATGGAATTTCTGGCAGCTGTGGAGAACAAATTTAAAGAAAGATTGGATGAGGGCAGTATCGAATGGGGACAGGTGTTAGAAATTTTAGAGCAAGCTTTGGTAGGAGAAACAAAAAGCTGGTATGCGGTTTACAAAAACACTCTAGAAAGCTTAGACGACTTCAAAGCTAAATTTCACGAAAAGTTTTGGAATGAAGCCATTCAGTCACAACACAGAGGGGCAGTGGCGTGCGGGAGATACAATGCGAGGGGGAGCCAAAATATGACCGAATACTTTCTGAGCCAGGTGTTGGTATGTAAGCATTTGGACGGGTTATCGAGGGAAGGAGACGTGGTCAGGTTGTTGTTGCGACACTTTCCTTATAGGGTGAACTAGGCGGCCTGTATTCAAAAAGTCGGAAGTATACAGGAACTCGAGAAATTATTAGGGACGTTTGATACTTTGGGTAGGGGGAACGGCGAAGAGCAAAATGCAAATTATGCCAGAAACCAGGACGTCAGGAGCCAAGGCTCACAAGGCAGAGGCAGTGGTGGCGGTCAGAATTTCCAGAATAGGGGTGGTGGAAATCTAGTTTCCAAAACCGTGGGAACATGATGAATCCACAGTACAGTAGAAACAATAACACTCAGGGTCCCAATTACAATCAAAGGAGTAATCAGGGTCAAGGTAATGGTCCACAGGGGGGTCAAAGGACCGGTGGCTACCAGAACTCCAACTACAACCAGAACAACCGAGGTTTTGGAAGGGGAAACCCTGGAGGCAATAGCGGTAACCAGAGAGAGGAGAGGGAACCAAATGACAATAACCAGACCTGTGGCGTGAACAATGGGGGGAGAACGACAGAAGCCGTAATTTAAACGAGCGCCAGGCTGCGATGTGGGGTCAAAATCACAGTCTGCGCTGATCCCTGTTATAACCCTGGTACAGGAACCCTATGACCTGAATGTCACAGATGATTTGTTAAGAGAATTTATTGAGGAGGAAACTGTAGCTAAAACATTAGATGTGAGCCCTGTCGTAGAATTGTGCGTGTTGCGCGCGCGACACGCAGTTTTAATCGATACTGGGTGTGGAGCGTCTTGCGTTAGCCAGAAATTTTATAATAAAATAAGAGAAGCAGGGGTGGAGCTTGAAGAAATGCCAATTAAGGCTAAGTACGTTATAACTGCAGTTGGAAAGAAGTCGCAGTTAATTAGCAAGCAGTTTATAGTAGAAATCAATATTAACGGTCATATAGAGAACCAGGTGTGCCTAGTTATTCCAAATTTAATTTATGCAATGATACTTGGGTGTGACTGGTTAACCAAAGTTAAGGGTAAAATGTGTTATGACGAAGGGTGCATTAGACTCAAGTGGGGTGAAGAGGAAGTAATCATGGAATTCGTAAATCAGAATAAGGGGAGTTATATTTCTAGTTGTTTATGCACGATAAACGAAGTGTCGAGAGCAAGAGATGTAGGGGATATAGAACAGGTGTCTGAGAACATAGAGCCTGTGTCTTTAAATTTTGTGGGCAGTGTGCTGACCAACAGAGATCTTGAGGACTCGTTACGTCAGGCTGCGGATCAGGGGAATATAGAAGAAGATGAGTGTAATCTCCTTTACGAAGTCTTGTTAAAGAATCAGAGAGTTTTTGAAAACAGGATTGGCAAGGCCAATTGCTATGTGCACTCTTTAAACGTCCATGATTACTCAGCCTTTACTGGCCACAGGTATCCCATACCATTTATATACCAGCAGGCAGTTGAAGCACAGATTAAACAAATGCTCGAGTATGACATAATAGAGTTTTCCAGTAGTCCCTACGTAAATTCTTTAATTACTGTCCCGAAAGCCGATGGAAAAGTCAGAATTTGTCTGGACGCACGCCTGGTAAATGCACACATCTCGTTTGACCAATTAAAATCCATGTCCATTGAAGAGCTCATGCAGATTCTTGAAGAAAAAAGTATTTTACGTGCGTGGACTTAAGTTCTAGCTTCTGGTAGGTTCCTCTAAGGGAAGAAGACCGTCCATTTACGACATTTAGCCACCAGTACAACCTTTTTCAATTTCAGAGAGTTCCATATGGTCTCAAAAGTAGCTCAGCCGCACTTATCCGTGCACTAAACATAGCGCTAGGGGATGACACAGGAGATTACGTCACGATCTACGTAGACGATCTAGTGATCAGTTCTAAAACATTTGCAGAACACTTAGACCATTTAAACATAGTTTTCCAGAAGTTAGACAGAGCAGGCTTTACTTTAAAATTATCGAAGTCATATTTCTGCAGAACAGAAATCACCCGATTAGGTGTTACGCCGGAAGCAAGCAGAGTGGACAAAATTCTCGATGCAAGTGAACCAAAAAACGTTAAGGAGCTTAAAAGTTTTCTGGGGGTCTGTAATTTTTTTCATCGTTTCGTGTTAAGGTATTCAGGACTGGTTGAACCATTTAGGGAGCTCCTTAAATCAGGAAGCAGATGGAGGTGGGATAAAAGTCATGACAAAACGTTCCGTGCTCTGAATCGTGGATTCGAGCAAGCAGTAGTATTAAAGTATCCGCTTAGAGACAAAGAGTATGTATTGATGACGGATGCGTCACATATTGGGGTTGCGGGTGTATTGTGTCAGAGGGACACGGAGGGAAATTTAGGTATTGTATCTCTAGCCTCGCGTGGACTTTCAGCCGCCGAGAAGAAGTATACGATAACAGAATTGGAACTGCTCGGAATAGTTTTCAGCCTAAGTAAATTTCGAATGTATGTGCTAGGGAGTAAATTTCAAATCTACACAGACCACCACGCTCTACTTTTTATGCAAACTTGTAAGCTAAGCTCAAACCGTGTAAGCAGATGGATTCTTGCTCTCCAAGAATACGATTTTGAGGTAAAGCACATCAAGGGTAAAGAAAATGTCTTAGCGGATATGCTATCTAGGGATTCGAATTTAAATAAGGGCAATTCACTTGTAAAAGCAGAAGGGGAATTTTTCTCTGCGCGTGTGTGGATCCGAGCAACAGGAGATCGCTTGAAATCTTGAGTAAAATGTTGGTTGAGCAGCGGGATGACGCAACCTTGGGTGAGGCACTGGCCAGGTTGGAAGCGGGTGAGTCACAGGTTGTGAAGGTCGGGCGGTTTGCATATAGAATGCAGGACGGGCTTCTTGCACGAAAGTGTAAGAATGACCGCTGGGCAATATGCGTGCCGGCCACCCTAAGGGAAGAACTTATATGGTTCATACGCAAGGAGCTAGGACATTTTGGAGCGACCAAAGTGTTCTATGAACTTTCACGTGATTTTATATGGGAAAAAATGGGAAGGGATATTAGAAAAACACTCGCTAGGTGTGACCTCTGTCAGAAGAGTAAATATCCTGTTAAGTATTTAAAAGGGGAAATGCAGGCGATCCTCACCAGTAGTCCCGGGGAACTACTGTGTGTGGACCTATTTGGACCTGTAGTTAAAGGTCAGTACGGCTACGAATACATCTTTGTTGTGATTGATGCATTCAGTAAATACATCAAACTTTATGCGCTAAGGAAAGCCACGGGACTCGCATGTAGCCGACTGATTATTGAAAAGTACATTCCTGAGTTTGGCACTCCACTCAGAATTTTATCTGATAGTGGGCCGCAGTTCACTGCAAAGAAATGGAAAACCAATATGCAGAAAGACGGCATTTCACACGTTCATTCACTGGTAAGATTTCCACAAGGTAATCCTTCGGAACGACCGATGCGAGAGGTGGGCCGTCTATTCCGAGCTCTCGTGCACGATAAGCATACGGCGCGGGTCGCACAACTTCCCAAATTTGAGACCTGGCTAAACTCTGTCCAGCATGATAGCACGAAGTTGACGCCCCATGAAATTCATTTTGGAAGGAGACCCCAAAATGAGCTAGCGAGAGTACTGGGTTTATCTGCTGGAAAACAACCGGGGATGGACTATTTTGTCCAGTTGGCGAAACAAAATTTAAGGAAATCACCAGCTAAGAGAATTCGTCAACAAAAACAGACCAAATTCGACCTTTTCAATCAGGGAGATCGCGTATTATTGAGAGTCCCAAAACAGTCGAATGCCTCCGACAAAGTCACGAGGAAGTTCTTTTTATTGTTTTCTGGACCATATATAGTGTCCAGGAGGATTGGTAACACCGCGTATGTTCTGGAAAATGAACTAGGAGAGAAACTTTATGGAACATACAATATACAAAGCTTGCGAAAATATATTTCGTAAAGTAAGGCAGGCAATGAGAGGTCAAAACCATGTCTTTTGCAGTTAAGACTGTTATTAACGATTATCATACATGGAGAGTATACGCACCTTAGCACGTGGTCAGTTGCGTACCCATTTACGTGGTGAGGAAGTCAACAGACCGACTGGTGAGTGACATAGCGTGACGTTGCGTGTTATGTATTTAACCCTAGAACTGCTGCAGGTTTATCTGTCAAATGCTGCAGTAAATTCCCATAAAGTACACACTAAAGGAATTTGGTATCTGTAAGCATACTGTGTTCATGAATATGACTTATCATATACCAATATAAAGCTGAAAGACTGTTCTATATTATATTGATATTGGTGAATCATTCAGACTTTTCACTTTGAATTAATTATAATAAGTATTTTATAAAAAATAAAAAAATAAAAAAATATTGACTTTTCTGCTCTAGAAAACCATATTGCCGAGTTAAATGTTCATCAGAGACATCATAAATGAAAAGTTCATAGTTTTTTGTTACTAATTCAAGAGACAGTTTCAATTAATTCCTGTTATTTACTAAAAAGAAAATTACTTTTACAAAAATATGACATTTCTCGATTTTGAAGTACATAATCGGCACGCGATTACGGGGAGGCAAGTTCACAGGCCCAGGATGATGAACGATAAACGGTACTTTTTTACCTGGAAAGTCACTTTCTTCGGGTTGAATATCAGTCTAGTTCACACTTACCACTTCACGGCTAACATTAGGCATGTGTACAGGGTCTGTCGGAACATGATAAACATCGCTTGCATTGATGGGGATTTCCATAACTTGCGTGACATCCTGTTCGCCGGTGTCACTGCCACTACTTTCACCATCTTCATTTTCATACGAATCCACACAATAATCACTGGCATCGTCCATACTATCACACGAATCGTCAAAAATCAAGTGCTAAATTTCTGAATCGTCTATATAGTTGGCGGCCATTTTCCTCAATGCAACTTCAATATCAACATGGAAGTACTTCCACTTCTGCAGCCAAATAATAGCTTGCATACTGTCATTTGTTTGCCAAAGACTTACACTACGAAAGATAAAAGCATCGGGAACCAGCATAACTTGAAATTAGTGCCATCTGAAGGCTAACAGTAGTACTATATTTGAATTCCAAGACCGTCTTTCAGAGAGACGGTCGCACTTGATTAAACAACACACCGTCTTCCTGGAAGACGGTCCGCAGTTCTAGGGTTAAGGGAATACTAGGCAGGTCATTGTCACGAAGGTCGACTGGTCTGGAAGATTGCCATTTAAGGTATTTAAAGGAACGAGACAGAGAGAGAAGGGTGAGTGGTGCTGTCTACAGATGGTCAGATAAGATAAGCATAGCGGGAAGTGGAGCTCGCTTAGGTCTGTTATGTGATCAGGCTCGAAGGGAACTTAATTGTGAAGATAATTGCACAGAAATATCTTGACTTTAAGGATATTTCTATATTTGTGTATTATTTTGTAGGATAAAAAATGTAAAACTTACAGAGATTTTGAGTAACTCAGTCAGGAGGCACCTTCTCCCACGTGTGATCTGTGAGCGTATGAAGTGTGTCATGAATGGGTGGAGTATCATACACCAACATGGCGTGTGTTCTGAGTTCGGCCAACCAGGTCGACACCGGTAGCGACCGAGTGTGATAATGTCATGCAGTGGCATGGAAGTTACGTGACGGAACAATAAGGTCACTAAATGAAGCTAGATGAAGTGAAATAATGAATGCATACATAGTGTGACACATAAATGTATCTCTCTCCTAACACATAGGAAATGAAAACAATGAAAAGCGAATATATCGTAATGAAATGATGTAACTATGAACAATTTACGAGCAACCCACGCTGGTAGACAGAGAAAGACAATGACGTGAGACGTCGAAAATGATGAAATTGTACAGATCTAAGGGTATAATGGAATGTTTGTATTGTTTTATATGTATGTATATATTTTAGGGTTTTCTGTTTCTTTTATGCGTGTTCTTGGGATATCGCGGGAATATAGGGATTCTATATGTCACGCGATCTCCCAGGGCGATTGTAATATGTTGAACTAGCTTATTATTATTATTATCAATGAGTCTCGTTGTATTATTATTATTAGTAGTAGTGCTTTCATATATTGGATCACATGTCAGGTGACATACATTGATTCACTTATTATTATTATTATTACCTATATTATTATCATTTTGATTATTGGTTTTTTAAAAGACATTTAGCCGTCATTTCAATACATAGGAATTCATTTCATATGGCTGGAGGAACATAGCGATGGGAAGAGTGGTAGTATTTAAAGATTTTAGGTTTGAAAAGCTGGCTCCAAGAGGATTACTGAGACGACAATTCACAGCATGAGTTGTCCCAACCATAGCTTCGATTAGGGCAGTGCTCGTTCCTGGAAACTCGCCGGTGAGGTAGGCCTTTTGTCCCAGGCCTATCGCTGCTCGTTGGGACATGGATACAAAGCACGGACGTGAGTGCTTTTGTTTGGAGATTGGGTGTGACGAAGACACGATTGGAAGAGGGTGAACTCGCTGGTGGAAGGTGTGGGGCAGTTTGAAATACCGAGGACAAGGGGGAAGGCAGGCTGCTGGACATTACAAGAGCGACTTCTCTGACTAGAGGACACAACAGAGAGGGTTCTTTATGAGCTCGGAAGTAAGACAGTATATCGGTCAAGTGTGGTAGGCGAATTCATGCCTATATGCACCAATGGGGATAGTCGTGTCTGGGCTATCACCATAAGAGTGATTTTAGGGATTATATCCCATCACTAACCATACATCAGAGCAGATATCAAATCACTGTTAAATGCAATAAACATAATTCAGCGCATCATGACGAGCAGAGGAGGGACGACAACGAACCAGTCCAACATCACATCACTGCCGTGAACCACGAGGACGAGAGATGATCTACATTGGTAAACAAATGACGCGAATTACGCAAAGTCTCTATTTGCAGTAAATTCATCGGCACGTAAATTCCAGCTTTTGTTTTTTTAACTTTAACTTATAGACCACCTCCAGTTGCTATTTTCGCCGAGCCTTAGTAAATTCAGTAGAGTCATTTAATGTTTATCATTTATCATTTATCTTTTATCGTCCTTTTCTTGTTTTTAACTTTATTAAATCTTCTACATTATTTGATGCAGGTCTTTTCTTCCTTAGTAGTTAGAAATAGCTTTAAGTCATCCCTTATTCCCAAAACAAATACTATCTCGGTTAAAGACGGAGTCTTACCACGTCCTTGAGAAGAAGAGAACTCAGCTGCTCTACAAATTGTGTAAGTGACTATATGTTTGGTCATATGTTACATGACCATGGCGCCCACCGAGTAATTAATTTATCCATCTTCAATACCTCAATCAATTATTATTTCGATTTATCAATTCAAGTGTCATTCGTCAGTCTAGAGGGAGAGTTGCCGTGGAATTTCCTCAGACCAACCAGTAAGACTGTTACATTTGTGCGCTCAACCTGGAGCGAAACGCTTACATTGTGACGGCCGACAAATGAGTTTTGAAAGTGGGCGTGTTTTCATGGCGACATGTCAGTCACTTGGACCTACTTACACCGTCTGAGGAGGGTGAGAGAAGCAGATGTGCTCCAGAAAAATCCCCTAAGTACAACGGAAGAGAGTAGTGGAAGGGGAAGCGGGAAAGATAATTTAATGATTACTCGCAATTGGAATATGATAGTCACATGAGGGTTGCACCAATGTGAACCAAATTCAAGGAGGCTAATTTTCAAGCCATCAAACTTCAAAATCGAAGCTGGAATAATAAAGTGCGGAAGAACACGCCGGGACTGAGATCAGCGCACGGATTGCAAGAATGAAAAGGGGAAGAACCGCCCAAAATGCGTCCTAACGTCATGAAGGAATTAATTATTTTAATTAATTGGCTGATCAAATCTCGAGCACGCAAACAGTTATGGAACCAGCGAGGCCAGACGGACCAGAAAAACATAACTTCAAGCCAGGAAAGGCATTTAGAGAAGAGATGGAGCTCCGAGGGATTCACGGACCTACTTTTCGGGTGGAAAGCAATATAAGGTAGCCGGAGGAGCCAGTCGAGGACAGTTGAACCAACTCGCCGGGCAGAGACCACGCCACTCTGGTCCAGGAAAGGACGCGCGCACAAAGACTTTAACATTTTTAGAGTTATTAAATATGTTAGCCGGACAGTGTAATGTACGAATTAAGAACAGTTAACAGTAGGCAGTTGTACCATATTGCAGGGCTGAGTGCACGCCACTCTGATGCCTGAAATTACGCCACGCACCAAGACAAAGTCTTTTATATAGGTGAAATGGTGAATGCAGTTAAGTGCAACATACAAGTTAAGACGGTTGTACAATATTGTGAGTATTATTCTCAAAGTGCAACGTACAATGTCCAGTTAGAACAATCACAATAGGTCAGTAGAACCACGTGATGCAGAGACAATGGATTTTATACGTGTGTACAATTTATTGCAATAGAAGAGTATGAAAGTCTCGTAGTGCAGAACATTGTGTTATACACAAGTATACGTGGGAGTGCACAAGATACTGTTAAGAGCACGCCACTCAGGCAAACAGTAGACGCAGTAGGAGGACAATAGAAGTGGTAGTTGTACAAGTGGGATGTACAATAGACTAATTACAGCGTAGCGCATATCAGTTAGCTGAGTTTAAACTGTTTAGGAGCGCGCAGATATGAACACCTTTAGTATTACGGGTGAAGCATTTTATACGAATACCACTTTATCATTATTTGTATCGGTATTAGAGCACACTTGCTATTATCGAAAATGGACAATTTGATAGGAATTGATGGACAAGGAACCGTGAGGGATTTTCCAGGAGCAGAGATACACTAGGAAGCTTCGTGCAGAGAGTACCAGACTTTCAGTCAGGATACAGGATTATTCGGGGGAGGACGGCTCTACGGAACCTGTAGTTCTGAGATACTGCAAGAAGCATCGCCAAGTGAGGCCAGTGTATATAATATCGAGTGTTTTGAGTATGTTTATATATTTTAAAGTGTGTGTTTTACAAGCATAGTGTTAAATATACAATTTGTAAAATGGCAGAACGAAGCAGTAGCTTCAATATGTTATGTCAAAGTGAAGTGCATATCTTATTGGAAATATCACGCAACATATGTGATAAAAGTGTGAATATGCCTTGCTAAGTGCAAATTATGGTAGGCATGATGGAGTTTGATTGGGCGAATCCGCCATGGAAAATACGTGAGTACCATTAAACCATGATTTTATTGTAAGATGTAATCCACTATATGTCGAAATATTTAAAGAAGTAATATATGCAATTAAAAGTTTGAATTTCGGGAAGTTATGACTTCCATGCATTAAGTTTTATGTTGGAATATTGTTCAAAGTAGATGTTCGTTACATCGAGTTTTGTGTAAATCCGTTACGATTAACGTAGAAATGGCAATTAATTAAAGGGTTATAAATGTATTCATGAACGCGGAAGTTCAGTTATTGATGAAATAAATATCGTTACGTTGTGTCGGGATAAGGAAAGGTGTGTCAGTAATAATAATAATAATAATAATAAATAAACATCAGGGAAATTGTATGTAAGCATGTTTTAAGGTAAATGACTGTATATTGAAGCAGTGTTATTAAAATTTAAAGGACCGCTCAAATAAGGAATCAGCATTATGATGTCACAAAGAATCATATAAATAACAGTCTTTGAAAAGATTATAAGAATATGGAAAATGGAAATATTTAATAGCGAATTGAATTGCAGCTTGATGAAAAAGCATATAAGGTTAATTGATAGAGATTGTCTTAATGATGTAGGAAGAGTCATCCGCATGAATAGTCGGGAAAGTCAGGTTTGCTAAATCGACGTATGAAATCTCGTATAGCCTAGAGCGTACGGAGATATAAAAAGCAATCGAGCGTATCTAGTGGGAACCCTAGCTCAGATTATGCTAATAAGCGGTCCGGATTCGATTCTGAAGCGTATGGAAGGGCAACTGTAGACACCTCGCCATTACGCGTGATATCGACCGTGAGCCGGCAAATTGTATGAATTAATTCATCTCTGTGGGAGTGAATTCGACACGGAGGGATGTTGTTCCCATGCCGTGATCTTTAACACTAGCGACCGACTGATCCACTGGGACTACATGCTTGATGAATCTAATTTCCTCGGCTTGAAATAAATGTGCCTTTGAGGCTAGCCATTAAATCCTAACGATAGGTATAAATGTTTTAAACAAGTCCATCTTTCCAAACATATTCTGTAATAACTAGGCCACTAGCACGAGGGGCCGTTGTGACCTCGTAAGGTTGTTGTTTGAAAGCAGAACGTCGCTCAGTAGAGGCGAGATAATAAGTGTGAAGGAGGGGAGCTAGTGGCCATACTTGTTGACTCCCTGCCGCGAGGGTCCATTGTATACAGCAGAAAAGGTTGGGGGGTGAACCTCGAACATTGTACTACTGTAGTAGGAGTTGAGAATTATAAATGCGTGATACCCTGAATGTTATAAATTGATGATTGTATTAATAAATATAAAATACAAGCTGTACCCGGCATGCGTTGCAATGCCACTCAAAGAAAGTGTTGGCGTTGAAATTCTGTTTTTTGAAGTGCTTTTGGATACACAACATGTTTTTCAATTTCCGTTAACTGTCCCTATGCTATTGTAAAATGGATTTATTAATTTAGAATCAATCGTGGGAGCGTGCACAACAACTTTTAAAAGTTTCATCGCAATCGGATGAATGGTATATGAACGTATACGGGATTTTGTTTGAACGATTCGTGCGCTGTCACTCATTTGTTGATTCTACTCGTACGCTACCTATTGAGAAATGGATTTGCTAAGTCGAAACCCTACCCTGGCGTGTACACAATAATTCATCAAGGTTTCATCACAATCGAAGAAGGTTATATGAACGCATAGGGGATTTTGTTGAAACGCTTCGCGCGTCGTCACCCATTTGTTGCATATACTCGTGCGCTACCAATTGTGAAATGGATTTATTAAGTCGAAACCCTTCCCTGGCGTGTACACAATAACTCATCAATGTTTCAACGCAATCGGATGAATGGTATATGCACGTATACGGGGTTTTGTTTAAACGATTCGTGCGCTGTCACTCATCTGTTGAATCTACTCGTGCGCTACCTATTGAGAAATGTATTACTAAGTCGAAGCCCTTCCCTGGCGTGTACACAATAACTAATCAAGGTTTCATCGCAATCGAAGAAGGTTATATGAACCCAATAGGGGATTTTGTTGAAACGCTTCGCGCGTCGGCACCCATTTGTTGCATCTACTCTTGCGCTACTTATTGTGAAATGGATTTACTAACTCGAAACCCTTCCCTGGCGTGTACACTATAACTGATCAATGTTTCATCGCAATCGGATGAATAGTATATGAACGCATACCGGATTTTGTTTAAACGATTCGTGCCCCGTCACTCATTTGTTGAATCTACTCGTGCGCTACCTACTGTAAAATGTATTTACTAAGTTAGAAACCGTCACGTAAGTGTCCACAACATCTCACCCAAGTTTAATCGCTATCGGACTAATGGGATATGAAGACATAGGGGAGTGTATTGAAAAGCTCCGCGTGTCGTCGTTCATTTGTCGAATCTACTCGTGTGCTACCTACTGTGAAATGTATTTACTAAGCCAGAAACCTTCCTTGGAGTGTCCACCATATTTCACTCAAGTTTCACCGCTAACGGCAGAATGGTATATGACCTTATACGGGACTTTGTTGAAACGCTTCGCGCGTCGTCCCTCATTTGTTGAATCTACTTGTGCGCTGCCTGTTGTATAGTGGATTAACTAAGCCAGAAACCTTCCATGAAGTGTACACAACATCTCACCCAAGTTTCATAGCTATCGGACGAATGGTATATGAATGCATACGGGACATGGTTGAAACGTTTCGCGTGTCGTCGCTCATTTGTTGATTCTACTCTTGCGCTACTTATTGTAATAAGGATGTACTCAGCCAGAAACCTTCCATGGAGTGTACACAACATCTCACCCAAGTTTCATCGCAATCGGATGAATGGTATGTGAACGTATACGGGACGTTGTCGAAACGCTTCGCGCGTAGTCACTCATTTGTTGAATCTAAACGTGCGCTTCGTATTATAAAATGGATTAACTAAGCCAGAAACCTTTCCTGGAGTGTACACAACAATTCACCAAACATTTATCACTGTCAGACGAATAGTATATGACCTTATACGGGACTTTGTTGAAACGCTTCGCGTGTCATCGCTCATTTGTTGAATCTACTGCTGCGCTACCTATTGTATAATGGATGTACTAAGCCAGAAACCTTCCCTGGAGTGTACACAACAGCTCACCCAAGTTTCATCGCTATCGGATGAATGGTATATGACCTTATATGGGACTTTGTTGAAAAACTTCGCGCGTCGTCGCTCATTTGTTGATTCTGCTCCTGCTCTTCCTATTTTTTAAAGGGATTTACTAAGCCAGAAACCTTCCCTGGAGTGCACACATCTCAGCCTAGTTTCATCGCTATCGGACGAATGGTATGTGACCGCATACGTGACTTTGTTGAAATGTTTCGCGCGCCGTAGCTCATTTGTTGAATCTACTCGTGCGCTGCCTATTGTAAAGTGGATTTACTAAGCCAGAAAATTTCCCTGAAGTGTACACAACATTTTACGCAAGTTTCATAGCTATCGGACGAATGGTATATGAATGCATACGGGACTTTTTTGAAACACTTTGCGTGTCGTCGCTCATTTGTTGTATCTACTCGTGCGCTATCTACTGTGAAATGTATTCACTAATTTTGAAACCTTCACGTAAGTGTATACAACATCTCACCCAAGTTACATCGCTATCGGACGAATGGTATATGAACACATACGGGACTTTGTTGAAATGCTTCGCGCATCGTCGCTCATTTGTTGAATCTACGCGTGCACTACCTATTGTAAAATGGATTTACTAAGTCAGAAACCTTCCTTGGAGTGTACTCAACATCTCACCCAAGTTTCATCGCAATCGGACGAATGGTATATGAACGCATAGGAGACATACATACCCACCCACAGACAAACTATCACGTTACATTGATTTTTATATATATAGAAGATATGTGTAGTAAGACACAATGCTAACTAAGAATCGTCTTGATATCCTAATATTTGGCCAAGTTGTAAAATGGTAAAAGTTACGTTTGTATACTGACAGAGACACTTAGTTTCGAAGGTTGAAACTACACCACACCCACGCGACGGGTAGCAGTAAATCCCAACTTGACACAACAGTAACAGAATAATAATTTGGAAGAGTACTCATTACGGCATATAGTGGATTTACAATTGAAAAGTTGGTTAACGCATGGTAGACTCAAACATTTTGGTGGGAAGAAAGGAATAATACATGATTGTACACATATAGTATAGATGAAAATTGTATGCACTAGTTAATTACAAAGTTGTAAGATTAACATTGTTTATGTTTGTTGAATCAGTGAATTAGAACACGTGAAAGTCAGTGCAATGGCAATTGCAATGTAAAATTAAATCAACGATTATTTGGATCTGTGATGGTAAAGTGTGAAAGTTAATTGAGGGAAGGAGTGTTATTTTGCATTTTGTGTAGAGACACAGCATGATTGCTAAACCACATGGACTGATATAGATCTAGGCAGTGGACTAGAATGCCAGCCATGGGGCGGAGATGAATGTAACGTAAGGGTTATCTGTTTATGCCATCTCAACGTCAAAATGTGATTGCCGTGTGTATAATGCAAATGTCATAGTGTTTTGCTGTGTGATAAGCCATGATTTTTAACTCAAATTAAATCCTTTAGAATAGAGTTGTGTGTTGTCATTGTAGAGTTGATACCTCTTAGTTTCAAATCCAAAATACGTGACCGCTCGGTGGGTTGAATGGTACACGCCCGGGAACTGCAGCTGGCTGGAGGCGGAAGCATATTTTCCATGGAAAGTATTCATATGGGTACACTACTTATCTCTTCTCTTCATTAGCAGTCGCCATAGTCTTTTGACTGGTTTGAAGCAGCCCTCTATGCCGCTCTGTCCTGAGGTAATCGTCTCATCTCTGCATAGCTATTTTTAGCCGTTCAAGATTTGATTGTCGGGTTGCCGCTGACAGTGGCTGTGCCACCGTTTGTTAGCCTATTTTCATTTATGAAAAAAAAAAAAGGCTTCTGGATCACCATTTGTCCGTGTGTCTGTGTGTGCGTGTGTGTGACCCCCCCCCCCTAATAACATCTAAACGGCTGGAGCGATTTCAATGAAACTCGGTAAGTTCAAAGCACCATTCTGGGTGACCTCGACCGTGCCCTTAAAATTTTATTGTGTCTCACCAATCCAACATGGCGGCAGTACGAAATTTCTAACCAGCATTCAGTATTTCCGAAACTATTACCGATTTCACCCTGAAATTATTGTGTGCGGTGATAAAGTGCACTACTAGAAGTTCGTCTGTGGGACTTTCAAAAACCTGGTAACTACAGAACCAACATGGCGGCCAAGCGAATTTGAGACTTTTAAATAGACTTTTCTCGTGATTTAACCATCCAAACGTAATGAAACTTGGTACAGCAAATTTTTATACACATTGTAATGCACTGGTGTCTAATTTATTTCAATTGTTTACATAACCTCATAATGGCGGCTGTGTAAAATATTTCACTTGCATTCCATATCCCCGAAACCATTACAGATATTACCCTGAAATCTTGTACGCTAATAAAGGGCACTGGTACAAGTTTATCTATGTAACTTTCATAAACCTGCAAAGTAAAAAACGAACATGGCGGACAAGCGAATTTGAAACATTTTAATAACCTTATCTTGTGATTTTACTCTCTGAGCGCAGTGAAATGTGGTACAGTAAATAATAATACATATTGTAATTCACTGGCATCTAATTTAGTCCAATTGTTTACATAACCTCAAGATGGCAGCTGTGCGAAGTTTTAAAATTAATTTTTTATTTCTTGAGTCGTAATCATGCGATCGAAGTGAAAGTTTGAGCAATAAACCAACGCAATAATTTTCCTTTAATGATACATAACTCTATGGCCTACACATATAACAATCCAAAATGGCGAGCATCGGAAATATTTAGAGGGTTCTCAATATCTACGAATCTTTTACAGCAATCAAGCTGAAATTTTTAATGTTCATAGAAGCTATGAACATAAGTTCACCTATAGGACTTTCAGTAACCTGGTGAGCACAAATCCAACATGGCGGCGACGCGATATATAAATATTTAAATGGACGTTTCTTGCGATTTAACTATCCGAGTGCAGTGAAACTTTGCACGTTATATGCTTATACAAATGTTAATCCACTGGCATCTATTTTATTTCAATTGTTTCCTTAACCACAAGATGGCAGCTGTGTGGAATTTTTTAACCTCGTTTTTACTTCTTGTGTTCTAATCATGCGATTGAAGTTTGAATACCACATGTACACAATAATCTTCATGTAACAGTACATAAAATCCAACCTGGCGACCATCTGAAATATTTAGACGGTTCACAATATCTACGACTCTATCACAACCTTCAAACTTAAATTTTGTATGTTGATAGAGGCAATTAACATGAGTAGGATATATGAAAATAGGCTGTATAGTTCTTCAAGAACTACTTGTTGTTTATTGCAGCAGGAACCTCGCCGGACGAGCAGGAGGGAGGGGTCAGCAGAGTTCCGTCTGCACATAAGTAAAGCAACATTGCGCGTCACAGGAGATCTTTCTCGTCGGCCACGAGATCAAGTCACCACGGACAGTTGAACGGTGACAGAGGCAACTGTACCTCTCATCCAAGCAGGCTGACAGCGTGACACAGGTAAACAAAGGATAGTTCCTACCTCGACCACCGGCATTCGTATCTTGAAAGGTTAATACAACATCTTATTTCATCCGACACAATCTATTTAACATATTCTAACCTTGGTCGTCTACCCCCACAGTCCTTGTTCTTGTCCTCGACCCTTCCTTCCAAAACTAAGTCAGCTATTCCTGATTGTCTTAGTATGTGCCCTACGAATCTATCTCTTCCCTTCATTAGCAGTCGTCAGAAACATCTCTCCTCTCCCACTTATCTTAATACTTCTAACTACCCATCCGATCTTCATCATTCTCCTGAACACCACATTTCAAATGGTTTTATTCTCCTCTTTTCTGCTGCCCCATATATATCCAAGTTTCATTTCCACCGAGCACCACGCTCCGGAGAAAGGCTTTTAAAAATGGCGGGTGCTTCGCGCTGAACATAGGGGAGCATAGCCTACATTTCTGCCACATGAAACAATTAAGAGAAACTACAATACATAAAAGAAGTTCTGAAGTTAACAGATTTTATCTAATAAACAAGAAGTTCCGTGACGAACTAAAGAGCCTACTTTTCTTAAAATTAAGATTCATGCCAATGATTAATCTACAGTATATGAACCTATCTAGAATATTAGGGTAAAACAATATAGACAGCATTTATTAACAGTTGTCAGCCCTGATTGCTCTTAAGAATACTTATAGTCATATCTGTTATGTTACACATAGCACATACGAAATTTGGATGAAATCCAACTGATAGTATAGACGTTACATGTATTTAAAATTGGTCATATCAGCAGACTTAGAATCATGTTGATAGAACTGACGTATATAAGTTACTCCAAATTAATCTAAAATGTCAGGTACTATACGTGTGAATAGTTTAAAGCTGTCGGCTTGACTATTTTCTGATATATTGGTATTTGGATTTAAAAAAAAAGAGAGAGAGAGCAATTATCAACAGTTCGCAGCCCTGGTGGCTCTTAAGTATACGCTCAGTCATATCTGTTTATGTACACATATTACATACAAAATTTGGTTGAAATCCAGTTGTTAGTGTCGAAGTTATATGCATTTAAAATTGGACCTATCAGAAGTCTTAAAATTATTTTGGCAACACCGTCATGTATGTTATCCTGGAAATTAAACTGAAATAGTATTATATACATGTTTGCCAATTTTGGAATAGCTCCCATGCATACCATCCAAGATATCCAACATGGAGCTCAAATTTCTAGAGCGTTTTCTCAGCAGTTGGTAGCACTGACATCATTTTCAAATATGGGATTGAGATATTCCGGTATACATCTTTACTCATACTAAATTTGGTTTCGATTGCTGCAGCCGTTTAGGAGTTGATAGGGGACACACACACACACACACAGCCAGACAGACAGAAGGATAGACTGACACACATTTTCCCGGATCGATCTCATAAGTCTACTTTTTCCTCATCTTTGCACAATGTGAAAAGTAGGCTAAAAAGCAATAAAATTCGACTTACAGTACTTACAAAATTTACGAAAACAATTGAGTTTAAAGCGGAGACTATCAATGCCGATATGAGATTCTATCGAGGCCAGAGTTCAGTATTGTACCCATGTGAATAATTTCCATGGAAAACATGCTTTTGCCTCCAGCTAGCATCAGTCCTCAGGCGTGTACCGTCCACCCACTGAGCAGTTGCATATTTTTGATCTGAGACTAAAAGGTATCAACTCTACAATAATAAAGCACAACTCTATTCTAAAGACTTTAATTGAGCTCTAAATCATGGCTTCACACAAACAAAAACACAATCCCAACAATAATACATAAAACAATGCAAATTATTCCTTCAATCCACTAATATTCGCACTTTATCCTTGCAAATCCAAATGCTTATTTATACATTTACCATGAGATTAACATAAAAATTCATTCTCAAGTGCGCTGATGCACTGGCAAATTACACATAAAACTGTACTTACAATCTTATGTCACCTATTGTGACCTCTTTAATTTCACAATCTAATTGTTTATTCACAACACATCCTACTTTATATTATGCGTACGCTTGTGTTCTGTATCTCTCTTCCCACCAAAATGATCTACCATGCATTAACCAATTTATGGGTTGCACCTCATATTTACTTGCAACTCCACTGTTACATATAATTATACCCCTTTCTGCATTTCCACTGTTATGCAGTTCCACCTTCTACAGTTCCACTGTATGCCGTTGTGAGTTCAATTTCAAAGATTCCGTTACCGCTGTGTCGGATGGTATATTACGCTACCCTTGCGTGGGCATAGCCTATGGCATCTAGTGTCGACCTTTAGAAACAGGTGACAATGTCAGTATAAAAAATGCAACTTTCAACAACTGATAAGTTTGCCAAGTATTAAGTTATCAAAACGATCCTTAATTATCAATGTGTTTCAAACCACATAAATTCATTATACAACACAACAATGATTCTTTTCTTACAAACAGGGTTTCAAAGTCTGTCCATTCTAAATGTCAACCTCCAAGGGTCGTTTAAAATCTCTCCCTCGGCCCTTCCTGTATATAATGGGCTGAGTCGGGCGGTAACAAAACACTTGCTCCGTCCTTCACTATGTTTCCTCTTCCTTTATCCCCAAGCAGTAACACGTGGCTTTAAATACAATAGTGCAGTGTCATTGGCCTGCATATCCCATATGATCTACTAAACTGTATGCAAGATAGGGTATGGAATTGTTTAAGCATTTATTCCTTACCTTAGGATATTAATAGCTGGCCTCAACAGGTCCATTTACATTATACGAAGGAACGAGATTCACCATACACCTGTGGAATTGGGTTAGCCGGCATCTTATTAAATGACACGGTCAGGCACAACCTGCCGTCAAAAATTCACTTCCAGGAGCTGAATTTATTCAATAGCTAGTTCTCGGTCGATATCAGGTGTCATGCTGAGGTTTCAATTGTTAACCTCCCATACACCACTGGATTCGAACCCGGAACATTTCATAGCAATCCTCAGAGCTAGGGTCAATCACTAATTACGCTCTGGCAATAATAAATATCTCTGTACGCCCTTGGCTATACGAGATTTCACACGTCGATTAGACTACCTGGCTCCCCTTACCATGGTGATGTGATCCCGTCCTTTAATTAGTAAGATGAAATCTATCAATTACTCTTACAAGCTTATTCATCAAGCTGCGAATTCAATTCTCTATTAAACCCTTCCAGTTCCTAGATTCTTGCATATTTATTTCCATTATCATAATATACTCTGATATTGAATTCTTTTACTTCGCCCATCACATATAATACTACCGCTTGGATAGACAAATACCAATTAGCATATATATTTTGCTTGCAACCATGTTTCCCTGATGTGTATTCCTTTATTATTATTTTTATTATTATTATTATTATTATTACAGACATACATCCCCATACCCGACACAACGTAACCGTATTCAATAACCGAACATCCGTGTTCGTTACGTTAACTTTCTATATAACTGAATTGCCATTTTTACATTAGTGGTAACGATTTATCCACTCAATGATGTTCAAAACATCTCAACTTGACTAAAATCAACTCAACGTTAATATCTCGAGGTCCTACCTCCAAAATTGACTCTTATTAGAAAAAAATAATCCACAGCCTGCTTCCAGTCTCCGACCGGGTCAGGAATGGAATGAATGAAGCCCCCATCTAGCGGCGAGGATATGAACTGTGCCGGCTGCCGAGGCCTGACGCACTCCTCTGGGGCAATGATTAAATGAATGACAGATGAAATGAAATGATAGTGGAGAGTGTTGCTGGAATGAAATTTTGACAGGGAAAACCGGAGTACCCGGAGAAAAACCTGTCTGCCTCCGCTTTGTCCAGCACAGATCTCACATGGAGTGACCGGGATTTGAACCACGGACCCAGCGGTGAGAGGCCGGCGTGCTGCCGCCTAAGCCACGGAGGCTCAATACTCTTATTAGCATATTGTATAAATTTTGAAATCACTCAACATACAGTGGACTATAATTACTACAAAATCATGGTTTTTGGGTACTCACATTGGTTAATCTGGTGGCTTCGATCACGCATTTCCTCCAGTAATTCCCGCCATAATTTGCAAATTAGCAAGGCATTCTTACACTTTCCACACACATTTTACATAAATTTTGCCTCACAAAACACACTGCACTTTGCTTTTCCATGTTGAAGCTGTTGCTTCCTTATTCACACAACACGTTATATCACTTTTTACACTATTAATTTTACATACACTTAAATGATCATCACTAAAATCACACGATTGCTATGTACATTTCTTAATGGTTGACCTCTCCTCGTAGAATATCAAAAATGCAGGCACTGAAGAGCCATCCTTCACTGCTATCCGCATCTCGATTGAAAGTTTCGATTCGCTGCCTAAGGATTCCTAGCGGTCCCCCAATCTGTCTATCAATTTCTATCCTTAGATAAATTTCCTGATATCGCATAAATATGCTTCCACATCGTCCTAAGCATTAATTACAGTGGTATCCCTGCGAAATTTCACCACTTGCATAACAAAGTTGATATCTGCGCAGTCCAACATCCTATGATATTTCTAACCAATAGCTTATATACTGCGCTCATCCATTGTACATTGGACTTGTACAATTACCACTTCCAATTGTACTACCTCATATATCACACGGTACATTTCCTACGCGCTCAATAACAATCGCTCGTAATGCCGACTATAAAAGTATGGCACGACTGTCCTTATTAATTGTTCTAAATAATGCCTTACTGCATGGCTATTATGTTGCTGCACTCAACTGTTAAAGTCCGCGCGTCCCTTTCCTGGACTCCTGCGACGTGCACTCTGCACTCAAGTACGGTTCAACTGGCTACATTAATCGTTATTAATTCATGCCTTACTGCATGGTTATTATGTTGATGGGCACTCAACATACTGAAGTCCGCGCGTCCCTTTCCTGGACTCCTGCGACGTGCACTCTGCACTCAAGTACGGTTCAACTGACTCCGACTGTCCTTCTCCCAGCCCTTATATCCGTTTGGAGAGAAAAAGTAGACAGAAAATTTGCAGCGTCATCATCTCTCTCAGTACGTTTCTGGTCTTGAAATAACGTTTTTATAGTTCATTTTTCCTCGCTGATCACAGATTCGTATGTGTGCTCGAGGATCGATCGGCCAATTAATTAATATTAATTGCCTTTGCCAGCGCTTCCCCACGCGGCGTCATCGGTAAATCCCCGAAGACATGGTTAGATCCTGTCGCTAAGCTCAGTTTTACTGTGTTAATGCGCGTTACATTAAATCTGCCTCGATTTCAATGTTTAACGGCTTGATAATTAGCCTCCCGGCTATACATTCACATTGGTGCAATCCTCATGTCTCTGAGTTACTCCAATCCCGAGTAATCATTAAATTACTCTGGTATCTTCTCATCCCCTTGGCCTTTTCGTTATGTAACGGGGAATAACTGGTCCATATATTACCGTCCTGACTTGTTCCAGACGGTCTAAGTAGGTCATCGTGACTGACAGGGCTCCACGAAACCACGCCTGAATTCTAGAGCCATTAGCAGACTGTCAAAAGTTCGAACTCTCTGCTCTATGTCCAGAATTGTATGCACACTACAGCTCAATACTGCAGTAATCTGTCAGTATTTCCAGCATTATATTAACAAATAATATCATAATTTGTTCATATCACAACAGTGATTTAATGTGTATATTCTCTAGGGGTTTTCATAGCTTAAACTCCCTCAAAAGATCTTGTGTTCGTTTCTTGCTGGTATCTCTAGTCTGTACACATTTATCTCAGAGATCCACGATCGACACCAGTCAGCCTAACACCGTTGGGTTCAGTATAGAAGTTGCTTACGATTGACTTAACTACTGTCCCTTATTAATCCCGTTTCCAACGGGGTCGGGGATGATATGCGATTATATTCCACGTTGCTGATGATTTCTACGGCCGGATGACCATCCTGACGTCAAACTCAGGACATGAGCTAATGAGAGACGAAATGAATGAAGATGAATGAAAATACAATTTCAAGTATGGTAGTTCCAACTCTGGCTACCAGATGCCTCTGTCACCTAACGGCGAAAGTTGAAATTGATAGAGCGTTTCTAACCAACGAAATATAACTTACACATTTGGCTACATACTGGTTGATTCCTCAGTTTACGGACTGCGACAACGCGGTCATGTAGCCCCGTGTACTTTGGGTGTGTGTAGAATCTGTCTGATAACCGGTGTGTTGGCTGTATTAGTGTGTGTTATCTGTAATTCAGGTGAGGACTGCAGACGATCAATTTCAAGTAGTTCCTGCTTTTGCTACCAAATGCTACCGTCAACAACACTTAGCTGTGATGATGACGATGATGATGATAATTGTTGTTTTAAGGGGCCTAACATCTAGGTTATCGGCCCCTAATGGTTGGGTGAAGGTGAAGATGAAAATGAAATGCAAACTTAAAACTAAAACTAACTACTAACCTACATACTAGAAGAAGAAATGGAAAACTAAATGGGAATAAGGCAAATAAAGGACAGGAGGAAAAGAAATGCCCTCAACCCTCGAAGAATGCGGATTGAGGGACTTGGAAGGAAGGAAAGCCATGAAAGGCTGATAGGAAATTGAAAGAGGAGAGGGTCCGTCCCAAAGGTAAGGGACAAAAGGGGAAAACGGCCCAGCTCAGGAATCCCTCGTGGTCGCCAAGTCCCAAACTCACCAGCCGTGAGCCCTTGAGGGTGTAGCATTATCTAGGGTGCACCAAAAGTGGTGGGGCTACATACACCCTGCCTCCTTGAGGGCCTTGAGCAGAAGGCAGGAGATAACATGAAAAGAAAAGGAAGGCTGACCCCTCGCAGAAGGAGGGAATCAGAAAAGATGAGACAAGGGCCAATTAAGGCGGGAAAGGAAGAGACTACCTAGGCCTCGGATACCCTAATACCGTCGGGGTCTGAAGAGAACAAGAGTTGACCAAGTGAGGTCGACAGGAAAGAAGACAGAGAGGAGCCAGGCACAAGTAAGTGGAAGCAATGCCGGACACAGCTGGGGCCCCGTGGTCGCCAACCCACGTCCCACTAGATGTGAGCCCCTGGGGGAAACTTAGCTGTGAACTTGGCTACTAGATACCACCGCAACCAGCACCTGGTGACGAACGTTGGAACTTAATAGAACGATAATCAAATCTAACCTACAAATTAAGCTTCACACAATTGTAGTTAATGGAAGGTTCCTTTACATGCCATAAATCTACGACATGGGCCCGCTGGCTTTACTTAGCCTCCGAAGGAAGGCATGTCGAGGGATTTTTAACGATCTTAAAAAATCCAGCGACTTCGCCCGGGTTTGAACCCGCGATCTTGGGCATAGAAGCTCAGCATGCTACCAACTACGCCACCGAAGCAGCTCTGGCTACACACTACCAATTGCAGTGGTAGGTTCTTTTCATGCCATAAATCTATGAAATGGGACCGCCGGTTTTATTTCCCCTCCGTAGCAAGGGGTACCAAGGGATTTAACGCTCTTAAAAATTCCGAAGATTTCGGCCGGGCTTGAACCCGCGATCTTGGGCATATCAGATCAGCATGCTACCGACTACGCCACCGACGCCGCTGGTTGACTTAACAGCAGTAATCGGTGTAAAATTTGAATTTGAAACTTCGAATGAGACAAGTTGCACTGCAAAAATGCGTACATGTTCGGGATAAAGAACAAAAGTTTAAGTGCCATGGATACGATATAAGCTTCGATATATGACCTGTTTGCCATCTCTTGATGAATACAGTACATTTGCATTTGTCAGTTGGCACAGGCTAGACTAAAAGGTGGCTTTTCACCGATGTCGCAGTCTCACTCATGGCTGTGATTATATGGAAGCTACTGAGGTATGGGTGGTGCTTAGTAATGGCATTCGGGGCACAGTCAGTGCCTGTGAATGCTGTGAAAGGTTTTACTCATAGGGTTAGGACTACAGTTCTGACTCAGTGAGGAAAGCAATGGCAAACTACCTCACTCCTCTTCTTGCCTAGAACGCCTCAAAATAGCGCTGCCTTGGGTTTTTGTGGGTATCTACTCACATAACGTAACGGCGGTACTTTTTGAGGATCCAACCAGCCTTCGGGCTGACTACCTAACAGACATATCGAAATAGTCGAGTTATTGAAATTCGACTTAAAATTAAGTATGTGAATTATAGGAAGTTTGTTCGGGAAATAATAACTACTACGAGTTATCGTAATTTCGAGTAATGGAGGTTCGAGATATCGATATTCGACTGTATTGTGTTCGATCACAAGAGAGTTTTATCTTTGTTTATCGCGATAGGGTGACATGACGACCTTCGTTTGTCATTCCCTAATGCATGTGCTTATCAATGATGCCATAAATATCAACCTGCACTGATATAGCGGATATGGTAATTGTTTGACAGCTATTATCGCCTGTGCATAATCAATGCTTCAAGTGTATGAACGTGCTACAGTACGTCTGCTAGGTCATCAACCCGGAGGTTGGTTGGATCCTCAGAAAACACCGATATAGGTTATGTCGGTCAAGTACCACAAAGTACTATGCCAGCAGGTAGCGGGAAGACGGTACGTTTTCGGACACAAGTTCCTACGCTAAACGTAACCGTCCTGGTCCCCACTACAAGCCCTCAAAGTCTGTAATGGGAATTTAGAAACACCCTGTATATAAAGCGACAAAACTGTATAAACAGTAATTTCAAGTGAAATGAAAATCCACAGCCTGCTTCCAGTCTCCGACCGGGTCAGGAATGGAATGAATGAAGCCCCCATCGAGCGGCGAGGATATGAACTGTGCCGGCTGCCGAGGCCTGACGCACTCCTCTGGGGCAATGATTAAATGAATGACAGATGAAATGAAATGATAGTGGAGAGTGTTGCTGGAATGAAATTTTGACAGGGAAACCCGGAGTACCCGGAGAAAAACCTGTCTGCCTCCGTTTTGTCCAGCACAAATCTCACATGGAATGACCGGGATTTGAACCACGGACCCAGCGGTGAGAGGCCGGCGTGCTGCCGCCTAAGCCACGGAGGCTTCAGTAATTTCAAGTAATTAATAAAATTTCTTTTACATTCTGGTAGAGAAGGAGCCTCCCAGGGAGACTATTGAAGTAATTAACAGAGTAATGCCACAAAGGGCTGTTACCATATAGTACAGTACAGTTGGAATGGTTTTGTTCCAAAAACTGTGCTATGGTTGGCTTTTTGTAAATCGTTAGAAAAGCACAAAAAAAGCTTAACTCTAAATTTTAGAATAATTTGCACGATCATTTTGTCGGAAAACTAAAAAAAAAAAAACATTGAAAACCGTTTTTTTTTCTGAATCGACGTATTTTAAAGAAAAGTATTATAAACAAAAACTGTAGAGAACATTGTCACCTACAATTCGTCTCATTAAGGTCATGGCATACGTTTTGAAATGGAGAAGCTAGGTGGTGCCAAATTTTCCAAAAAAGTGTTTTTTCACTTTTGTCCTAGAAAAAATAGTTTTTTCACAAAAATGTGAATCAGAAATTTGTTCCTCTCAAAATTGTCTGCAACATTTATTTAAACGTTTGTTTCCTCCGACTTACCGTTCCAAAGTTATAGCGCAGCAAATGCAACGCTGCGTAGTCAAGGCTACTATTGTTACTGCGGAGAGGGCGGTGGGCATAATTTAGACAGGGACCGGTGTCGGACAGCTGCCTAAGGCTCGGTCAAACAGGACGCGGGCTGTGTTTGTTAATTAACTCAAACAATCATCTATTTCAATCGCAACGTATCAATCATAACTGTACACATATTAACCTTTGTACCATCTGAATAGTAGGCAATTTTCACACTTCGGCAGACTATAACTTTGGAACGGTAAGGCGGAGGAAAAAATGTTTCAATAAATGTCGTAGGCTATTTTGAGAGAAACAAATTTCTGATTCGCTCTTTTGTGAACAAAACATTTTTTCTAGGACAAAAAGTGTGAAAACACTTTTTTGGAAACTTTGGCGCCACCTAGCTTCAGCATTTCAAAACGTATGACATGACTTCAATGAGACGAATTGTAGGCGACAATGTCCTCCACATTTTTTGTTAAAAAAACTTTTCTTTAAAATACGTCGATTCAGAGAAAAACGCTTTTCAATGCCTTTTTGAGTTTTCCGACAAAATGATCGTGCAAATTATTCTAAAATTCAGAGTTTTTTGTGCTTTTCTAACGATTTACCAAAAGCCAACCATAGCACAGTTTTTGGAACAAAAGGCTTTTTTTCTGTGCAGCTGTCCTGTACTAATACTTGGACGAGTGAATGGGGTTACAATAAATTTTGTTAGCTCCTCTTGTTTGATGCGCATGCAAATCAGAGTTCAGTTTACACAATCTATTGGAATGAGCTACCTTATTTTTCATGTTATACAGCATGAATGCAGAAGCTTTATTACGGAAATTATTTAGAGAAAGTACATTACTATATCGGTATGCCAGTTTGCTTGGCGTAAGAATATAATAGGTAGATTGAAGAGTATCTTTAGTGCTCTTTTATGAAATATGTTGACCTTTTCAAAGCGGTCCTCAATACAGCATGCCCAGATATTAATCATGTACTGTATGTGAGATGGGCTTCGGTTTGTTGGTTCCTTAGTTTAGGGGTTGCGACAACGCGGTCATGTAGCCTCTTGTACTTTGGGTGTGTGTAGAATTTGTCTGATAACCGGTGTTAATTGTGATGACTGTATTAGTGAGTGTTATCTGTTTTAAATTGAAGCAAGGACTGCAGACGATAATTTCAAGTAGTTCCTACGTTCGCCACCAAATGCTACCGTCCACAACACCTAGCTATGAACTTGGCTACTACTAGATGCCATCGCAACCAACCCCTGGTGACGAACGTTGGTACTTAAGAGCATTAATCAAACCTAACCTACAAATGTTGCTTCACGCAAGTTTAGTTGGTGAAAGGTTATTTTACATGTCATAAATCTATGACATGGGCCCACCGGCTTTACTGTACTTCCCCTCCGACGGAAGGCATACTGAGGGATTTTTAACGCTCTTAAAAATCCAACGACTATGCCTGGGTTTGAACCCACGACCTTGGGCATAGAAGCTCAGCATGCTACCAACTACGCCACCGAAGCCGTCAAGGAGATGGGCTTCAATTAATGCTTGAAAAATACTCTTCAATAGTCGTCGATAAAATTTGTATTTCAGTCCACTTAAAATACCAATGGCTGGAAGTATCTCGGGACTAGCTGCAACTGCCTATCAAGGTCGGGTCCACCCTATGGGGTACAGTAGTTCACTGATTATGTCACCCTTTGGCCCAGCCGTCACGAGGATGACCCCTCCCGTGGGGGGAATTGCAACATACAGGCTGTGTATTGTGATTGCAGGGGGTCGCGCTCCTTGGAGTGGATAACCTGCTGCAGAGGCCAAGTCTATCAGCAAGTACTGTATATACCTAACCTCCCATGAGGCGACAGCAAATGCAAATAAACAGAATAATATACGCACCGAAAAACGTTTTGCAGAACGACGAACACAACAAAAAAAACATGATGTTCAGTAAATAACATAATAGCCTACTTTCTCTTAAATGTCTGGATATAATTACAACTCTTTGTCCTTATCAAGGAGAAATAATAATAAAATCGTATGGCCTCGGGTTTCGGGTGCAAGCTTTATTATTTGCGCCCAGAGGGCAGCTCGCATGTCGAAATTGTGTTGTTCCTTGGAGCGCTAAGAAAGTCAAGGAGGTTAGATATCTACTGTAAACTCCATGACCCTCGAGCGCTTTCTTGTAGAGAAAGGAGGAAGTTTTGTGTTGGCGGAAAATCCCGAGATTAATATATTTTGTCATTATGAACACGGCCTGCTGATTTCAAATGGGTTCTTTATGAATGTTGTATCCTACCCAGGCCTGGCGAGAGGGAAGGGCAAGCGGGGCTGTATCCCCGGGGTAAGGATTTGCTGAGGGGCCCCAGGCGGTAAAAAGGACTTACAGTGGAAAATTTTATTTTTCTTCAATGTCTGAACTACACACATCCAAAAAAGGTTTGTATATTGCTGGCCAACAATTGCAGTGGTCTCAAATCCATTAGTCGTTTTTGCGTGCGTGTACAGGGTCTTTCATATAAAGTAAGAACGGCAAGCGACTGTTTTGTTATTCGTTTCTGCGGTGGCCTTGGCCAAGTTTGTGGCGCGCCATGGCCCCCTGTTGAACTATTGAAAGCGCGTGCATAGTACATACCACAGATTACCTCACTCGAAAAAGGTGAAAATCATTCAGTGCTGGTTTGGACTAAACGGCAAATGGTCAAAAACTTCACACTTGAAATTCTTTGTAAAAGTTTAGCGTAACGTTGGTACAGTGTGGTCGTGAATGATTTTCACCTTTTTCAAGATTTGAAGGTATGGTAGGGCGGCAACGCCTAGCCAAAAAGGAAAAACTTCAGGAGGCTGTCTAGACGTAGCCACCTGAGAGGCGGTAGAATATTTTGCCGAGGGCATTGGAAAGTTGGTGTAACGATACGACAAATGTTTCAATCGTTTTGGCGATTATGTTGAGACATACTGTAAGAATACAACAAGCAAACATTTAGTAGTAAAATCTGTTTGATATGTCAATCTGATATTTATATGCAGTCCATTGGAACTTGAAAATAAAAACAGCTCTTGGATGTACCAAGCGCGCGCTTTTAATAGTACAGCAGGGGGCCATGGCACGCCACAAGCTCGGCCAAGCCCACCGCAGCTTGCCGTTCTTACTTTATATGAAAGACCCCGTATATCGGCTGTGTACACTCACCTTTATCAATGAGGATAGATCTGTGCGTGTGTGAAGACGACCCGGTGAACGTATGCACGACCAAGACATCCTAGATCGATACCAAGAGGGAGGAGGTGGTGCATCATGTATGGTCGCCGAACCCCTCTTGTGTACATCCCACGGTGTATGACAGGCACGTTACAGGGATACAATCCTGGCACCTGTAGTGAAAGGCTGCTTGTACGATCAATGTACTATCTTTTTTGGAAGCCTTTATAGGAAGGTGAAAGGCTGATTGAGCTTTTATCTCTCGCAGTAAATAAGCGCAGGTGCGCTTCATAAGAAGAGGGGTGTACACTCGCCTGTATCAATCAGGATAGATCTGAGCGTGTGTGAAGACGACCCTGTGAACGTATGCACGACCAAGACATCCTAGATCGATACCAACAGGGGTAGCGCGCAGTTCGTTACTCCTGTGGGGGCCCGGGCACGGACACCAAGAGCCCGGTGATGAGCCAGATTGGTGTTCCTAGGTGAAACCACACACAAGACACGGCATAAACCTGAGTTTTAAAAGGAGAGTGGCTCAATAACTAAAAACAAAGTAAATTAACATTCAGTCGGACAAGCTAAATCCCATGGAGTTTTCTTTAGATGGGGGAGGAGGGGTTACAATGTGTAAGCTTAATGCTGTAATTCCAAAAATATGTCACAGGTTGATTAAAAATGTACGGGCCTGGACGACCTTGCCCTAGGGCACGTGAACGCTCTCTACCCCCCTGATCCTACCTAAGACTCCCCGTTTACTAAGTTTCGTTTTAATTCCGCGTTTGCATCCATAGGAATTGATTGTATCATTAGAAAAGTACGCCCATCCACCATCTTGAATGTGTGGAATCGTTTATCTTGCGCCCTCTGCAAAGAAAGTCTTTTTTGTGGCAATACATACATGTATTTGCTGCGTTTCGGTATTGTAACAGTAATAGTGGATTGTCGATAATTAATGTCTTCTATTTTGCTTGGCAAGGACATTCTCGCTCATGCGCTCCGCCAGTGACGGCTCAGTTACCGGCTACCGCGCGCACATATGTACGGCAGAGTACGGTGCTTAAAATCAGTATCATGCATTTTTATTCACCATGTTTACAGTAGATGCTCAAAATGTTCCCCATCCGCTGCCAAACATAATCGGCATCTCCTTATGAAGTTTCCGGTTGCTCCAGTTAATTTAGCTTAGTAAAGAAATAACGACCTTTACGACTATGTTTATTGTTTACTGAACCTGTACGTTTGAATCTCTTAGCCAGTCGTTTTATAGTGATTGTGTATAGTGCTGTAATGCCTTATGTGAAATATTCGTTACGTAAACGTGTATATCAGCACAATACGTACATAAAGTTCAAGAAATTGTGCGCTAGAACGTGACAAAAGTTTCGAGTGAAATTTCCAGGGAGACCAATTCCAATAAATCGAACCTGTCGAAAAAAAAAAAGAAAAAAAGGCCAAGGTTGATGAACCCTGCATCAGCATTTTGAATTCAGCTACTGTATTCATCCCAGATACAAAGAGCGACACTTGTTAATGTTGGTGATTTTAACTCCTCTGTTCTTTGCTACAAAACACTCAATAATAAGGTAACTTCGGTACCAGGCATAGGTACAATTGGTGTCACTTCTGTGACACTGAAGCTCTTTGTCTGTATACACACGCGACGTAGAGTTCTTGGCAGTGTTCTACACTGGCTCAGGGGTATATTTGCATCAAGTTGGCGGGTGTCACTGCTCTTGGCCCAAAATATTCACTTCTTTTTTTTCCCTGCACTTTACTGCAGGTGCAGTCTTATATCTTGCACAGTACTTTTCCATCTAACACACTCCGCACCATCTGCAATGCCTCCAAGAAAAATATGGCACTTCATAATTCATAATACAATACCATTGTGTGTGGGGTCTTCAACTTGACAGTGATAGTAATCTATGGCACCTAACGTCTAATGTTTACCAACAACACTACTGCATTTCCGTAAATGTTCCCTCTCATTCACGTTTCTACTGTGCGTTCATAGGTTCACTGAACTTTCTAAATTGCTTCCTTTATGATCTCTGTTGTGTTGTTTGAGTCTTCAGTCTTTTGACTGGTTTGATGCAGCTCACAATCCCTCCCTGTTCTGAGCTAATCGTTCCATCTCTACATAGCTACAACACCCTACATCCGAGGCAATCTGTTTAACATATTTTAACCTTGGTCTACCCCTATAGTTCTTGTCCTCGACCCTTCTTTCCATAACTTAACTTGCTATTCCTGAGTGTCTTAATACGTGTCCTACCAATCTATCTGTTCTCTTCATTAGCAGTCGCCAGAAACATCTCTCCACTCCCACTTGTCTTTATACCACTTCATTTGTTACCCTATCAACCCATCTGATCTTCATCATTCTCCTGTAACACCGCATTTCAAACGCTTCAATTCTCCTCCTTTCTGCTGCCAAGTTTCACTCCATATAGTGCCACGCACCAGACAAAGGCAAATCAAAAATGACTTCATAATACCTAAATCTATATTCGATGTCAACAGATTCCCTTTTTGTAGAAATGCTTTCCTTGCCTGAGCCAACCTACTTTTAATATCCTCTTTGCTTCGTCCATCACTGGTTATTTTGCTTCCTAAGTAACTGAAGTCTGCTACATCCTTTAGCTTTTCACCTGCCAATTTGATGTCCATAGAGGTTTCTGATTTATTTCGGCTGCATTCCAATATTTTCGTTTTTCATTTATTGGTTTTCATCGTGGATTCTTTCCTCAAGACGGAGTCCATACCATTCAAAAACTCATTCAAATCCTCTGGCGTGTCGGCCAAGATGATGATGTCATCAGCAAATCTCAAGAGTTGAATTTATTTCTCCTTGAATCTTCACTCCCACTTTAAATTTTTCTCTAATCTCCTTCATTGCTTGTTCAATGTGAAGATTGAAAAGTATGAGTGACAATTTGTAGCCTAGCATTACACCTTTCTGAATACCAGCTTCCCTTTCATGTCCTTCAAGTCCTTATGATCTCTATATTGTATAAAACTAAGTCCCCGATTCTTGGATATAACGGGTAATCTCGAGAACCACTGGATGGGTATTGATGCGATTTTCACCATTCTATACAGGATTTCTCGAGGATGGTTTATGTCGACAAAAATCAATTTATGACCAAAGGGAGCCGAGCATAAACGATTTCAGTGAATCGAGTCGAAGAAAAACCTGCCGATCGTGCACCTTTTAAGCTTGCCTGGGAAAACCGTTAAAAATATCTACAATACGCCTACTATGAGTGCAAGAATTGTTCAGCATGAAAAGTTCAACAAAAGACTCCCTATTTCTCCCGCACCCGACGCGGCAGCCATAACGAGGCGAGCTGACGTAATGTATACACAACAGCCCCACTCCACGTCTAGCGGTAACAATTCCCTGGCAGGGTAGTACACAACACACCAAACTACCAACCCCCACAGAAACATACAATCGAGCACACATCCCTCCACATAGGGTTGACATCAGGAAGGGAATCTGGCCGTAAAACAAGACCAAATCCACAAATGTGTGACACAATTCACACCCGCGATCTCACAAGACGAGCTGAAATAATGGCAGACGGACAGACATACAGATACAGTGAGTTTAATTTCCATACTAATTATGTATTAAGTGAATACTTAGACTGGATAACAGTATTAGCACCACGGAGGCCCGGCTTCAATTCCCCTCTCTGCCAAGAAATTTATTCTGGTCTGAGGGCTGGAACGGAGTAAACTCAGCCTCGTAAGGTGAATCTGAGAGGTGGCTGGTTTGATTGCTACCGTAGCCATCCTGGAAGTGGATTTCCACACTTCTACTCCAGGTAAATACCGGGATGGTACCTAACTTAAGGCCACGGCCGCTTCCTACCCAAACCCTACCTCAATTACAAATACACACACTAGTGCAACAACAACAACAAACTTAAATTCCTAAGTTGTCTCTAATTGGGAATATTTTCGATGTTAGCCGCTACACCATGAGTTGGCCCACATTACTACAGCCATCGTAATACTACAGGCTATCGGACAGTTTACACTCACACCCAAGTACACGCGGACACATAACCACGATATCGGAAAGTCCCTAACAAACATCGTTGCGTAGTGGCTAACATTCTTAACTATCAAGGCCGAGGCACGGGATCGATTCTCGGATCAGCCAAGAAATTTAATTCTGGTCTGAGGGCTGGAACGGGGTGCCCTCAACCTCGTGAGGCAAAACTGGGAAGAGGCGGGTTCGATTCCTACCTCAGCCATCCTGGAAGTGGTTTATCGTGGTTTCCCCACTTCTACTCCAGGCGAATGCCTGGATGGTCCCTAACTTAAGGCCACGGCCGCTTTCTACCCAAATCCTACCTCAATTACAAATACACACACTAGGGCAACAACAAACATAACTTACATTCATAAGTTGTTTATAATTGGGAATATTTGCAATGCCAAGAACCCAAATATCGATTGATCAGCAAAACTTGAAAACCAGCTCGTCCCCAGTCCAAAAAGTATTTCCTGGAAAATAGAATGAACCCAGTGGCAACCTTTTTCTTGCCTCATCCATGTAGCGCTGCGTCAAAGAACATCCGGTACTTCAGCTGTGCCAAGTTACAACAGCAAACACAGTATTCCGAGAATAGTTCGGTAAAGTTTGACAAGATCTATCTTCGCTGCAGTTCACAATAAGAAGGAAGTTCAAGGTCATTTTGGAAGAATTACAATGAGTCACTTCTTTGTTGTTATTTTTATCTAGGAGCTAGGGACTACGCTATCATCAGTCATACCCAGTGGCGTACGCAGGATTTCCTTCTGGGAAGGAGTGTCATTGACATAATAGGGTAATTGTGTACATTATTAAAAGGGTAGATGATCTTGCTGTTCCGCTCATTAAAACGACAGTCATCATCATAATTAAAATATTTCGATTAATATTCATAAAAAACAATAATTAAATACCAACCGTTCTCTTTGCATGGAATCTATTTTAGGCGTCATTATTTTTTCGACACAATAAAAAATGAAAAATCTAAAAAATATGGGAAACAATAACTTAATATTAAAACTGAAACGATGCAGTAGTATCATCATGACCATAGTTACGTACTTGCTAATAATATTGATATTATGTGAGAGAAAAATAATGTTTTGCTCTCCTACGTTTCTCCAAACTGGAATTTTCGATAAAAGGAAATTATTTGACATCCTGTAACGATTCGAGGTATCGATGATCGACTCTCCCACAAAGTGTACCGACGTCTACATCTGGATGAGAACCCACCAGATACGACACAATTCCTAAATAAAATTGCTGTATTAAATTACCCTAGCCATTAAAGCCAAAACATTCCAAGTTATATGTTTCTTTTGACATGTGCTGATCATTTCTGGGCGTGTTCTACTCATTGCAGGATATGTGGCAACCATGGACAAGACCTAAGCTCTACCAATACATTGGTTGTATGACTTGAATATAATGGTGTACCAGTATTATCATACGTACACACACACATTGAGGAGCGTAACTTAACATAATGATATGCCCGATATCCTGTGTAAACAGCATACAGTTCAAGGTTATTTTTCGCTTTTCGCGTTGAGCTCTGGGACTTTATACCTAGGAGAGTTTGTTATGATTGGCAATTCATTAGGTTGTTGTTTCATTTGAGGGGTTTGGACATCGTGGTCATTTAGCCCCATGTACTTGGGTGTGTGTAGAATTTGTCGAATAAGCTGTGTTTAAAGTTAGGACAGGACGAAATAGAACAAATAAGTGCGTTCAAATACTTGGTATGCATAATAACTGAAGACATGAGATGCAAACAGGAGGTGGAAACACGCATTGCAATTGCAAAGGAGGCATTTAATAACCAACGGAGGCAGCTTTGTGGAGGTATGGACAAAGCCCTGAGCGAAATGCTTTATTTGGAGTGTAGCACTATATGGAGCTGAGACGTGAGCATTGAGAAAAGAGGAAGAAAAAGGATGGAGGCGATTGAGATGCGGGTATGGAGGAGAATGGAAGGGATAAAATGGGTAGAGAAAGTGCGAAATGAAGATGTGCTGAAAAGAGTTGGGGAGGAGAAAAATATATTAAAGGTAATCAGGTTGAGGAAACAAAATTGGCTTGGTCATTGGATGAGAGGAAATTGTTTACTTATGGATGCAATGGAAGGAACGGTGAATAGTAGAAGACAATTAGGACGGAGAAGATTCCAAATGGTTGACAGTATAAGGATCGACGCAAAGTATGAAACAACAAAGAGAGTAGCAGGGTAAAGGTTTGCTTGTGGAGCTGCCATGTGAGGACCTGCCCTAGAGCAGAACACTAATGATGATGATGGTGATGATGATGATGATGATGATGGTGATCGTGATGTCTGTAGTAGTGTGTGTATTTGTAATTCAGTTGAGGATTGGGAGAGGGCAGCCATGACCTTAAGTTATGATCCTACCCAGCATTTGCCTGGAGTAGAAGTGAAAAACCACTTCCAGGATGAGTGAGGTGAGTATCGAACCCTCGTCTTCTCAGTTTTGCCTCGCGAGGCTGAGTGTACCCCGTTCTAGCCCTAAGACCAGAATTAAATTTCTTCCCAGAGCCTGGAATCGAACCCAGATCTCCGTGTTGGCAGCCAAGAATGCAAGAATGTGCCAATATGTCTCATCATAAGGCTGATACCCACGATGCTCTTAGCTCCCGGACGTGACGGCACGACATAGCCGTTGGTGTTATATCGCGCACCACGACCGCAATCGAGAGCTCCAGCAAGTCCGTAGACTGGTGGTTGAAAATCCCGTACTGACAGCGACTACCCGGAGTGTGGTTTTCCACAAGGGTCTTCTACACTCCCTCCAGGAAAATACTTGAATAGTAGTTTATTTTGAATCCCTGAGGAACGTACCTCATTCTAGGATTACAGGTCAACAGACAATGTTAAGCATATACTCAAGCGCATGGGACTTATGACCAAATTGTCCGAAACCCCTAAAATGAATTAACAACAGAGGGATGTGCTGTAGTTATCCAACACCAAGTTGTTGCTACTCGAAGCTATCGGAAATTTATCATCAAAGATCCAGCAACGGAGAGTGAGAAGTGTCGCCGCTGCACGCTGTGGCAAATGTATTGAATACATTATATCAAGTTGTTCCCACCTTGCCAACACTCACTACTAACATAGGTACGATCAAGTTGCAGACATTATCCACCAGAAACTGGCCTTGAAGTACAAACTTCTTCAAAGCTCCGTCCCCTATTGGAAATGCACACCATCCGCAGTACTCGAAAATGCCACACACAAGCTCTATTGGGACAGAGGAGTTATGACAGATGTTGCAATCAGTAACAACCGGCCAGATATCATTGTCATCAATAAAGGACTCCGAGAGGCATTACTGATAGATACGGTTCGGATGTTAAGGAAAAGTCATATTTTTTCCCCGAGTGCATTTTACCCGAAATCTGAAAAATATGTTTGAATGACGGGTCCCTGACCACGTTTAAAGCAATTTGATGTTGTCTATAAATGCATATTTCGGCCATTTTTATTAATTTGGTTATATTTGGTCATATTTTAGTGATATAAGGTCATATTTGGTTATAATTTCAGCATTGTTGTTTAAATTGAGGAGTCGTTAACAAGGCACGTGTTATCTGCGTCGAGTTTCAAACACAGGATTTCCGAATAGTGTAGTGGATAGGCCTATATTTTTCTTTCTTTTCCCGGAACAGGCAGATAGCAGGTTTAGAAGACCTGATTCCAAGAAGGCGCTCCTCTACGGACGCCATTTAGCATTTACTGTGTGTTAGTGATAACCTATCCCAAAAATTCATGTCATATTTCATCGTTTTTTATGTCATATTTTATAGTTTTTATGTCATATTTAGCTAGTTTTTAGGGCATATTTGCTTGCATATTTTGTATTTCTTTAGGTCTTACTTCCGAACCCTAGTTAGAGATATCGCAAGTCCCAACACACAAAACATCCTAAAAACACCTGCTACTGAAATATCTAAGTACACAGAGCTAGCAATTGAGGTAAAGCAGATGTGGAAACTTGAGTCCGTGACTACCATTCCAATAATTGTATCGTGTACTGGTGTTATACCCAAAACTCCCCACAGTAGTCTATCAATATTGAATCTACACCCGCAGATATATATTGAACTACAGAAGGCAGTTCTGTTAAACACCTGCCATATTGTTGGGAAGTTCCTTGGTGAAAATACTCCGGTCCATCACTCAGCAAAGCACAAAAATTACTCAGATGGAATTTAGTTCATCCTATAAATGAAGGAAACTCGTGAAAAGTGCGGACACGAAATTAATGTAATGTGAGGTTCCTGTAGTGAGTAATTTGCATAGGTACATTGCATTTCGGTAAAGCCTCCGTGGCTTAGGCGGCAGCACGCCGGCCTCTCACCACTGGGTCCGTGGTTCAAATCCCGGTCACTCCATGTGAGATCTGTGCTGGACAGAACGGAGGCAGACAGGTTTTTCTCCGGGTACTCCGGTTTTCCCTGTCAACATTTCATTCCAGCAACACTCTCCACTATCATTTCATTTCATCTGTCATTCATTTAATCATTGCCCCAGAGGAGTGCGTCAGGCCTCGGCAGCCGGCACAGTTCATATCCTCGCCGCTAGATAGGGGCTTCATTCATTCCATTCCTGACCCGGTCGGAGACTGGAAGCAGGCTGTGGATTTTCATTTCACATTGCATTTCGGTACAGATGGTTCCTTGCCAAGGCCGAACCAGAATGTAAGTTTAAATGTAACTGGGTATTTGCCGTAATAATAAATAAATAAATAGATAAATAAATAAATAAATAATAATAATAATAATAATAATAATAATAATAATAATAATAATGGGCAAGAAGTGCTAAAAATTGAAGGATTATAAGTGAGGGAGGGAAAGAAAACCGGCTCGATATGGTCCGAGGAAAGGAAGAGGAAACATAGTGAGATGATGAAGGAATACTAGAGGAAGAACAAGGAACAGCTCGAAAATAATAATAATAATAATAATAATAATGATAATTAATTAATTAATTAATAATACATGGAATTTGCAACTTCTCGTCCATACTCTTGCCTTCCTTTCGGAGAGGAAGCAAAGCCGACTGGCCCATGTCATAAATTCATGGCATGTAAAAGAACCTTCCACTAACTAAACTTGTGTGAAGCAAAATTTGTAGGTTAGGTTTGATTAATACTCTTAAGTTCCAACGTTCGTCCCCAGGCGTTGGCTGCGATGGCATCTAGTAGTAGCCAAGTTCACAGCTAGGTGTCGCAGACGATAGAATTTGGTAGCGAAAGTAGGAACTACTTGAAATTATCGTGTGCAGTCCTTACTTAAATTAAAAACAGATAACACACACTAATACAGTTATCACAATTAACACCGGTTATCAGACAGATTCTACACACGGAGCTACATGACCGCGTTGTCATAGCCCGTAAACTAAGGAACCAACCATCTTCCATACTCAGACATGTTTCAATATTTGGAGGTTGTGCTGACTTCAGAAGAAGTTCTGAAGCTTAACATAACAATCACAGTCCTGATGAATACCAAATAAGGACGAGTACAGCCTTGACCCACGCCCTGAACTCTATGTTGCTTGCTTCGAAGAAGATTCTTTCAAGGATTTTATTGGATTCATGTTGATTAGTACCAACAGATTTTGATACTATACTTTCATTACATCTAGAGATGTTGAAATTAATGTGTTCTAAGACACTGTGCTTACACTCTTCCTACTCGTAACAACGAGTCTTACAGGAGAATGATGCAGATTAGATGGGTAGATAAAGTAACAAATGTATTAAGACGAGTGGGAGGGAGGAGAGGTGTATCTGGTAACTGCTAATGAAGAGAAGAGATAGGTTGATGGGACAAACTAAGACACACAGAAATAACAAACTAGGTTAAGAAAGGTAGGATCGAGGACAAGAAATGTAGGGATAGGTGAATTAACTTTCATAATTTAGCATATGGGGAACTTGGAAAAAATAAGAGAATTATCCCCACTTTCCTAACAGTAACAATATGATAAGATATTTAACCACACTTTTCTTGATTACAGTAAATATCCAAGTGAAAATGAAAATCCACAGCCTGTTTCCTGTCGACCAACCGGGTCAGGAATGGAATGAATGAAACCCCCATCTAGCGGCGAGGATATGAACTGTGCCAGCTGCCGAAGCCTGTCGCACTCCTCTGAGGCAATGATTAAATGAATGACAGATGAAATGATAGTGGAGAGTGTTGCTGGAATGAAATTTGTGACAGGGAAAACCGGAGTACCAGGAGAAAAACCTGTTTGCCAGCACAGATCTCACATGGAGTGACCGGGATTTAAACCACGGACCCAGCGGTGAGGGGCCGGCGTGCTCCCGCCTAAGCTACGGAGGCTTAGTAAATAAACACGTATCTCTTTAAAACTATAGACTGAAAATTGAAATATACTACAATAAAGGGGAACAAAGCTGCAATTAGGTATGTTAGGTAGGCCTAATCGCATATAATTTAGGTTTTTAGGTAAGCTACTACAGAATTCATGAATATTGCTCTTTTGAGTGTGATTCGGATAAGTATTGAAATATTTTTTAAAATTTAGAAGTAAGGAAAAAAAATTGTAAAAACCTAAGATTCCGGTCCGTAATGATGAAAATGGAACCCCTCCTATAATGGAAGTCGTTAATTGTGTCATTATGGCGCCAAAACCTAGATGTTACACTTTTTTTCTTTGCTCATCGGTGTAGTTTCCATTTCATTTTCATTTAATGGGTCGTGGTGTCACAGCGGTCAAGCTGATGGCCTCTCACCATGGCGGACCGGGTTTGGTTCCCGGTCAATGCATGTGAGATTTTCAAAGTGAAATGCCATGTCCTGTGGTTCGGATTCCACGTAAAAAGGAGGTCCCGTGGCTTATGATCTCGAGATTAACGGTCACGTAAAACTAAAATCTTCCTTCCTCTGACTTCATTTTCATTTTACTATCATCCACATCATTAGGGGCCGATAACCTAGATGTTGAGGATAATTGTTGTTTTAAGGGGCCTAACATCTAGGTTATCGACCCCTGATAGTTTGGGTGATCGTGAAGATGAAAATGAAATGCAAACTTAAAACTACTAACCTACATACTAGAAGAAGAAATGGAAAACTAAAGGAGAATAAGGCAAATAAAGGACAGGGGAAAAAGAAATGCCCTCAACCCTCGAAGAATGCGGATTGAGGGACTTGGAAGGAAGGAGAGCCATGAAAGGCAGATAGGAAAGTGAAAGAGGAAAGAGTCCGCCCCACAGGTAAGGGACAAAAGGGGAAAACGGACCCAGCTCAGGAATCCCTCGGGGTCGCCAACTCCCGAACTCACCAGCCGTGAGCCCCTGAGGGTGTAGCAATATCTAGGGTGCACCACAAGTGGTGGGACTACATACACCCTGCCTCCTTGAGGGCCTTGAGCAGATGGCAGGAGATATCAGGAAAAGAAAAATAAGGCTTACTCCTCGCAGAAGGATGGGTTCAGAAAAGATGAGACAAGGGCCAATTAAGGCGGGAAAGGAAAAGAATCCCTAGGCCTCGGATACCCTAATACCGTCAGGGTCGGAAGAGAACAAGAGTTGACCAAGTGAGGACGACAGGAAAGAAGACGGAGAGGAGCCCGGCACAAGTAAGTGGAAGCAATGCCAGACTCAGCTGGGGCCCCGTGGTCACCAACCCACGTCCCACTAGATGTGAGCCCATGGGGGGGATAACCTAGATGTTAGGTCCCTTAAAACAACAATTATTTTATTATCATCATTCCTTGAAACTGAAGACTATTTGGAGTGGCTCCGACCTTAAGCGTATGAGCAACCTCTTTCTAGAGACAAATCGAATGAACCGCTTGTTCCTATGGTGAGCAACTCAAGGTTTCACACTGTAAACAATTGCGGCTTTACTCAGTTCTTCCGGCTGGCTGTTTCCTTAGCTGCACTGACAATCCCATGACGTAGTTGAGTGAATACTTGCCAGCATTGGTATTAATAGCTGGACGTCCTTCGGCTGGTTTTACAGCGCGTGGCTCAAGGGCAGGGGGACACGACACGACGCCGTACACCGGACCCAAACAAGCGTTCCAAGCTCCTCCGAGGTCGAGTAGGGGCCGGAAGATTTCCTCCACGTGATACCGGCGTGTGCCCGCTGAGGTTGGCAGCCAATGGCACTCGGAATATACAAGGCCAAAGACCCGGTGTGATACTGCGTGTTACTGTACGGTCACACCTTTCAACCCTGCTGTTTGTATACAACACGACAACAACCCCGGGACTAGGCTATTGTTGTTGTTGTTTCATTTGAGGGCCTTGGACAAGAACCAAGACCTTACATCAAGCCTCCGTGACTTAGGTGGCAGCACGCCGGCCTCTCACCGCTGGGTCCGTGGTTCAAATCCCGGTCACTCCATGCGAGATCTGTGCTGGACAATACAGAGGCAGACAGCTGTTACTCCGGGTACTCCGGTTTCCCCTGCCAAAACTTTCATTCCAGCAACACTCTCCACTATCATTTCATTTCATCTATCATTCATTAAACATTGCCTCAGAGGAGTGCGACAGGTTTCGGTAGGCGGCACAGTTCATATCCTCGCCGCTAGATGGGGGCTTCATCCATTCCATCCCTGACCCGGTCGGTCGACAGGAAGCTGGTTGTGGATTTTCACGGACCTTACGAGCCCACTGAAAGCTGTCTGGTTATGCACCATCCACGAAGGTTGATGACCACTGTATTGGCCTTTCAAGATACAAGTGCCGGTGGCCCAGGTAGAAACTATTCTTTTCTTACTTGTGCCACTTGCTTGGTTGACAGGTACAGTCACGCGAGTAGGATATGAATCAGGTCCAGTAGCCTGTCATAGTTTATTTTTTATTTATTTATTTATTTATTTAATAATTATTAGATACAACCATGAAAGGTTACACTAATATTTTAACAATTTCAAATAATATTAACAAAAACAACAACAACAACAACAACAATAACAGGTAACAAATGGCAGTGATGGCAGCAGGGGACAACTCTCGGGAAAGACGCAAGGAATGATTGGGGTAGTGGGTGATTAGGAGGGTGAGGGGGTAGGAATTGAGGATGAAAGGGATCTTCTAATGCTATGTTTGAATGTTCTATAGGGAGAGAATATGTCAATATTTGGAAGGGAGTTGCTAAGGGTAGGTAGACGGTGGAAAATAGAGCGCTTCTGTACTTCAAGACGTGGGCGAGGTATGTGGTGTAAATGGTTCTGACGTGTTGAGTGGGAGGGAACATGGAATGGGAAGTAGCTTAAGAGCATGTTACATTTTGTGTAACCATTCATAATTTTACGTAAGAAACACAGGTCAGTAAATTGTAGACGGCTTCTCAGGTCGAGTACATTGAGCTGATTTAGAATATTGGATTTGGCAAAGTGCCTAAGTGAAGGATTGCGAGCTTTGACTATTGATATGAAGAAATTAAAGACACTGTTCAATTTAGAAATATTGGTTATAGCCGAAGTAGACCAAATTGGAGAAGAGAAATCTAGGATAGGGAGAACATATGTGGTGAAGTATAATTTAAGTGCACTGAGGTCTTTAATTTCTGTGAATTTGTATAGAATGCCGAGACTGCGCATTGCGCGAGATTTGATATGGTCAATGTGGGGAGAGAATGTCAGTTTATCATCATGATTAATACCTAAATCTCTTACCTTAGAAACCCTATCCAATTTATTTCTACATATTTTATAGTCCGATTGTTTTCCAGATTTCAGTAGTGAGGTGGTGACATGAACTCCTGTTGCCTTAGCGTTTGCTGCTGAGAAGACATTAGAAGCACACTATTCTTAATTCACCCATAACAATTAATTTTTCCATTCACAATTCACAATATAACTACTGGCTAGCACAGTAGCACGTGCAATGCTGCTTGACTTATGTGCAGTCGGCACTCCGTCATCAATGTGTCCCCCTGATCGTCCCGCAAGGCTCTAGCTGCTATGATCAAGAAACGATAGTGCAGCCACGTCCAACGGCACTTGTATCTTGAAAGGCTGGTTAAAGAGAGAACTCATTATAAATGTGACAGTAAACAACGCTGAACTGTTACGAAATAAGGACACGTATCTTGAAAATAGATCGTGTCAAAATTAGGAATTTTGTATCATATACCCTGTATTTTGACACTTTGACACGGCATTCTCTCGCGGTTCAGGTGACACACAAGTAGAGCAGTTACGTAAGAGACAAACTGTTTACATCGCGGTCAATCACCTCCTACAAAGCCTATACCTAGAGCCCTGCATGGATAAACAAAACGTTATCTGCATCCGCCCCGCATCCGCACGATTGTTATCCGCATGACTGTTATCCGCATCCGCCCCGCATCCGCATGACTTTTATCCAAATCCGCTGATATTTCAATATTATTTTTAATTTATTAGATAAAGCATCATGTTTTAAACCAACACATTTAGACATTTGAGGAGAAAGTCGTTCCTGGCAATTTGCTTCATTGCAAGGAACTTCAAGTTGGATGACACCTCTGGTTTCTTAACCTCCGCTTTAGACAACAACAACAACAAAAAACTAGCTATACTTTTTTGGCTACTTTTGCACTTGTTCCTCAGTAAGTTTGATGTGCCTGATTTGTGTCCTATGAATACACTTTTTTACACGTAGAACACCCTACTTTATTGTTCACCATTTCGTTTACATTGAAAACGTAACTAAATGTCTGCCGTAACTTATCGTTGACTTGAGCTTTGTTTCACGCACTATTGAATGTTCACCTTGTTTTATTTTAATAGATAGTTTATCCATGTTGGTGAAATGTTGTTCATACTCCCGGTCGCGGTAACATTCACTAATAACAAGTGAACTTGTCTTTACGCTTGGAGAAAGGGATTGACATTTGGCCGGAAATTCCAAATCAGTCATCATCCTTCTGCTTTTTGACCCATCCATGTTCGCATAGTTGATGTCATAAGCTAATAACTCTCTCCGTTGCTATATCACAGTCAACGTGTTTCAAGCCGCGGTCGTTATGGCGTGGCTGAAGGCAGTCGCTCACATCCGGGAGGTGAGGAGGTTCGAATCCCCCCGCCGGCAACCTTGAAGAAGGTCTTCTGTGGTTTCCCGTCTTCCTTCCAGGCAAATGCCGGGGTTGGTCCTTAACTATAGGCCACAGCCGTTACCTTCCAATTCCTCGTCCGTACATGCACACTTTCCTCCCCAGACAACACTCCACATGCGACGGTACATGTAGCTCACCCCATGGGTGTCCGCATAGAAGCAGCTACAAACTGGCGAGCCGAACATGGCCTCGGACACTCCCGGCACTAAAAGCCTTACGCTAAAAAAAGTGTCATGTTGGAAATAAATCTACAGATACACAATTCATGGAACCAGATCTTCCAGGACAGCATAGACGGCGAAGTAGCTGACTTGAGGAAGGTTAATGATGTCACCACGATGAACTAACAAGCTTATTGACAGCATTATACAGTGAGTCCGGGAATGTTCTCCGCAGCGCCTACATGCGTCTGGGAGAGCTAGCTACAGCAGTTAGGTTGGTAGCACGGCTGCCGCTTGCAACATCTCTACTTAGTATAAAACTAAGTCCCCGATTCTTGAATGTTACGGGTAAACTCGAGAACCACTGGATGGATTTTGATGCGGTTTTCACCATTCTGTAAAGGATATATTGAGTATGATTACTGTAGAAATTAATTTATTTATGATTAAAGGAAGCCGAGCAGTAACGATGTTAGTGGAAAAGTCGATAAAATACCTGGCGTCGAGCGCTTTGTAAGCTTACGCTGGGCAAACCGTTAAAAATATCTAAATACTACGAGTGTAAGAATTGTTCAGCATGAAAAGTTCTACAAAAAAGTCCGCGAGAGCATATGTCTATCTTCCATACATCGCTCACTATAAGGGAACAACTGAGGCTTGTCTCTTACAGCTTTATGTGCTGTCGACATAGAGATTCCTGTTTGTTGCGCTAATTTTCGTGTTGATTTACTTGGACTACGCAGCATTATATCGGCTATTTCATCAAGTTCTTCGTCTTTTAAAAGCGTAGGGCTGCCTGTTCCCGGTACATCGTGAACTGAGCCAGTCACACGAAATTTACTTACCAAATCCCGAACGGTATCACGGTTCGGACACTTTGAATTAGGAAACCGCGCCTGAAATCTTAACTTTACATTTTCTGTAAACCGATCGCCTTCGTGAAAAACGCATTCCACCAAAAAAACTCTCTCTTCAGTAGTAAACATTACCGCCTATATACTGTTGCACTCTTCCAATAATCTATCTGAACACTCGCTGACTGTAATACACGCTGAAGACATGCAGGCTGGCGCGCTTATCGCGATACACATCGACACCTCACACGGGGAAGTCCCGCTTTGAAGGACACAGTGCAGTGCAGCCAACTAAAACTCATGACTCACCCACTCACAGCTGCACGTACCCACTGCGGAGAACATTCTCGGGCGCCCTGTATCTCATACGTATAGTAATAATGGCAATGAGAATTGATGAGATGTCAAGACCATCTACTACAAACATACGGTAGGGTACTTAATAAAATGTACAAGTGCAATACGTGCCTGAATATTTCGTACGCAATAGGCTATAGGAATATTCTTCTTTTAAGCATGAAGCTGTAGATTGGCATATCAAATAGGTAATATTATCGTAAGTTCCACATTGTATTCTAAAAACTATCCGCAAATTTACTCGAAACATTATCCGCAGCGTATTCGCTATCCGCTGCAAGCCATGCAAACTATATCCGCGTGGCGAAAAATTTTGCGGATATCCGCGGGTTTATCCGTGGATATCCGCATCCGCGCAGGGCTTTACCGGTACCTAGAGCCCTGCGTGGATAAACGAAACTATATCCGCATCCGCCCCGCATCCGCACGACTGTTATCCACATCTGCCCCGCATCCGCATGGTTTTTATCCGCATCGGCACGTTTGTTATCTGAATCTACTGGCATTGCAATAATACTTTTAATTCGTTTAAGTATTAAAGCAACACATTTAGACATTTGAGGAGAAAGTCGTTCCCTTATGTCATGTGCTATGTTTAAAATGAATGTTATACAGCCAAAGTTGCAACCCTTTTCAGTTCGGAGTTGTAATTATGCTCAATGACATAATTTTAATGAGATTAGCTTAAATCATCATCTTACATTTATCATGAAAGAAGCATAACGGAAAAATATGATATAATAAAATCATCTGGGTCCTAGTAATGATATTCAACAAGTTTGGATTGTATTCTAAAAACTATCCGCAAATTTACACCAAACATTATCCGCAGCTTATCCGCTATCCGCACAGTCATGCAATCTTCATACGCGCAGGGCTATACCTAAAGTCCTGCGCGGATGCGGATATCCGCGGATAAACCCGCGGATATCCGCAACATTTGTCGCCATGCGGATACACTTTGCATGTCTTTGCGGATAGCGGATAAGCTGCGGATAATGTTTTGAGTAAATTTGCGGATAGTTTTTAGAATACAATCAAAACTTGTTGAATATCATGGGGAAAGTTGGGTAATTGTGCGCAGCTATGTTTTTCGAGTTGGTAGTACAACTAGCAACTCAGTTCACTGCTACCCTTAAGCTGTCATCGTACCTATCAGATAGGGACAGTCAGCATGATGCCAGTCGCTATGTGATAACCGGAGGCTTGGATGAAGAAACTTAATACGTTGCATGTTATTTTCTGTAGCCAGCAAATAAGAAGGCAAGCCTACAGTTGTGATTCAATTATTTAAAATTAAATGTAGTTTTAAGGGGGCACATACAGTTCAAGGAGCCACAGCAATAACGATTTTAATATTATAGCTGTGCCTGCCACAAATCTTGTACAACAATGATATACATATCCAAGGAAACACACACACCTTGCTATTAGAAGCATAGTTAAACATTTTCAAAATTCAAATGATAATTATTTGTATCAATTTTTTCAAAATTGGTTCTTGTTTTGGGCTGACCTTCACCGTTTCCCTGATATCTCCGCTGCTACAAAATGACTCTCACTCAAAACCGTTGTGACTTTAATTAGTCTTTCTATGAAACTTTAACATTTTTTTGGAGTTTGCTCAGAATAAAAATGAAAATATTGACGCTCAATTAATTAATTAATAATGTGAAAATACGCGAGATTCATTTTGTAGCAGAAGGTTTAACACCCACGTTAAAAAAAAAAACCAAAAACCCTATAAACACGGGAGATATCAGGGAAACGGTGAAGGTCAGCACAAAACAAGAACCAATTTTGAAAAAAATGATAAAAATAACTATCATTTGAATTTGAAAATGTTTAACTTAGCTTCTAATAGCAAGGTGTGTGTGTTTCCTTGGATATGTATATCATTGTTGTACAAGATTTGTGGCAGGCACAGCTATAATATTAAAATCGTTATTGCTGTGGCTCCTTGAGCTGTTTTGTGCCCCCTTAAATGCCAGTGTGTACAGTGGTTTTGCATATATTTAATTTTCAATATAATAGATTAGTTTACCGGGATTCAGTGAGTTACGTTTTAAAAGCAGAGTGGGGTAATGGTGCGCAGAGCATATATGCGAGATTTCGAATTGAAGTCCAACCAAATTTATTTTTAAATTACATTTGTTTCTGCACAACGAATATAGAGTTACTAATGCTCCCTTATTCATAACTGCAATTGTGTTATATATTATTTCATCATCACAAGACCGATTGTTGCTTAAGTGCGCACAATTCCCCCACTCTCCCTTATTAGGGCCCGGATGTTTATGGCATATCATATTTTTAGCCTACTTTCTATTTTTGCAAAAAATGAAAGTAGACTTATGAGATCACTACAGGGCGAAAAAAAGTGTGTCTGTCTGTATGTGTGTATGTGTGTGTGTGTGTGTGTGTGAGTGTTTGTACTCTGAATGTCTGTCCCCCTATCAATTCAAACACGGTGAGCGCAAATTGAACGAAATTTGGTACAAAGGTAGCACTAGCAAAGGACACCTCAGTGGCATGTTTTATATCGCCGCCATCTTGACGGAAACGTAATGGCAGCCACACAAACGTTACAAAGCTTAAATCAAATTACGACTAACCTAATCATCCGATCTCTACTAAATTTGCAACAACATACCTTTATGGGGGGCAGCATCCTTTGACCAAACAAATAGGTCATCAGCCTAATAGTTTGCGGATGGCGGCCATCTTTGTGTGAAAACCGATTGCCCCTATTAATTCGAACACGGTGAAACCGAATGGAACGAAATTTGGTACAGAGGTAGTACTAGCAAAGGGCACCCCAGTGTCATGTTTTATATCGCCGCCATCTTGACGGAAACGTAATGGCGGCCACCCAAATGTTAAAGGCTAAAATGTAATTACGACCAACCTAATAATCTAGTCTCTACCAAATTTTGCAACAACATAATTATGTGGGAAGCATATTCTGACCAAACTGCTAGATCATCAGCCCAATAGTTTGCAGCTGGTGGCCAAGTATGTGTGCAAATCGATTCCCCCTATCAATTCAAACACGGTGAAACCGAATTGAACGAAATTTGGTACAGAGGTAGCACTAGCAAAAGGCACCTCAGTGTCATGTTTTATATCGCCGCCATCTTGACGGAAACGGAATGACGGCCACCCAAATGTTAAAAGCTTAAATCAAATTTCGACCATCCTAATAATTTGATCTCTACCGGATTTTGCAACAACATGCCTTTTTGTGGAAAGCATCTTATGACTGACTACAAGGTCATCAGCCCAATAGTTTGCAAATAGCGGCCATGTATGTGTGCAAATCCATTCCCCAGATCAATTCAAACACGGTGAAACCGAATTGAATGAATTTTTTTACAGAGGTAGCACTAGCAAAGGGCACCTCATATTCATGTTTAATATCCCTATAGCACGTTGTATTTCAACAAGCTACTACAACCAACATTCAATTATACTCCTTGAAAAGGACAAAGAGTTATAACAATACCCATGCATTTAGGAGAAAGTAGGCTATATGTTCTTTCCTGAACATCTTGTTCCGTTATGGTATTTCATGACAAATGTAAGATGATGATTTACGCTAATCCTATTCAAATTATATCATTAAGAATAATCAACACTCCGAAATGAAAAGGGTTGCAATTATGGCTGTGTAACATTCATTTTAAACAAAGCACATGACATACTGTACAGTACATAGCCTAAGGGTTCGACTTGCTGCTCAAATGTCAAAAAGATAAAGTATACAGCAACACATTGAAAATATTATTGTAATGCCAGTAGATTCGGTTAACAAACGTGTGTGTAAAAGTCGTGCGGATGCGGGGCGGATGCGGATAACAGCATTGGGGATGCGCGGCGGATGTGGATAACAGCCCTGCGGATGCGGGGCGGATACGGATAACAGCCGTGGGGATGCGCGGCGGATGCGGATAACAGCCGTGCGGATGCGAGGCGGACGCGGATAACGTTTTGTCTATCCTCGCAGGGCTCTGGCTTTACCTACTCTATACTCAGTTCAAACCCGGCCGAGCCGTCGGATTTTTTAAGAGCATAAAAATCCCTCAGTATGCCTTCCTTCGGAGGGGAAGTAAAGCCGGCGGTCCCATGTCATAGATTTATGGCATGTTAAAGAACCTTCCACTAATTACACCTGTGTGAAGCTAAATTAACTTATAGGTTAAACAACGCTCTTAAGGTTCCTACGTTCGTCAACAGGAGCCGACTGCGGAGGTGTCTGGTAGCCAAATTCTGAACTAGTAGTCGTTTACGGTGTCGTTTGGCGGCAAAAGTAGGAACTACTTGAAATTCAATGTCTTCACTCCTTACTTGAATTAAAAACAGAAAACACACACTAATACAGACATCACAATTAACACCGGATATCCGAAAGATTCTACACACACCCAAAGTACACGCGCTTACATGACCGCGTTTTCGCAGCCCCTAAACTAAGGAACCAACCAGCCTCTATACTCACATACAGTACATTTATTTTGGAAATTGTCTACAGGAGGTTTTGATGTAGGCATGTGAATAACAGATCGTCAGTACCTGCAACTTTATCATCCCACTTCAACTACAGTCAGCCTCGTTGCGTAATGGCTAGCAGCCTTGGCTGTCACCACAGAGGCCCGGGTTTGATTCCCGGCTCTGTCAAGAAATTTTAATTCTGGTGTGAGGGCTACGCTCAGGGTACACTCAGACTCGTGAGGCAAAAACTGAGAAGAGGAGGGTTCCATTCCTACCACAACCATCCTGGAAGTGGTTTTCCGTGGTTTCTGACTTCTACTCCAGGCAAATGCCGGGTTGGCCATGGCCGTCTTCTTCACAATCCTCACCTGAATTCCAAATACACACACTAATACAGCCACCACAATAATACAGGTCGTCAAACATAATTTCACACACACCCAAGTACACGGGAAAAAAATACCACGATATCCAAGACCCTCAAATGAAATAACAACTCAAGAAGAGTTATCTTGAGAACGAAGAGGACTCCAGTGACTCGACGTCACTTCAGCTAGGCTACAGAGACCCTGTACTTCGCATTTGGAAGCCGAAAGGAACGACGGAACTCAAATACTTGAACTCAACTGAATTATCTTATCTATATATCCCTCTCTATATTATTCTGCTAAGGCCCCATTCCAGTTTTGTCCCGAAAATAAGGTCTCATTAACACCAACCTACACATATGGGATACCTACTGGTTCAGCATAACCCAATGCGTAAGCGAAACGCACTCACTTACTCTTTAAATGCCTCACAATTAAATAAATACCTTAAAACATGTATATTTACAATGAAAGAATGCAACACGGTCACCATGGCAACAGAATCTCACAGGTCCATCTATTTCTGTAAGACGCAATGCAATTCCAATTATTACATTACTGTGAAAGTTTCCAGACGGTTATAAGGTTATCACTGAACCAAATTAAGCTGTAAAATTCATCAATACATACAGTATAATGCGCTTAAGGGGGTCAAGGGGCACTCTAGAACTTTTTCACGCAATCTTCACGTGTGAGTGTGGTACGAAAGGTCTTTTTCACCCGACTATAAAGGGTCTCCGAAAACCACATTTAAAAGCCCTTAAATTAACAGTGTCTGTGATATTCCCAGAAAACTAAATTCGCTCTGATATACCTATGAAGGAATGACAAACCCCTAACCACTGCACCAGTAGCTGAATCGATAAAGTCTGATTATTCATACCAAGGACAAATCTGTCATAGCATTCGTGATTGAGATTTTACTAAGTGTACTCTTTACAGCTAGAATATTCGCGGGCGAAGCCGCAACGGGTAATGCTAGTATAATCTATAATACGCTAAGGTGTAGTTTCACAAAACTCAAGCTCCTAAACCAGAGGGAGTTAGAAGGTGTGGTTTGTACCAAAATCTTCCAAATCGTCTCAGTAGTACAGGACAAATCTTGCATTTCTTGAAAGGTCAACAGAAATATATTTATTTGTTTATGAAGTTCTTTTAAACAAATAAACAAGACGATAGCCCCTGGCATAACGGTGTCGCATACAGCCCACATAGCGCTAGGGCCGGGCGGGTAGTCTGTTCACATGGGGCACACACCACCTATTATGCGAGAGTTCTCGCACGGGTCCGCTAGTTGAGCTGAATAATTCTAATTTCCAGTCAGAAAGCGAATTTTGCTTATCATTTCTTAAGCTTGTTGGTTTTGATTCAATAAGGGGTTTGCAACATAGCTCGTGGTCATATAGCCACGGGTGTGGGATAACGTAATTACAAAGTGGAAGGGTTCGGGGGAGATGTTCGAAGCTTTATCATTGTACGTTGATGACGTGCGGGGGTAAACGAAATGATGAGGTATCATTTAACAAATAACTAAAATAGACACATTTTACGCCCTACGTTGCTTTCCAGCCTAGCTGACAGAAGGCGCGAGCGAAGCTAAATAATACTGTATTTGTTTGTATTCAGATCATAAAAAGGGTCAAAAATAATTTTGATGAAAAACAAGATGTTCAGTAAAGAACATATAGCCTACTATCTCCTAAATGCATGGGTATTGTTATAACTCTTTGTCCTTTTCAAGGAGTATAATTGAATGTCGGTTGTAGTAGCTTGTTGAAATACAACGTGCTATAGGGATATTAAACATGAATATGAAGTGCCCTTTGCTAGTGCTAACTCTGTGAAAAATGTCATTCAATTCGGTTTCACCGTGTTTGAATTGAAGGGGGGGAATCGATTTGCACACGTACATGGCCGCCATCTACAAACTATTGGGCTGATGACCTTGTAGTTTAGTCAAAAGACGCTCGCCATACATATATATCTGTTGTTGCAAGATTTGGTAGAGATCGGATGATTAGGTGAGTCGTAATTTGATTTAAGCTTTGAACATTTGGGTGGCCACCATTACGTTTCCGTCAAGATGGTGGCGATATAAAACATGACACTGAGGTGCCCTTTGCTAGGGATCACGACAATTCATCTCGATCATTTTGTCCCGCGACGATTGGTCCTTACAATTATTTTCGTCCCGCAACGATTGGTCATTCAAACAATTCGTCCAGCTCATTGTTGTGACTCCTAGCATCGGCACGCCCCTTGAAGACGCCATAACGGCAAAAGTGCCCAGGTTCGTTCTCTCTGAGCGCGGCAAGCAAAAGCTTATATACAAAGGTTTTCTTTTCACTAAGCACGCAGAGAGTTTGACTACAGTTACATGGCGATGTGAAAATAGAAAAGAATGCTCCGGGAGAGTTGTACTCCAAAAACATTCCAACCAAGTTGACAAGTCAACCGAACACAGCCATGCTGCCGATTGGGGTAACTTGAAATGATTCAACGCACTAAAGTGGCACTCAAGTAAATCAAGGCACTAATTTGGACGTATGTAATATTTTTGTTCAGGGAAGTGCCAAGCGCTTGAAGCTGTTCAGAAAATAAAGGAAGCCGCGGAATACAGCAACGAGCCGACATCATCAATTCTAGATCAAGTTCTAGAAACAACATCAGATGCTGCTGAGGTAAAGTTCCCAAAAGAGACATCACTAAAGAGAACAATACAGCGAACAAATATTACCCGATACAAGTCTATACAATGACGATTTATCCTTTGGGACCAATTATCAGGGGCCAAGTTGCTCGTGACGAGTTGTCATGGACCCCTTTGCTAGTTCTACCTCTGTACCAAATTTCGTTCAATTCGGTTTCACCGTGCTCGAATTGATAAGGGGGGGGGGGGGGGACAAACGTTCAGAGTACACACACAGACTCACACACAGGCACACAATTTTTGGTCCTGTGTAGATCTCATAAGTCTACTTTATTTTTGGCAAAAATCGGAAGTAGGCTAATAGAGGAGGACTTTCGTCAATTGTTCGTACATTTCTTGAGCTTCCCCCTTGCCCCCCTCCTGGTCTTAACGAGACTGAGTGCACCCCGTCCCTGCCCTGACGTCAGTTTCTAAAATGCCGGGGGGGGGGGGGGGCGTGGTGGCTTAGCGGTCTAGCTGTATGCCTCTCAATTCCCGGTCAATGCATGTGAGATTTTCGAAGTGAAATGTGAGTCCTGTGGTTCGGATTCCACGTAAAAAAGGAGGTCCCGTGGCTCATGATCTCAAGATTAACGGTCACGTTAAACTACAAGCTTCCTTCCTTCTAAAATGCCTTCGGGTGCGAGGCAGGCGCGCTACTTAAACACCACGGGGCTGGCCTAAATATTAGCTATTTCTTTGTGATCGCGTAATACAGGTTGGGGGGTCAAAATTGTGCAAAATGTGGTTATGTAATATGTGGACTGCACCTAACCTGTGCCATTGTGAGAACTGTGCTAGTTTGTGTATTTGTAATTGAGGCTTGGAAGAAGGCGGCCGTGGCCTTAATTCCCATTAATCATGTTATTGGTTTTGAGTCCCTTTTAACTACTCTGGCTTTTAGAGATGCCGGGGTGCTGGAATTTTGCCCCAAAGGGGATCTTTAACGTGACAGTAAATCTACTGGCACGGCTCCCTCGCATTTGCGCACCCTCAAATGCCAGCTGACTGCGACAGGATACGAACCTGAAACCTTGGACCCAGCAAGCGAGAACGTTACCGCTGATCCACGCAGCCAGCCCGAACTATCCCAGCATTGGCCTAGAGTAGAAGTGATAAATGACGGGAAACCACTTCTAGGAGAGTTGAGGTGGGAATCATCTCTGCTCAGTGTTGCTTCACGATGCTGATTGTTAGCCCGACAAGAGGGTTAAACAGTGCTGTAACCCTGTGGCCCGGATTTGCTAAGGGCCCTGGGGCGATAAATGGCGAAGCGAACAACAAGGACATAAGGCTCACCATCTAGCCATGTCAGTAAAGCGAAAATTTAGACTATTTCAACTAGCCATCCGCCTTCAACGAATCAAACTAAAAATATACGATTACAAATAAATATTTTTATCATTTATTCAACCCCCAGAGCACCTCATTAGCGAAGCGCTGTCGCAGTCCTCGCCAGACCAACCATGTAATTAATTAACAACCAAAAACAAACTATTACACAAATAAAAGATAATAACAATATTATTTATCCCCCATATTATCTAATATCCCAGGCAAAGGAGCACATAGTCGCACCGCGTACCTGGTACCCAAGCGCCGCTGACCTGCTCGCTTCGCTCGCAGTCAGCGGCTACATTCACAGATTAGCCCTGGGGTGGTAGGAGAGCCCAAAATAGACAATTTCACGGAAGTAATTTCTTAAGATTGTTTAATTCTTCCAACAAGGCAATGTAACAACCACTAGTGAATACCTAGCAAAACGTCATAAACAGAACAAAATTAAATGACCATGATGTTTTTAGCTTCTTCCAGGGAAATGGCGAAGCTTCCAGAGTTATTAATTTAATGTATGACTTATTGAAATTAAAGTGTTGCTATAAGGCCGAAAGTTTCTAAATCAATAATTGAAAAAGAGACTGATAGTCAGTCTGAAAGACTGGACTTTATATCATTTTAAATGCTAGCAGCCGAGTACCAAGAAGGCAGTGCGAGAACAGAGTTTCAAGATTCTATTTTGTTTCTTCACTGCCTACTTGATTGTTCTCGCACTGCCTTCTTGAAACTCGACTGCTACATCGTACAATGACGTCACACACCTCAGTGCATTCTCGGTACATTTCCTCCCGTCACCGTAACGTAACGCCAGATCTCAGCGCAACGACGAAGTCGACAAGATCATTTAAAATGTTACCGGGTGAGTTAGCCGTGGTCGTTACGGCATGACTGCTGGCAGTCGCTCACATCCGGGAGGCGAGGAGGTTCGAATCCCCCCGCCGGCAACTTTGAAGATGGTTTTCTGTGGTTTCCCATCTTCCTACCAGGCAAATGCCGGGGTTGGTCCATAAATATATGCCACAGCCGCTACCTTCCAACTCCTTGTCCTTACATTCATACTTTCCTCCCCAGACAACACACTCCACTCCACACGCGACGGTGCTTGTAGCTCACCCATTGGGTGTCCGCCTAGAAGAAGCTACAAACTGGCGAGCCGAACATGTCCTCGGACACTCCCGGCACTAAAAGCCATACGCTAAAAAAAAAAAGTTAAAATCGATTCACTTAGTATGGTTCTGCAAAGCGTCTTGCTTGTCCTTGTGGTGGGAATAAACAGGAAAAGTGACTAACATCCACATCAAAATCAAGAAGTAGACAATAATAGAGCTGTGAATAACTAGGAAACTCACGCTTAATTACATGAACTAAATTACACCGAGGTTTTTTTTTTGTGAGGTGGGGAGGGGGTGATACTTCCAGGATAATGACACGGGGCGAATAAAAAATAAGAGGCCCGGAATTCTAATCCTGAGGCTCGTGGTCGCTCTCTACGGTCCTGCTGATTGTACTCCGTTTCAACCCTCACACCAGAATTACATATTTTGGCAGATCCGAGAACAGAACCCAGAACCCCTGGATTCGGAGTCTCAAAACGTAGCACAGAAGGCGGCTCACTTTCCTTAAACCCCACAGCGTAGCCGAGCAATTGGGAACGGAAGCAAGTCGGAGATTGGAGCTTCGAATCCTGCCACTGGCAGCGGCTATCCTGAGTGTGATTTTTCGAGGTATTTCCACACTTCTCCAAGAAAATGTCGGGAAAGTACTTTATTTAAAATCTCGGGGTAGGCCTACCTACCCTGTTCCGGATTCTAACAATTAGTTACACGCACTAGGTTGGTTGCTTGGGTCCTTAGTTTAGGGGCTGCAACAACGCGGTCATGTACTTTGGGTGTGTGTAGACTCTGTCTGATAACCGGTGTTAATTGTGATGGCTGTATTAGTGTGTGCTATCTGTTGTTAATTCAAGTAAGGACTGCAGATGATAATTTCAAGTAGTTCTTACTTTTGCTACAAAATGCTACCGTCCATGACACCTAGCTTGCGGACTTGGCTACTATGTGCCATCGAAGTCAGCATCTGGAGGTGAACGTTGGAACTAACATAGCGTTATCAATTCTAACCTACACATTTTGGCTTCACACAATTGTAGTTAGTGGAAGGTTCTTTTCGTGCCATAAATCTATGACATGGGACCGCCGGCTTTACTTCCTCTCCGAAGGAAGGCATACTGAGGGATTTTAATGCTCTTAAAAAATCCGACGACTTCGGCCAGGTTTGAACCCGCGATCTTGGGCATAGAATCTCAGCATGCTACCAACTACGCACTAGCACAGCCACAACAGAAACACAGGTTATCAGTCATCACACAAGTTCATGGGGTTGATAACCTGGATGTCCCAAGCCCCTTAAACTAATTTTCAAAGACTCATCTTCCTTACCTACCTCCGTTGACGGGAACATGCCGAAGTAGGGTGTCGTTCTCTCACTTTCCCTGTTCGAAACTAAGCTATGGTTTATGTAAGCTAATTCTTGGCGCCAACGGTATACGCCCGACCATATGGAATGCATAAATAATTACGGAAGCTGTCGCTCCAAGACAATGGAATTCCCACTTTCGACTGTTTGACTAAGTGAAATCAGTTCTCCAAGTTACTTCAGCGAGACAAGAACCTGAAATCTCCTGGTCATGTTTGTTACCAAACTTAGCGTAATTGAATTATCAACGCGGAAAAGGGATGTAATTGGCTGTCCAGACCTTGTTTGTTGCAATGACTGTCTTATCACTTTTCCTGATTTAAAATTCTCCAATTTTTCACGGCGTAGCCGTGCTCGTTAAAACGTGCAAAATTTGATCTTGGCATCCTCGTTGTGGTCAGAAGCCACTCTGGTTTTCATCCATCTTCCTCTCGGCCAATGATCGAACTCTCCTTTCTACAATGCCTGAGTACACGTTGCCGGGGACACTTATCAAAGAAATGCAGAAAAATACAAAGACAATAACTAATGTCCTGATCTATTCAAAAGAAACAAAATTTAAGAATGAACAAACTAAAAATTAAGAATATAAAATTTTTAAAAGAATCATTTTTTTAAATAAAACATATGAAAAATATAATTAAAATACCGTATATACAAAAATATTAATAAAAAATAAAATATAAAATTTAAAAAATATATACGCTCTCTGATAAGAGCCTCCGTGGCTTAGGCGGCAGCACGCCGGCCTCTCACCGCTGGGTCCGTGGTTCAAATCCCGGTCACTCCATGTGAGATTTGTGCTGGACAAAACGGAGGCAGACAGGTTTTTCTCCGGGTACTCCGGTTTTCCCTGTCAAAATTTCATTCCAGCAACACTCTCCACTGTCATTTCTTTTCATCTGTCATTCATTTAATCAATGCCCCAGAGGAGTGCGACAGGCTTCGGCAGCTGGCACAGTTCATATCCTCGCCGCTAGATGGGGGCTTCATTCATTCCATTCCTGACCTGGTCGGAGACTGGAAGCAGGCTGTGGATTTTCATTTTCATAACCTCTCTGATATTATTGACAATGTTGATGATGATTCAATTAGGGGCATTGCTACATGATGCTCATGTAGGCCCGTGTATTTGCGAGGTTGTGCTACCTTTCCTGATAACCTGTGCCATTGTAATGGCTGCACTAGTCTATTTGTAACTGAGACTAGGACTTGGGGAAGAGGCGGTCGTGGCCTTAATTCAGTAGTGAAGGGGACCACGTGTGTGGGGGATTACAGTTGTTATATTCTGGGGAATATAAATAGCGTTTTCTTTAGTGGACTAATAAACAACACATTCACTTCAACAGTACACCATCTTAGATCCTTTATTGCAAGTCAAAGCACCAAGGTACAAGATATCACACTCACACCACCACGGCCATCATGGAACATACATATAGGCCTAGTGCCATGGCCGGCTCTACGGAAGGCCGCGGCGTTCGACCTTGCAACGCTGCACTTCTCTGAACTGGGATGGCCATAGCAGCCGGTCAGCTGTTGATGCGTGTGCTTCGCCACGAAAACAAATTGAAATAACGAAATAATATTTGTTCTTTTCAACATTAAAGTAAAAGGATTGTCAAGAGTGAGTAGGGCTTACTTGGCGTAACATAACCAATTTGCTTTCAATATTTATTTGACATTTACAAAATATACAACAGGTTGGCCTGTAACAAAGAGTAGCAAGTTTTCTGTTTGCTTTCAATATTTATTTGACATTTACAAAATATACAACAGGTTGGCCTCTAACAAAGAATAGCAAGTTTTCTGTGATTACTATGGCAAGTTACCCGTTCATTCCTCAACTTCCTGTAATTATTTAACAAAATGTTACTCATTGTTAAGACAATACTTGTGACTATTGTCATAACATTACATCCACAGGTACAAGTTTTCTCGGCAGTTTCTGACAATTCAATATCTGATAAAATACCGAGTAGACTAAGATTTTGAATTACTTGGCGTTGATTGTTACATTTACATTTTAAAAATTGTTATTATTATTATTATTATTTATTTACCATAAATCGTACACGAAGTATGGAAGGCCTAGTGAAAAAGGGCAAGCCCCACATACATATTTCATGCTTCACAGGCACAGCTTACATCTACATTTGTTTTAACAATATTTACAAGTTTTACAAAGATATTTGCAGTATTTACATATTTAGAATATTGACATAGTACATTTTCCTGTTCACTCACTCTCTCACGCACGCACTTTCATAACCTCGATCACGCGATACATACATTCATTCCATTCAGATACTCATTCATTCAGCGAGACAATCAATCACTCATACATACGTTTATTTATACAATGTACTTTTTTACGTACGGCTTGAATTTCCTAAGAGGCAAGATCTTGGCATCCCCTGGCAGCGCGTTCCATAACCGCGCTGAGCGGCCGTAGAAACCTGTCAGGTAAGCATTGCTACGTGCGAAGGGCGGAACGAGGGTTACACCTCGTCCTCTCCGAACTGAGCGATATGCCAATGACAGTCGGCAAAAAGGGTCAATATTAATGGAACCTGTAAGGGATTTTTTAAGAAAAATTAGATCAATTTGTTTGGCTGTTGCCTCTATAGATGGAAATTTTGACAAAGGGGAAGGGGAATAACGAGCTATTAGCCTTTCTGCGCGGCGCTGTACACGCTGGAGCTTGTTCATGTTTTCCGCTGTAGTGGGATGCCAAGCAGGTAAGCCGTACGTTAATATCGGACGGACCATGCATGTGTAAGCCATCCTGAAGGCTCTAGGTTTACAACCTCTCATGTTTCTGTACAAGAAACCCAGAACTTTGGTGGCCTTACATCTTGCCTCTTCACTTTGCATGTTCCAATTCAGGGTGTCTGAGATTGTTACCCCTAATAGCTTTAAGTTTGTGCTCTGTGGGATGACACTGTTCATAATTTTGTATTCATTCTCAATGGGTTTTTGTGACCTGGTTATTCTTATGTATTTACATTTTTGTACATTTATATTTAAATTATTCACAGAACACCACAGCGATAAGTTGTCCAGATCTGATTTAAGACAGAGGGAATCTTCTTCACATTTAATGCCCCTGTATAGCACGGTGTCATCTGCATATAGTGACATTGATGAGGTGACACAGCCAGGAAGATCGAGCACATATATAGTGAAGAGAAGAGGTCCGATCACAGAGCCCTGAATCACTCCAGAAGTAACTTGAGCAGCCTGCGATCGAGCTCCTCCGTACACCACACACTGTGATCGACCCTCTAGGAATGACCTCACCCATGCAAGTAAGCTACCCCGTATGTTAAGCTGCTGTAGCTTTAACAAAAGTCTTTCATGAGACACTTGATCGAAGACCTTAGCCCAATCCAGTGCAATACAGTCCACTTGTTTCACTTCTGGCTGATTCAAGTAGAACTGAAACTCATCAATGACTTTTGTCAATAGAGTAGTGCAAGAACGACCCGGAAGAAAACCGTGCTGATTTGGGTCGAGCAGATTGTTCTCCCGTAGGAATTCCAGCACACTGTTTGCTACTAGCCGCTCCATACATTTACAAATTATAGATGTTAGACACACCGGTCTGTAATTTGCAACATCTTCTCTGTCACCTTGCTTATAGATTGGCACCACGTTAGCACATTTCCACTCACACGGCACAGAACCTTGGTTGATAGACAGGTTGAATAACGCACTCAGAGAGGGCGCTAATGCTTCCGCACACTGCAGCAGGATCCGTCCGGGAACATCATCTGGGCCGGTCGCCGCATGTGGTCTAATCTTCCGTAGGCTCTGAATCACCTCAGTTGTTGTGAAGTACAGGTTGGAGAGTGGGAGGGGTGGAAGTGATGACCTTGGCAGAAGCAGGTTCGTGGTCATATCCGGCTTAGAAAAGTTCTGCTTGAAACTGTCACTGAACGCTGTTGCAATATCTTGGGGTGCACTGAGGAATGTACCGTTACAGTGAAATGAGGCTGGCGCAGCGGTGCCGCGTCTTCTGGACAAAAATTTCCACATTTCACTGGTGCTGCTTATTTTGTGAATATAATTGTCATATGTTTCGCGAATTAATTTCTTTGTTTGGTTCCTGATGTTCTTGTATTTTTCCCACATGATGTCAGTTGAGCAACTTTTCCATTTCTTGTATAAAACGTTCCTTTTCCTAATCATTTTAATGACTTCCTTCGTCACCCATGGAGAATTTTTCTTCCCACTAATGGTTATTTTCGGTATAGCTATATCCACACATTCAAAGAAACAATTTCGCCAGGCGTGCCACACTGAGTTGATGTCGCTGGTGTCCAGAATACATGGGGTGGGAAGGTGTTTGAGGAATAAAGATGATAGCAATTTCCAGTCTGCCTTTTTGTAATTGTATACTGTCCTCACTGTGCTCTTGCTGCGTGGTTTGTTGTAATGCAATGTGGTAAAGATGGCTGCGTGATCACTGAAACCGGGTATGACTTCAGCTTTCTGTACGGAGGAAGGAAGGCTTGTTAGGAATAGGTCTATTGTGGAGCGTGTAGTTTGTGTGATTCGAGTTGCTTCGGTTATTAATTGGTCAAGGAATAAATCGTAGAATGCGGTAAGGAATTCATTAGCAATGGGATCCTTGGGAGTGGGAGGAGAGTTTTGCCAGTCTATTTCTAAATTAAAATCGCCTGTTATGTAAATGGCCTTGTATTTGTGCTGGATGTATTGTACACGACGGAGGGACTCCAAAAGTTCATCATTGATGTGCCGAGTTGAATTTGGAGCACGGTATACAGAGCCTATTAGAAATGTATTGTTCGCACACGTGAATTCCACCCACACAGCCTCAGCATCAGTTTCAAGCTCCCGTTGGCGAACAGGCCTTAACTCTGGTTTCATGGCTATTAGTACCCCTCCCCCTGATGTCCAGGTTCGATCTTTGCGGAACATGGTGTATGTTACCGGAAATATTTCTGGGTCGTTAGTGGATTTTTTCAGCCATGTCTCCCCTGAACACACAATTGACGGATTAAGTGCTGTGAGACAAGAACGCAGGTCCGGTTGTTTGGAGGGACATGTTACACTTCGAGCATTGAAGGAAAAAATGGACAATGCTTTGCTATCCGAGGGTGTTACGTCACTATCTACACTATTTGCACTCTGTGTCGATGTATTAAAAAATGAGTTAGAGAACTGAGGTAAAGAACAGTTCCAACATAGCCACGATTGTTTCCCAGAGGTGATTATTTTGTGTTTTGAAGCACTGATTTTTGCACAAGTTCTGTGCGCTTGAGAGTGGCAAGATGTACATGTCACAAATAACTGATTCACACGACCCTTCGAATCACAAATTATACACACCTTATTCGGCCCTGGGTTCATCTCCACATCTCCACTGAGAGCCACAGACAGCACCACGAGATGTAATAATGTAGCGGGCGGTCTGGCAACCCCGCGCAGTGCTGGGCGCCCTCTGCCTGCTGCCGTGACTATCAGCCCCTCGCTTCCACACCATGTAAGAGAAGATATATTGAGTTTACAAACTACCATGAGGTGTTCCTTCAGGTCCGAGTTCACACACGAGTCTTCAATTGTTAAAGAATGATCGAGGATCTTTTTCGAGGCACCCACTGAGCTTATTACTAGGTAGAACACGAGGAAAAGTTGGAGCACTCTAACTGATACACACCTGCTGGCCGCCATCTCAGAAATTAGTGCCTGCGTAATTCCAACATGTTTACACACTGATAAAATAAAATCTGCAGGAACTGAAAGTCCGCCCCTATTTATTTCATTGAAGTAGCTGTCATTTATCTTTTCTTTATTTCTAAGCAAAGCCAAACATTCTTCACATTTTATTCTTGAACATTGCTTGAACGATATGTAACCACAGGCATATATAAAACCCGACTCAACGAATTGTATGTTTTCAGTGTACTTGTCTTCTAAAATACTGTAAAAGGTATCGTCAACAGTAGCTGACGAAAGGCTGCTTGTTGTACTTTCTCCTGAATTTGTATCGGAAGAGAACATTATCATTTCTTTCGAAAAAGTAACTGCTCCATACCTGGCTGAATGAAGGCCAAGTACGCTTTTCAACCTTATTTTCAATTCGGCCTCCATTACCTGAGTAACTGTTATATTATAGTTGCCGCCTGTTAGTTGGCGGTACTGCCCAAACCTGGATTCTAATTGGTCACTCTGAAATTTGCCAGTTAACACATAAGAGGGGTTCACATTCTGTAGAGCATAAATAATAATCTCACGTAATACATAGGTTGTTACATACAAAGCGTTGTAAGTTTCATTGGTTAAACAACTCTTTTTTGAGGAATCATTTTCATCGTTCTTTTTCCACGTGGACAACCATTGGAGGAATGCCTTTAGGAAAGCCAACCTTTTGTCTTCGGGATTTTTGAAAGGCATTTGAAGACTATTACGTTTAACAACATGGGTGAGAGGCCGCTTAATATTAACAATGGACCACCACATTAGGATTACTCTGACAAAAAAAGCAGTACCTTTATAACAATACTTGTTTAGAGCAGATGTTTGACACATCTAATTTATACAAAATTCAATAGTTTTTACTGGTACTTACAGACCAGTCTGTTTTATGCTCCACCAATTTATTTTGTATATCACAAACAAAGGACTGGAAAGTCGTAATTTTGTTGGCTTCCTCAGCAAGGGTCTTCTCACATTCCTCTGCAGACCTTTTCCGTTCTTTTTCTTCTTCTCTTCTTTCTTCTGGGGATTTCCTTTTCTTGGAGGAGCACTTACTCAAATACGATGGTAAGTTTGGGAATACCTTTGGAACCGCACGAGGTAACAATACAGGCTTCTTCCGTGTAAATTCCTTATTATTCCCATCACCATCCTTGTATTTTTCAACATAACTTACGTCTTCAGGAAGAAAGTGTTTAATACATACGAAGGAATATTTCGTAGGTACCCAATTGGCTCGAGGAATAGCACGTTCCCATATGGCTTTCAATTGTGGATTTTTAGGAAACCCAAACACTGTCACAAATCCTTCAGTTTTTATCGATGAACGATAATTAGACTTGCAATTCGGCACAACACAAGTCTTTGGCATTGTAGCTAGCCACTATACAGTAATAATCAATGGTATAATTTCATTTACATAGAGTATTTTGAAGAAAACACGAGCGCGTGACACATTTTCCATGTAACTCAGTGGGCTAGGCAGAGCAGACTGGCCATTCACGGCGAGGTTGCCAATTTTCGCTCGCCGCGGCCTTCCGTAGAGCCGGCCATGCTAGTGCCGTCAGAGAATACTAGTTTCCCACATTCTCCCCACCCTGGTCAACCTCCAGGGGGATGACCAGCTGTACGGGGCGTGTGATTTGGTGTCCGTTGGGTCTTCGAAGGATCACTGTTCTGATTTTACCATCTCGACCCGGTCGTAGTTCTTCGATGACTGCCCTGTCCCACATGATACGTTTATGTTCATCATCTTGTAGGAGTGCCAATTCTCCTACCCGTAGTTCAGCTCCTTTTCCAGTAACTTGCCGGACGTGGTGATAATTCCGTAGCTGCAACAGGTACTCCTTTGTCCATCTCGCCAACAAATCGCGTGTGGCTTGTTGTTGGAGCCGAAATTCCCTTTTTAGGCTGGTAGGTGAGGGTGGTTCTGGACCTGTTGGGATGGCAGTCACGCGTCGTTCTAGGTGCAGGAAATGGGCAGGTGTCAAGGTATCTGAACCCTCATCCTGTAACAAGGGAAGTGCATTTATTGCGGCTTCTACACTGGTAAGGATGGTGTTCAAAGTTTCATGGTCCACTTGTCTGCGTCCTAGGGTCTTCCTTAAGCAGCGCTTTACCGTGCCGACCATTCTCTCCCACCATCCTCCCCACCAAGCCGCCCGTGGAGCGATGAATTTCCAGTGGATGCAGTTTGTGGCGAAGTAGTGGGCAGTTTTGTCTTCCTTGAAGATGGTGCATAGTTCTCTCAGTTCTTTGTTGGCTGCGTGGAAGGAAGTTGCGTTGTCGGAGTACACCGTGTGAGGAATACCTCTACGACTGACGAGTCTTTGAAATGCCAGGAGAAATTTGTCTACTGTCATGTCGGAGGTGAGCTCAAGATGAACTGCTCTACTTGTGGCGCAGGTTAACAACAGAACGTAAACCTTGGAGACGGTATTGTTATGAAATCTAATCCTGTGACTAAGAATGGGAGTGAGCCTCGAACTCTGTCCGCTGGTAGTGGAGCTTCAGGTGCTTGTCCGTGGGGGTTGTTTGCAAGTATGCAAGGTAATCATGTGCGGAGAACTTTCCTTATTGTTTGTCGAGCGCGAATAATCCAAAACTGTGCTCGTAATTCCGAAAGAACAATCCTTAATCCTAAATGGTGCAGCTTGACATGAGTGGGTCTAATCAGTAGATGAGTGAAGTGGTGACTGCCATCGAGGATGAGAGGATGTTCATTAAAGGATGCGTCCATAAACCGAAGCCGACCTCCTAACCGGATGATATTATTTTGTTTGCAGGGCTGAAAGTTCGTAATTTTGGATTTCTTTGGAAGTGGTAAGTTTTTCATTAGAGCCTCGTATTCCGCTGGAAAACTCTCCCTTTGGGCAACGGAGATTAACATAGTGCGACTATTATCCATTTCGGAAGCTGTTAATTCGCCGTGTTGAAGATTTGATCTGCGAAGATTATTGCAAAACCGAAGAATCCAGCCCATCGTACGGAGTAGCTTAGTGTAAGAGCTGAAGTTAGAAAAAGTGATGAAGGGTTCGTCTGTGGTGACTACGAGCGCTTGATGTATCGCTTTTCTCGCTTCTCGGAGTGAAGAATGCTTGGGTGCAAAGTCATGAGGCCATAATTCTGATTAGTCCTAGAGCCAATTGGGGCCGTGCCACCATGTGTCTGTCGATGCCAGTTCCGAGGCTTGAAGACCTCGGGACAGGTTGTCTGCTGGGTTGTCAGTTTCTGGACAGTGTCTCCACTGGGAGGGTGAAGTTGATGCGACGATTTCGGTAATGCGGTTACATACGAAGGTCTTCCAGCGATGAGGTTCACTGCGTATCCAGCCAAGGGTGATGGTGGAATCCGTCCATAATGTTGCCTTTGTAATGTCGCTACTCGTGGCCTGGCAGAAGTAATGCAGAAGTCTTGCTCCTACTACAGCTGCAAGCAATTCTAGACGAAGAAGTGTGACCCTTCTTATTGGTGCTACTCTGGCTTTACTGCAAACCACTTCTACTGTTGTTTTTACTTCTGACTGTGTGCGTAGATATATGACTGCACCATACGCCCTTTCAGAAGCGTCGCAGAAGACATGAAGTGTGGAGACTTCAAGTTGGTGGTTTAAGGCTCCTACCCAGCGTGAAATGCGTATGTTTGACAGGTATGTTAGATTTGAGCACCATAATGACCACTTTTCACCGATATCAGGGGGGAGTGTTTCGTTCCAACCGATCCCTCGGCACCAGGTCTCCTGAAAAGGTAACTTCCCGAGTATTGTTATTGGCGAGTAGAGACCGAGTGGATCGTACACTCTGGAGGTTATTTGAAGTAGGTTTCGCTTAGTAGCATGTTGCTCCGAAAGAGTTTTCAGGATATCATTGGACGAAGTAGAAAGTAAATCACGCTTGGTATTCCAATCAATTCCCAGGACCTGTGCATTTATCTGTGGTGTTAAACCTTGTGTTTTCCAAGTTTCTTGAAGTGATACCGAGTTGGTGACCCACTTCGACATGGGAAGCTTGATGATTCCCATGAGTGCTGTAAGCTCTGTGTATATTGTGAAGAGCTCTGATTCTTCCGTGAGTGAAGTAACGAAGTCATCCATGTACGTGCATTTATCCACAAGCACGGCTGCGGAAGGAAATGAGTGTATGTGTGTTGTAGCTAATTCTCTAAGGGTTGCAGATTACAGAAATTGGCTGCATGAAAGGCCAAATGGTAATCTGGTAAACCGGTATGTGAGAACGTCGTTCGTAGTTTGATACTGGCCATCATCGGTTGATACCACACGGAACCATAGGAACCTGGTTAAATCTCTGTCAACCGGGTCCAAAGACAGTTGTAGGAATGCCTGCCTGACATCATCGAGGATGGCATGTTTGAATAATCTGAATCTAAGTAGTATAGACATAATTTCTGGTGCGATATTAGGTCCAGTTTCTAGGATATCATTCAGTGATGGGGATCCGGGTGCGGGAGATGATGCGTCAAACACAATTCGCCATTTTTCAAGTCCTTGTTTTTCCTTCTTGACGGCGTGGTGAGGCAGATAAAAGGATGAAAATTGTTGAGTATTTGTGTCGACAACTTCTACCTGCCCTTGGATGATATAGTTTAACATCTGTTGGTGGTACATAACTTTATACTCATATTTTCTCTCAAATGCACGAGTTAGAGTCTCCAAGCGCCTTTCAGCATTTGCGCGATTGTTATACAGAGGTGAATGATCTTTCTTTGGCAGTGAAACTACTCTTCTGCCGTGTTCAATATTAAATGAGTCGTGAAACTGTTGGAGGATTTTGGAGTTTTTAGTACTGAGGGACTGCACCTTTGATTCAGTGTCTCTTATACCCATGCTTTCGAGATCCCAAAACCGGCGGACTTGGTTATCGTGTATGGGATATTCTTCTGTAAGCTCTACTTTGTTTACGTTGACATTGTTGACAGTGATTCCTGATCGGCTTCCGCTGAGTATCCATCCTAAGATCGAGGGGGGTAGAACAAGTGAAGGGGAAATGTGTATGGGTAGAGTATCCGTCATCAACTTCCAGTAGTGGTCAGCACCTAGTAGTATTTCTATCGGCAGGTTCGCTGAATCATCTCTCGGATCTGCCAACGGCAACTTTCGTGCACACGCTAATGAAGAAATGTCCTGTGGTGTTGTTGGATGCGCGGAGTACGTATTGTTGCTCTCGAGTGCATGGATTACTGTGGTTGACTTGTTACAAAGTCCCTGCATCTTGAAACGTGCCAATCGACGTTTCCCTGGAGTAGCTTCACTTGATTCAAAGGCAGTAATGGTAACGCTTCGTTCAGCTACGATTTCCAGATTGAGCGAATTGACGAGCGATGTGCATATAAAGTTCAATTGACTGCCTGCGTCTAAGATGCAACGTGTCACCTTGCTCAGTCCTGTCGGTCCGATAACCCGCACCCTAGCTGTCTGTAGGTGCGTGAAATCCTGTAATTGAGTGTCAATTTGGTGGACTGTTGTCATTGTTGAGTCATAAACAGAACTTACACATACCGAGTGATGATGTGATCCTTTGCACTTTGCACCTTCCCACGTTTTGTGCAGCTCCTAACTGAATGGCCGCGGTTGAGACAACGGAAACATCTTGATGACTGCTTCAGTTTCTCAATCCTGGCCTGCACGTCAGTAAACTGCTTGCATTCTTGAGCCCAGTGCCCTATTTTCTAGCAGAATACGCAGAATTGTGAAGGTATATTATTGGTTATCCTTGCAGTCCGTTTTGACTTCGTGTTTACGTGTAACGTTGCAGCCGTAGCAGTGAAATTATGTGGTTGAGTGAAATCTCCCCTAATTTTTTGAGTGATCATCGCGCCGTCTACCTCCTCGTTTATAAAATCTATCAGCTTCAATATGTCTCCTTCTGCAATATTTTGCCGTCTAACGTGAACGATCCATCTCTGGCAGATATCCGGCGGAAAAGCTCGTAGAATTTTGGGGGCTAAAATTCTCCCGTAAGCATTGATATCTTCCCCTAATTATCGAAGTGCTTGAATACGCCTATTACATTCAATAAACGTGCCGTTCAGTGTTTCGGGTGTGGCAAACTGAATTGGTTGTATTGTTTCCAAGTAATCCAAGTGTGCTTGAATAATTCTATTTCGATCTCCATAGCGTTGGTGGAGCATTCTCTTTGTGTCTTCGTAAGTGGCCGCTGTGACGGCGATACCTTCGACTAGTAGCTTTGGTTCTCCGTCTAGATAGCCGCGTAAGAATACGTGCTTGTTGATCGTGGACAACGATGGGTTATCGTCAACAGAAGATTTGAACTGCTCCCAGAAGCGTTGCCAACTTTCAACGTCTCCTGAAAACATTTACAACTTTACTGTAGATAATTTTACCGAGTGACTGAATGTAGTGTTTAGAGCCTGATGTGAAGATGGAGGTGGATTTATGGTGAGGTCTGCCATGCCTGAAGAAATCTTCTTTTCAATGTGCTTAGTGGCATGTAGGATGGCTAACTTTGCTTTGTCAATGTAATCGTCACAAGATTTAACATCCTCGCAGTATTCCGTGTCAGTGAGGAGTTCGTGTAGTTCGTTATCTAAATCAATGAGTAATGTTAAAAACTTTCCTCCAAGCGCCCGCGACCGCGATGGTGCTCGTATTGTATGATATCAGTGCTTTCATTAAATACGTTTATAGCATTTATGAATCGTGTGACGTTTGCCCTCTCTCGCGTGCGTTTCCTCTTAATATTGTTAAGTTTCAGAGCTATTTCTTCTGAACTCGTCATGATCAAGTATTCCTAAATGACTTCAGTAACCGTGTAGTCTAATGCGTGTTCAGTATTCCTATTAGGTACGGTATTTGTTAACAGATGGCGCTATGGTAACTTACACGTGCGTGCGTTATTATATTGATGCTGTATTGTATGTTGAGCATATAACTAGTTTTCAGTGTTTATATCGTGCGTAACAAATTGTACCGTACGCTATTCTCCTCCAAAATATAGTGAGTAACCGTATAGCATATTGCAACTTATCTGTACTGAACAGCGTCTCTTGATTCTTCTTCCGTTTATTTAAAGGACATAGATGTTCCTTCCCGGGTTTCGGCACCAAAAATGTGTGTGTGTGGGGGGGTTACAGTTGTCATATTCTGAGGAATATTAATAGCGTTTTCTTTAGTGGACTAATAAACAACACATTCACTTCAACAGTACGCCATCTTAGATCCTTTATTGCAAGTCAAAGCACCAAGGTACAAGATATCACACTCACACCACCACGGCCATCATGGAACATACATAAAGGCCTAGTGCCGTCAGAGAATACAAGTTCCCCACAACGTGAAACCCCTTCTAGAATGACTGTGCTACGAATCGAAATGCCCTCTTCTCAGTTTTGCCTCACGAGGCTGAGTGTACCGCGTTTCAGCCCTCAGATCAGAATAATTTTTTGGCAGAGTCTGGAATTGAACCCGGACCCCCGTGGGGAAACCAAGAATGCTAGTCTCTACTCCACGAGTTGGACATACAGTATATTAATTAATAATGTTATTGGTTTTATTTCCCTTTTAACTTCCGCGGCTTGTAGAGAAGCTAGGGTGCCTGAATTTTGCCCCTAAGGGGATCTTTAACGTGCCAGTAAATCCTGTGACACGGCTCCATGCCGATGAGGGGAGGCCAGGCCTTCCTTGCCTCGACTTGATGCTTGTTCCTCCTTCTTCAAGTATTGTTTTAGCTGTTGCCTCATTTCAGGGGGAATGTAGGCCTATATGTATGTCACCCACAAACGCTAACTGACTGCGCCGACATACGATCCAGGAACCTTTGTCACAGCATGGGAGAACGTTACTGGTGCGACACGCAGTCACTTGTGGACATAAAGCACAATACAAAGATGGCTCCTTGCAATGGAATATGTTTCTTGAAGTCAATGAACTCCAATCACAAGGATAATTATACTGATATATCGTCGAAATAAATCAGAGAAAACATGACTGCCCATTTCTCGACTTACGAGTGCTGGTCTCCTCCCAGGTGACCCTGAGTAATGTGTTATGCTTGCCAGTGTTTTATTGTTCATAGCAAGTTTCATATTTGTTGTTTATCATAAACACGTGAAGCTTCTCGATTTCTGACGCAAGAAAGCTTTGCTATTTCAATAACTCCTCATTCATTAACCATTTGCCGGCATGAATGCAATTACAGTAGAATGAGTGAAGGCCATTCATTTGCATTCTCCTGGAATGTGTTATACTGAACAAAGGCGAGGATGGAGTTCCCAATAAATCAATGCAATGAGTGTGCGTAGGCCTCTTCAAGGGAAGTAGCCAGTGTCACCAACTGATATTTACTGAATACCACTACTTAATAGTCCCAAGACAGGGCCCATATTTTGACGACCTAGAAATGTTTAAGAAATTACCTATAAAATGACTGCAAAAATAACATTAAATGACCCGAATTTTTTAAAAAAATGTCCTAAAACTTTGTATGAAACTGACATAATTGAATCACACAAAAAAGGCAGACTACGTCATTGTATGTTGAAATGACTTTTATGTTCGACCCTCACTATTATGTGTTTGAAAACTGTATCATAATGATGGTCATTATAACACCGTTTTTCATTACGATACAGTTTCTCCAGCCAATCAGAGCTCGTTCGTTGACCAATTAGGAAACGATAATTTCGCGCATGCGCTCAAAATCCAACATGTCGGACATAAACACAACATCGAACTATAATAAATTACCGACATGGAATACCCACCGTCCATATGTTCGCGTAAATAAACTGGCGAATATGAGACAAGAAATAGCACAGTACCTTAAAATCACTAACACTAATTTCTACACAGAGCATTGTCTTCAAATGACTGCGGTGACAATATTACTGAGGGACGGCTGATGTAAACATATGGCTGCATATGGCAGAGCGCATGCGTCGGCCGTTCAAAGCTCTTGAAAGACGAAGGTATAACACTCTGCGATCACAAAATTCCAGTAGCTGACTCTCAACAGATATTTATGAATATTTATGTTAAAACATATAATAAAGTTATAATTATCGTCGAACATAAACAGTCGTATGCAACTCGCCTATAATGGTAATTAAGACACTCGTATGGAAATTATAAAACTCGCATACGCTCGTTTTATAAAAAATACTCGTGTCTTAATTATAGCCATTATAGGCTCGTTGCATAATGTACTATTATGTTCGACGATGTCGAAATGTAAACATTATGTGTCGGAAAACTGTATCATGATGAGGCTCATTATAACACTATTTTTCATTATGAAACAGTTTCTCCCACCAATCAGAGTTGTTTAACCAATTAGGTAAGGATACCTTCGCGCATGCGCTCAAAATCCAACATGTCTAAATAAATTACTGAAAGTGCACCGTGCATATGTTCGCGTAAATAAACTGGCGAATATGAGACTAGAAATAGCACAGGACTGTATATACCTTAATATCCCCAACTCCAATTTCAACACAGCGCATAGCTTTCAAACGACTTCAGTGACAGTTTGATTGTATGCAGATGCACATCGGCAGGCTGTACACATTGCCAAGCACACAGAGCACATGCGTCGGTCTGTCAGAGCACTTGGAAAACCGAGATATCCTACCCAGCGTTTGCACTCTGATCACAAAATTCTAGTGACTGAATCTCAACAGATATTTATGAATATTTATGATAAAACATATAACAAAGTTATAATTATCGTCGAACATAAACTGTCGTATGCAACTCGCCTATAATGGTAATTAAGACACTCGTATGGAGATTATAAAGCTCACTTACGCTCGTTTTATAAACATACTCGTGTCTTAATTATTGCCATTATAGGCTCGTTGCATAATGTACTATAATAGCTACCTAATATAATTTAATTATCATTTGACCAATACGAATTATTTGCACACAAATACTGGTTATTACTTCAGTCTATTGTTTGGCACTCCAAGTTCTGTGTTCTTTTCTTCAGAGAAAATAGCACTTCATGGTATGTAGAAATTTAAGGCTGCAACATCTGAAGAACAAAAAGAGAGAGAATTTATCCTACTGTTGTCTGTCTTCCTACCCCCCTCGATTTCAACATCGCTTCTGGATTAGTGTGTCTCCTGGAATGTGGATATTCCAAGAAATAAGGGTTGAAAAAAGTTGTGAAGATTCTCATGTCTTCGTACTCATCCTCCGTTAATAACCAGTACCATATTCATAAAATGCATCATAAACCATTAAAAATGTGAGAAAATTACTCAAAACGCATACAATATTCCAATAAATTCCATAAAATGACATATTAATGACGCGAGAAGCGAGAAAATGACCTAAAAATAAATTACTTAAATAATGACGAAAAATGACTTAATACGCATGCATTTCTGTAATGTGGGGACCATGAACAGGATTCGTACATAAGTTATCAATGTCTGTGGTGAACAATTTAAAAGATGACATGTCATCAGAATCCGGGCCCTGCTTATAACATTAATAAAGAAAACTTATTTTGAGATGTTAAAAAGTCACTAAAACCCTATATAAGTGTTACTAAATTCTAACATTCAGTAGCCAAAATGTGTTTAAAAATCGCTAGAACTAGCGGCTTGTCAATAAAGTTGGCAGTATCGTTGACAGCGTTTGTTAGGTAGATATTACATAGACTCGACGCCAGTTTAGAAACATATAATTTTAATTTTTATGACTTAATGCAGTAAAAATGTTTGCATGGAGCTGAATTGTTTCCAAATGGTTTACCAAAAATCTTAATTACATTTTCTTAAAAGAAACTGACAGTAAAATATATTTTTGGTTTTTCTACTAATACAAATGTCACACGTTTTGTTTTTCATTACGTTATTCCAGTTTTCTTGCGATTTAGAGAAGAAGGTTTCAAAGTATTTCATTACTGAAGGTCGCTCTTAAACCATGGATTGAAATCACCTGATTTAGAGGGTGAATTTCAAAGTCAAAGAAAAACAAGATGTTCAGTAAAGAACATATAGCCTACTTTCTCCTAAATGCATGGGTATTGTTATAACTCTTTGTCCTTTTCAAGGAGTATAATTGAATGTTGGTTAGTAGCTTGTTGAAATACAACGTGCTATAGGGATATTAAACATGAATATGAGGTGCCCTTTGCTAGTGCTACCTCTGTAAAAAAAATCATTCAATTCGGTTTCACCGTGTTTGAATTGTTAGGGGGAATGGATTTACACACATACATGGCCGCTATTTGCAAACTTTTGGGCTGATGACCTTGTAGTCAGTCATAAGATGCTTTCCACAAAAAGCATGTAGTTGCAAAATCTGGTAGAGATCAAAATATTAGGATGGTCGTAATTTGATTTAAGCCTTTAACATTTGGGTGGCCGTCATTCCGTTTCCGTCAAGATGGCGGCGATATAAAACATGACACTGAGGTGCCCTTTGCTAGTGCTACCTCTGTACCAAATTTCGTTCAATTCGGTTTCACCGTGTTTGAATTGATAGGGGGAATCGATTTGCACACATACTTGGCCACCATCTGCAAACTATTGGACTGATGATCTAGCAGTTTGGTCAGAATATGCTTCCCACATAAAGACATGTTGTTGCAAAATTTGGTAGAGACTAGATTATTAGGTTGGTCGTAATTACATTTTAGCCTTTAACATTTGGGTGGCCGCGATTACGTTTCCGTCAAGATGGCGGTGATATAAAACATGACACTGAGGTGCCCTTTGCTAGTGCTACCTCTGTACCAAATTTCGTTCCATTCGGTTTCACCGTGTTCGAATTAATGGGGGAATCGGTTTTGACACAAAGATGGCCGTCATCCGCAAAATATTAGGCTAATGACCTATTAGTTTGGTCAAAGGATGCTTCCTCCATAAAGGTATGTTGATGCAAAATTTGGTAGAGATCGGATGATTAGGTTAATCGTAATTTGATTTAAGCTTTGAAAATTTTGTGGCCGCCATTACGTTTCCGTCAAGATGGCGGCGATATATTACATAACACTGAGGTGCCCTTTGCTAGTGCTACCTCTGTACCAAATTTCGTTCCATTCGGTTTCACCGTGTTCGAATTAATAGGGGGAATCGATTTTGACACAAAGATATCCGCCATCCGCAAACTATTAGGCTAATGCCCTATTAGTTTGGTCAAAGGATGCTCCCTCCATAAAGGTATGTTGTTGCAAAATTTGGTATAGATCGGATGATTATGTTAGTCGTAATTTGATTTAAGCTTTGAACATTTGTGTGGCCGCCATTACGTTTCTGTCAAGATGGCGGCGATATATTACGTAACACTGAGGTGCCCTTTGCTAGTGCTACCTCTGTACCAAATTTCGTTCCATTCGGTTTCACCGTGTTTGAATTAATAGGGGGAATCGATTTTGACACAAGGATATCCGCCATCCGCAAACTATTAGGCTAATGACCTATTAGATTGGTCAAAGGATGCTTCCTCCATAAAGGTATGTTGTTACAAAATTTGGTAGAGATCGGATGATTAGGTTAGTCGTAATTTGATTTAAGCTTTGAACATTCGAGTGGCCGCCATTACGTTTCCGTCAAGATGGCGGCGATATAAAACATGATACTGAGGTGTCCTTTGCTAGTGCTACCTTTGTATCAAATTTCGTTCAATTCGCGTTCACCGTGTTCGAGTTGATAGGGGGGACAGACATTCAGAGTACACACACTCTCACACACACACACAGACACACACACACACACACACACACACACACCGACACACTTTGTTTCGCCCTGTGTTGATCTCATAAGTCTACTTTCATTTTTTGCAAACATCGAAAGTAGGCTAAAGAGAAATTGGAACCAGCTCAGGTGTCCCTCAGAATCTTCAATTTCGAAACGTTCCTGACGAAATTCCTTATGGGAAGTAAGTTCATAGGGGAGAAAATATCACTAAGTAGAGAAATAAAAATAAAATAAAATGATTTTGAATGAAAATTTATAACTGATTTAAATTCTTTATATGATGATGATGATGATGATTGTTGTTGTTTTAAGGGGCCTAACATGTAGGTTATCGACTCCTAATGGTTTGGGTGAAAATGAACCTATAATGAAATCCAACTACAAACTTACAACTAAAACTAACAACAGATTACAAACTAGAAGAAGAACAGGAAAACGAAAGAAGAGTAAGGGAAATAAAAGAAAGGGGAAATAAATGCCCTCAACTCTCGAAGAATGAGGGTTGAAGGACTTAGAAAGAAGGAGAGCCAGGAAACGGAAAGAGGAGAGGGCCCGCCCCAAAGGCAATAGAAAAAAGGGAAAAACCGGACCCAGCTCAGGAATCCCTCGGGGTCGCCAACTCCCGAACTCACCAGCTGTGAGCCCATTAGAGTGTAGCACTATCCAGGGTGCATCATAATTGGTGTGGCTACAAACACCCTGCCTCCTTTAGGGCCTTGAGCAGAAGGCAGGATATATCAGGAAGAGAAAACAAGAGGTTTGATCCCTCGAAGAATGAGAGATCAGGAAAGATGAGACAAGGGCCAATTAAGGCGGTAAAGGAAAAGACTCTTTAGGCCTCAGATACCCCAATACCGTCGGCGTCAGAAAAGAACAAGAGTTGACCAAGGGAAGTCGACAGAAAAGATAACAGAGAGGCGCTCGGCACAAGTAAGCGGAAGTAATGTCGAACTCAGGTGGGGTCCCGTGGTCGCCAACCCACGTCCCACAAGTTGTGAGCCCCTGGGGGAAAATTATTTATATGAGTCAATTTACACACCTCTGTGATTGTGTATTGTTCTTTGTATACAGATAGGGTTACCAACTGAAAATATCCAAATGCAGAACATTGCTCAGCAAAAAAACAGGACATTTAAGAAAAATGCCTGGCAAGCTCAATCGATAAGAAAATGATACATATATTATACATACCTTTTTACAAAAGAAAATACCTTACTTAATGACCAGACCTTGCCGCAGTTCTTTTCCTTGAATCTGTGTTTTTCAACAGAACCTACTTTTGAAAGGAGACGCGAATTCACTACGTAACACAATTCTTGTCCTTGGAAAGTAAGTGCTATGTTCTAATTGATTATGTCTGAGAGGTAGGAATGGTTGGTTGGTTGGTTCTTAAGTTTAGGGGCTGTGACAACGCGGTCATGTAGCCCCGTGTACTTTGGGTGTGTGTAGAATCTGTCTGATAATCGGTGTTAATTGTGATGACTGTATTCGTGTGTGTTATCTGTTTTTTTAATTTAAGTACTGCAACTTAGATTTTTTCAAATAGTTCCTACTTTTGCCGCCAAGCACCACCGTCAACGACTACTAGGCCAAGTTCAGTACTTAGCTACTTGACGCCACCGCAGTCGGCTCTTGGCAACGAACGTAGAAACCTAAGAGCGTTGTTTACATTCTTAACCAATCCAATTTAGCTTCACGCAGGTGCAATTAGTGGAAGGTTCTTTAACATGCCATAAATCTATGACATGGGACCGCCGGCTTTACTTCCCCTCCGAAGGAAGGCATACTGAGGGATTTTTAACGCCCTTAAAAAATCCGACGGCTTCGGCCGGGTTTGAACCCTTATCTTGGGCATAGAAGTTCAGCATGCTACCGACTACGCCACCGAAGCCGCTTAGAGGTAGGAAAAACATAATAATTCATGTCAAACTTTGTTTTTGTGAGCAGGACGTTGACATTTGTGACCTTAACGTATTTCCATTTATATTGCCATTTCTTTTAATCATAACTAGCAAATAAACAAAGAGAGAGAGAAAGATTATGTTGAATGCAAATAACATGCATGGAACATAGTAAAATAAATACCAGCATACATTTAGTAGTGTGTTGTTTTTCCACATGAGTAAAGTTTATGAAACATAATGCCCATTTCCCATATTTTTGGGGCATACACAACCAGGAAATAACACTTTCAACACAAGGACAAACAAAAAGTTACAATTTGTTACATAGTGTTGTTTTCTTGAAGCATATATTTATAGAATTCTTCACACTGCATATCTTTGAAATTGAACGTCACAAGTAACATTCCTTTCACTGATTCTCCCAACAAACGGTTCCTTTCTTTTGTCCATTGACCACATATATGAATGAAAACACAGGTTCTGTGTAAATATTGCTGCCTGGTATGGCAAACTGGCAAATGTTCAGAACAAAACCTCAATGTTCTGGCACTTATTTAAGAAAACAGACCATAGTTGATCTAATGTTTGTGTCTTTATCCAAAGTTGAACTTTTAGAATAAACCATTACGTTGCAGAACTGGTCGAATAATTCTGAATCATCTATTTCTACACCCTTTGACTGTAAATATTGAATACATGGTACAATATCCTCAAAACAAATGTCCTTAATGTTTTGAAGTTACAACCAATTGAAACACTTGAATTCCTCCGTACGATGCATCTATTTATCCAAGTACTCAGTGCAGGTTCCATAGAAACATAAACACCTTGCATCCAAACTACCTTCTGAAAATGTATTTAACATCTGTCTGACTTCAAGGGGAAGCGTATGGCGTTTAAGTACATTTAAACAGTAAAATTATTTCTAAACATTCAATTGTATCATCGTATGTCGCTGTTGCTCGTTTAGCACCAGCCGGGGGACCCGTGCAGGGACGTGAGCAACGGTCAAATTTTACATCTGGTACTAATGCTCGTGAGCTAAATCCAACTAAAAAAAGGAATGGATTTGACCTCCCAAGAAAACTATGGTGTTGCCTCAACAGACTGAGAACTGGGCTGGATGGATTCTCCAATGTGTGAATGCAGTGGAGAGGAGCAGACCATGGGCCATGATATCCTGCGCTGTCCTTTTCATGCTCCCAGCGACCTGTTTCATCTTTCAGAAAGTGTTGTAGTGTGGTTGAAAAACTTAGACCTGGTCTTATGAATGTCTTTTTATGATCACCATACGAGTAAATGAAAATCCACAGCCTGCTTCCAGTCTCCGAACGGATCAGGAATGGAATGAATGAAGCCCCCATGTAGCGGCGAGAATATGAACTGTGCCGGCTGCCGAGGCCTGACGCACTCCTCTGGGGCAATGATTAAATGAATGACAGATGAAATGAAATGATAGTGGAGAGTGTTGCTGGAATGAAATGTTGACAGGGAAAACCGGAGTACCCGGGGAAAAACCTGTCTGCCTCCGTTTTGTCCAGCACAGATCTCACATGGATTGACCAGGATTTGAACCACGGATCGAGCGGTGAGAGGCCAGCGTGCTGCCGCCTAAGCCACGGAGGCTTCCATACGAGTAAATTAAATACATGCATTTCTAAACAATCACAAACAAACATCTAGTTCTTGTATTAATTTATAGAATTCGGGGTTGCCAACAGGAATTCCTCATAATCTACATTATATGCAGTCTTCCATGATGTGTTGATTAGTTTAGCTTGGTGCACCGCAGTCGCATGCTGGTGAGGCCAATAGTCCTCATTTAAAAAGTGAATCTACACATCTTCCGTGACCTGTTCTCAGTCGGTTTAGAGTTGACCATACCTTGCGGGGTTGATCAAAGCCAGGGACGATCTTAGTGATGCAAGGTAATGATAGGCATGTTGCTGGAGCATTTTGAAGCCATTCTCTCTTCCAGGTATCGTTGATGTTAACCCCAGTGAGACTGTTTGCAAGGATGCCTTGAGCTAAGGCTGTTTATTTTAAGATCAGTGATGTCTGAATGCACTGGCAGTCCAGAGTTTGGTAAGATCTTGTTGTATTCTCTTATCAAGGCATCTTTTTTTTCGCAGATTTGGGGGTAGTATGTGGCTCAGGATAGACAGCCAGAAGGTGGGGGTATATCTAATTGTTCCGGAAATTATACGCATTGTATTATCCGGCATCCCTTCTTATATAAGGATATATCTGGCTGAATGAGGAGGAGTTAACCCTCATCATCAAACCCATTGGTTTATCCCCTGCTTTGAACAACTCTTTACAAAATTGCTGTAATTTTTGGGTAGTTATCATCTTCGAATAATTAAAATATTTGAACTATTCTATTTATTTTAACAATCAACTATTCAAAATACCCTAGTATTTTAAAGGTTCGAATACCGACAGCAGTGGCTACGCTCGCAAAAGCGCAGCGTCAGGTCACGGGGCCAAGCTCTCTGCTGACTCAGTAGACGCGTGGGTTCGAGCCCCACCGTCGGCCATCCTTGAAACGGTTTTTCATGGTTGACCCATTTTCAACACCAGGCAAATGCTGGGATGGTACCTTCTGACAGGCCACGGCCGCTTCCTTCCACATCCTTGCCCAGTTTCTTTCATCTTCATCCATTCCATCTCTCATCCTGATACGCAGGTCGCCCACGGGCGTCGATTAGAAAGACCTGCATTCGGCCTCTCAGGAAGCAACACGACAATAACAAAAAATTAAGTTGGACATCAATTTTATTTACATGAGCGTATTTGAGCCATACCGGCGCACAGTACTCCACCGCAAAGTACACCAATTTCAAAGAAGAAGTCCACAGAGTTGCCGCTGATGATCCCCATGTTGTAACACACAGTTTTTGAATGAGATTATTTCTTGTGCTCAGCTTAGCAGCAGTTTTTGTGAGGTGAGATTTAAAAGACTGAGTTCTATCTAGTGTGACACCCAATTACTGTAGATAAACCGGGTGAGTTAGCGGTGGTCGTTACGACATGACTGATGGCAGTCGCTCACATCCGGGAGGTGAGGAGGTTCAAATCCCCCCGCCGGCAACCTTGAAGATGGTCTTCTGTGGTTTCCCATCTTCCTTCCAGGCAAATGCCGGGGTTGGTCCCTAACCATAGGCCACAGCCACTACCTTCCAACTCCTCGTCCTAACATTCAAACTTTCCGCCCCAGACAACACTCCACACGCGACGGTACTTGTAGCTCACCCATAGGGTGTCCGCCTCGAAGCAGCTACAAAACTGGCGAGCCGAACATGTCCTCGGACACTCCCGGCACTAAAAAAAAGCCATACGCTAAAAAAACTATAGATAATAGAAGTTTTTGGAAATAATTTTATCATACTACCAAACATTTTCTTTTGTACATTAGATGCAATTACACGGTCTCCTCTCTTGGTTTACATAATTTAATGCAATTACACTGAAAAACAACCTGGGTATTTTGAATCATAACCATGAGCGGTCTATAAGCCCCCTATAATTACCTAGAAAATATGCAATATAAGGTATAATTAACTCTTAATCCATTGGAAAGTTATCTTTTTCTGTTAAATATGCATGTGATTGAAAGCAACAACACTATATTGAATAATTTATAGTATAACAGATCAAGTTTTTTTTACGTTCATGCCTTTAGCAATAATTATACACATAATAAACTATCCAGAAGTGACTGGTTGGACAGGAACGGCTCAATTACGAAGAGAAGTTGTGAGACAAGTTCCATTTAACTCGTACCTCACATTCTGTGGCACTGTCCCCTTTCTCTAACCTGTGATGTAACAGCCACGCGCTATATTTGACATTAATCAAATACCCACCTACGGTCTACCGACGTCAAACTCGTTATAAATAGAATATATTTCCGCTTGACGGACGCTCGCTGGTTCTATCTTGTTACTAGCGTCAGTCATGTTTCTGGCTGGGACTATAAGAGGTACCGTATATTGAAAGAATGTTATGAATGAAGTATCAAATATCAAAACAAGCATTCATGCGGCAATGAATTATCAAACATGCACAATGGAGAGGAGATTAGAATCTAAATAGTACATTATGCAACACAAGACACAAGACAATCATATGGAAATTATAAAACTCGCTTAAGCTTTTTTATAAACATACTCGTGTCTTAATTATTGTCATTATAGGCGAGTTGCATACGACAGTTTATGTTCGACGATAATTATAACTTTACTATAAGTTTTAACATAAATATTCATAAATATCTGTTGAGATTCAGTCACTAGAATTTGGTGATCCGAGTGCAAGCGCTGGGTTCCAAGTGCTCTGACCGACCGACGCATGTGCTCTGTGTGCTTGGCAATGTTTACAGCCTGCCGATGTGCATCTGCATTCAATCAAACTGTCACTGAAGTCGTTTGAAAGCAATGCGCTGTGCTGAAATTGGAGTTGGGGATATTAAGGTATATACAGTGCTATTTCTGGTCTCATATTCGCCAGTTTATTTACGCGAACATATGCACGGTGCACTTTCGGTAATTTATATAGACATGTTCGTTTTTGAGCGCATGGGCGACGGTATCCTTACCCAATTGGTCAAACAACTGTTTCTTGAGCTCTGATTGGTGGGAGAAACTATTTTATAATGAAAAGTAGTCTTATAATGAGCCTCATTACGATACAGTTTTCTGACACATAATGATTACATTTCGACATCGTCGAACAAAAAATATATAGTCTGTTAAAATTCAGAGTGACAATTTATTTAACATTAAATTCTTGTTTGGTACAATATACTAGGCCTGGTACTTTTAATCGATTAAATTTAGTTATCGATTAATCGTAGATGAAAAATTGATTAATTGCTACAAATTACGATTAATCTTTTGAGTGAATTGTTATTGTTGCTTTAAGGGGTGGAACTACGAGGTCATCTGCCCCTCTTAACACGGATTGAAGTATACAAATTTGGAAAGGAATTTAAAATTTAGAGGTGGATACCTAAATTTGAAAAGACCGAAAATTAATAAAACAAAAAATTAAATAAAAATAATAATTATAAAAAAATACTGAAAAACAAAAAAATATTATTCAAAAACGAACAAATCGTTGAGTCAATGTACACTGGAAAATTTAGATTGCTGGCCCTAACCCATTCTCACTTATAAAGTGGATAACGCGATCAGCAGCCACCGCGTCATCGGCTAATATAAGTTTGAGTGTCATCTGCAAAACAAGGTTTCTTCGTAAGAGCGATTAATCGGTATAATATAATATATAACAATATCGTACGGCCTCGGATGCCGGGTGTAAGCTTTGTTATTGACACATCAGAGGGCAGCTTGCATGTCGAATTTTGTTGTTCCTTGCAACGCTATGAAAGTCAAGGAGGTTAGATATCTAAGCTCCTTGACACTATAGCGCGTTCTAGTAGAGAAAGGAGGAACTTTTGTGTTGGCGGAAAATCCCGAGATTAATTTTGCCATTATGAACACGGCCTACTTAATTTACTGAATTCAAATGGGTTCTTTAACATGCCAACAACGTATGACATGCGTGTCGTGATTTTTTTCGCCTTTCAAAATTCACTTACCACGGCCAGGAGCGGACCTACAATCTTGGGGTTGGTAGTCCGACACGATAACCACTCACCCACCGTGGCAAGCTATTAATTGGTTATTTGAATAATTGATTAATTGTTTTTTCGATTAATCGATGGACTTCCCTCGTTTCACTACTCTTACACAGGGGCGTATTCTTAGGGCTGCCGGGACTACCGGCGGTAGCCCAAGAAAATTACATTAAAAATAAATAACACTGTATTACAGTTTCAACAAAGCATTCAAACAATCGTGACTTTCATGCACATTCTTCTTTATCGAAAGGAATAATGGTTAGTGGGTAGTCAACGCGGCAACGCAGTAGGAACCGATCAAAAAAGCGGCAGTCCCACGCCACTCTCCCCATCTCTCCGCACCCACCCTTGTTCCGTGCAGGCACAGCGCTCATAGCGAGCGAGTTGCTGCTACAGCCACGGTTTCTTTGAAGTTAAAAGCGCTTAAAGCAACAAATGGCCTGCAATAAATATTCATTATCGCACGCATAGATGTGAATATGTTTTAGAAGTTATAGTATTTTCAGTGTGTGATTTATTTAAGTGAATGCATGCTGAAGAATCTTTATGTAGTGTTTTGTTTTAACTGTGCCAGTTGTGATTTTGTAAGAAGATTATGGAACAAACACCTGCGGGGGCTTTAAATGCTAATGACTGTATAATAGAGAGTTTGTTAGAAGTTCCTTTCAGCCGTCGTCCATACTGTGAGAAAGTTCATATTATAGACTACATATGACAAGGCCCTACACCTGAACTGCAATTGTGTACCAATGTATACCCGTCATTTCACATCATCTACATAAACTAGGTGGAATAGGGTATCAGTAAGTTCTAAACTGTCTAGATTGTATTGCTGGCCGTGTTTGTTATTTATTAGCCGTGAAGGGTTTTCAAATATAAACTCTTTTCGCCCGGCAGTTAAAGAGCATGTTTTGTGTAATATTAAGCTCAGTGGTAGCCCAGATCTTCAGACTAGTATACGCCACTACTCTTACAGTAGCAAAACAGACATATATTTTTAAATAATGTACCTTTTATGTGAAAACTACGCTAAAACAAAGTAAAACATAAAAAATGTTCCTGTCATAAAGTGTAAACATTGAATAAGAATTCAAAATATTTGCCGAAAACTCTTCATTTCCTTTTTTACAAAACTCTTCCCAATGTGATTGATGTTTGACCTTCCACAGTCACTGACTCTTATTTGGTTATTGTTAACATAAACAAGGAAGAACACTTTGTATATTCAGGTACAAAATAACTTTTATAAATTTCTATACATCATTCCGAAAATAAGCGTTAAGCTATGACCTCTCATTTAAACATTTCTTTTTGTTACCTCGTGTCTACTACTGTCGACCAAAATATTATGTGCACTCGAGTTTGAAGGTTGTTTGTGAAGTAACCAATAGACCTACATAAAATCCAATAACATCATCATTTCCGTCGTTCTATTTTACGTTAGTTCATGTAGGTTTGGATTTTTAAATTTATATTTTAATATTTGTTATCGCAGTTGAAACACAAAAAGTGCCCGTTTTTAAGCGTGTTTCATGCGTCACATTTAAGAATTATTATCTCACAAACCCGTCATCATATCGAATCCAAATTTTAACATAATATAGGCTACATTGAAATGTTGTATAACTGGTTTATTAATTTCAAAATTTTGTGTTTTCAAGAACGAAAGTTGTTATCATTTTTGTAAGGTAACTTTTTCTCGGCTCGGGGTCGTTGGAAAATGTAGTTCTTGGTTGCGTTGTAATCCTTATACATCAAAAAGTTATGCTGTATGACTGAAATACGTAAATTAATTCACTTATTTTATATCGGTTTGTATTTGTATGGGGAATTAAGGCATGGTTGACCAGCTAGCCGCTCCGGGAAATGCTGTACAGCGTTGCTGATATGGAGCCCATCACTTCCGAGCGAAGCGCGCCATGACGCGTGATGGAGCCCATCTTGGCAACGCTGTACAGCTTTCACCGGAGCGGCTAACTGTTGAACCATGTCTTAATTCCCCGTACAAATACAAACCGATATAAAATAAGTGAATTAATTTACGTATTTCACACTCATACAGCATACCTTTTTGAAGTATAAGGATTACAACGCGCCCAAGAACTACATTTTCAAACCACCCCGAGCCGAGAAAAAGTTACCCTACAAAAATGATAACAACTTTGTTTCTTAGACACACAAAATTTTAAAATTAATAAACCTGTTATACAACATTCCAATGTATATTGTGTTAAAATTTGGATTCGATCTGATGACAGGTTTGTGAGATAATAATTCTTATTGTGGTGTTTGAAGCCTTATTTTCAGTGTTGCCTTAGTAAACAAGAGTTTAGTGCTTTTCAGTCGGTCAACACGACATTCGTGTTGACTAAACTCTTGTAATAATTCTTCAATGTGGCGCATGGTAGAAACACGCTTAAAAACGGGCACTTTTTGTGTTCCAACTGCGATAAAAAATATTAAAATATAAATTAAAAATTCCAAACCTACATGAACTAACGTAAAATAGAACGACGAAAATGATGATGTTATTGGATTTTATGTAGGTCTATTTGTTACTTCACAAACAACCTTCAAACTCGAGTACACATAATATTTTGGTTGACAGTAGTCAATTAATCGAATTTTCGGTTGGCCAATTAATCTATTACACAGGTCTACAAAATAAAAATTTTGGAGACCTTTTTTGGATTCAATTTACTGTTTATGTATATTGAAAGTGTATGAATTACGGAAATGTCTTCTATGATCCTGTATCACATCACTTTTTAAAAAGTACATATTATAGAAATCATTACAAGATGCATGCACTTGAAAATCTGCATTGCACTGTTTTTTTTTATAGCAGGCAGAGTTTAGTCCATGAAAATAATAATCACATTAACTTAAGACATATTGTAACAAATACATATCAAAGAAAAAAACAGTTTGTGTTCACTTGTATGAGTAAGTCAACGGAACCGTTGCCGCTTGGTGCAAAGCTTCTCATAGGCCTACTGCTTTTTATTTTGTTCACTCTCGTAGGATCATCACGTTTTATCATCCAAAAGTGGAGGTATTGTGAAATTTTGCAATATCTTGTTAATCAAAATTACTGCAATAAAGTGATGGGCAACCACTCCCCAAGTAACTTTGATCAACACTTTCATACTGAACGGTAAACGCTCATCGAACTCTGGTGTAAACTGTTTGAAGCACAAACCACAAGTTCAAAATCTTCGTATCAGTATTTAAATGATGATATACTTTAATAATGAAACATTGTAACTAGTCGGCAAAGCCGGTATTATATTTCTGCACAATGGCTATTCAGATATCAACCCGCATTGCGGTAATGCAGTGATCAATATAATATAACTTATATCGATTTTTAGCCTATTTTCAATTTTGAAAAAAATAGGCTTATGAGATCACCTTTTGTCCGTGTGTGTGTGCGTGTGTGTGTGTGTGTGTGTGTGTGTGTGCGTGTGTGTGTGATTCGTGTGTGTGTGTCCCCCTAATAAAATCTAAACGGCTGGAGCGATTTCAATGAAACTCGGAAAGTTCATAGCACTATTCCCGGCGACCTCGACCGTGCCCTTCAAATTTTGTTACGTCTCACCAATCCAACATGGCGGCTGTGCGAATTATTTCACCAGCATTCAATATCTCCGAAACTATTACCAATATTACCCTGACATTTTCTATGGTGATAGAGGGACCTACTATAAGTTCACTTATGTGACTTTTGAAAACCTGGTAACTATAAAACCAACATGGCGGCCAAGCGAATTTGCGAATTTTAAATAGACGTTTCTCGCGATTTGACCAACCAAACGCAATGAAACTTGGTACAGTATATGTTTATATACATTGTAATGCACCGACATCTAACTTCGTTCAAATGTTTACATAATCACAAGATGGCGGATGTGCGAAATATTTCACCGGCATTCTATATCTCTGAAACTATTAGCGGTAAAACCCTGAAATTTTGTACGGAGATAAAGGTCACTACTGGAAGTCCATCTATAAGACTTTCAAAAACCGGTTAACTACAAAACGAACATGGCGGCCAAGCGAATTTGAAAATTTTAAATAGACCTTTCTCGCGATTTAATGCTCTAAGCGCACTGAAACCTGGCACAGGAAATATTTATACACATTGTAATCCACTGATATCTAATTTAGTTCAATTGTTTACATAACCTCAAGATGGCGGCAGTGCGAATTTTAAAATTAAGATTTTATTTATTGTGATGTAGTCATGCGATTGAAGTGAAAGTTTGAATAATGAACCTACGCAATAATTTTCCTTCAATGGTACATGACTCTATGGCCTATACATTTAACAATCCAACATGGCGACCATCCGAAATATTTAGACGATACTGAATATCTACGAATCTATTTTAGCAATCAAACTGCATTTTTTAATGTTCATAGGGGCTATGAACTTAAGTTCACCTATAGGACTTTAAATAACCTGGTGATCACAAATCCAACATGGCGGTGACGCGAATTATAAATATTCACATGGACGTTTCTCGCAATTTAACCATCCGCGTGCAGTGAAACTTGGTACAGTAAATCCTTATACGAATGTTAATCCACTGGCATCTAATTTATTTCAATTGTTTAGATAACCTCAAGATGGCAGCTGTTAAAAATTTTAAAATCTCCTTGTTTTTTCTTGTGTCCTAACTATGCGATTGAAGTTTGTATACTACACGTTCACAATAATCTGCATGTAACAGTACATAACTCTAGGACCTACATATATAAAATCCAACATGGCGACCATCCGAAATATTTAGTCGGTTCTCAATATCTACGAATCTATTACAGCAATCAAACTGAAATTGTGTATGTTGATAGTGGCAATTAACATAAGTAGGATATATGAAAATAGGCTGTATAGTTCTTCACGGAACTACTTGTTTATACGGGGACTGGGCTAGCCTTTCATAGGAATTCCCTTTACTGTCAAGTAGGCGTATTCATAACTAATTTAAAACCCAATTCCACGCAGGAACATTATCGAAAAATACCAAAATATTAATGGAGCATAAAAAATTACTTCCATATTATTACCGGGACGTGAAAATAAGTAACTGTCGTGTACTCTAAATATCTGTGGTTGTAATGGCTGCGTGGATAGCCCCCTGGTCTGCGAATCATGAGGTCTCGGGTTTCAACCCCAGTCCTGGCAAATGGTTTTGCTACCAGATTATCGATTTTAACGATATCTATCATAATATTATGCGTCTTCTTAACAAAATCTACATGAAATTACGATTTATCTAATTTTAATTACAATAGTTTGCACCAAGCAGGAGTTGGGAAATTTGATTGTATTGCACATTATTTCTAGTAGTCTATAGATAGGCTAGAGACTATAGTTTCATTCCTCCCCTTAATTTACAATATAATATGTGATGTTTGTTCAAACAAGTGTGACAGAAGCATATCTCCAATTCAATCTATACATTCATCATAGTACCAGTATGAAAACGGAGTGTAAATTAACATTTTAAGAATATCCAAGCTGTGTAGAATACGAGTAGGATAACATGTCAGATGACTTCACATACATTTCATCCCTATTTCATAGTAGCATAACATGTTACACATCATATGCGACTACTATAAGGCTCGTATCGTTTTATATAATACGCTAAGGTGTATGTTTCACAAAACTCAAGCTCCTAAACCAGAGGGAGTTAGAAGGTGTGGTTTGTGCCAAAATCTTCCAAATCGTCTCAATAGTAGCCTACAGGAAAAATCTTGCATTTCTTGAAAAGCCAACGGAAATATATTTATTTGTTTATAATGTGCTTTTAAACAAATAAACAAGACGATAGCCCTTGGCAGAACTGTATCGCGTACAGCCCGCATAGCAATGGGGCGCCCACAACCCATTATGCGAGAGTTCTCGGACGGGTCCCCTAGTCTTTTATATAATACGTTAAGGTGTATGTTTCACAAAACTCAAGCTCCTAAACCAGATGGAATTAGAAGGTGTGGTTTGTACCGAAATCTTCCAGATCGTCTCAATAGTACAGGAAAAATCTTGCATTTCTTGAAAATTCAACGGAAATATATTTATTTGCTTATAAAGTACTTTTAAAGAAATATACCAGACGATAGTCCCTGGCAGAACTGTGTCGCATACAGCACTAGCGCTGGGTGGGTAGTCTGTACAAATGGGGGCGCACATTATCCATTATTCGAGAGTTCTCGCACGGATACGCTAGTTAATTGTAATTAATTATCTGTCTGCCAGTGCAATTGCCATATAACAAAGAATACCGTTATCTTCAACAACAAGTCCAAGCATTGACTGACCACCTAGGAAAATTTGGACTACGGGCTCATTGTTAATAAGACAGAATACCTAACAACAGATCAAATTGAACAAGGCACAATTAAAATCAATGGTGTCGATCTACCGAAGGCAATGCCATTAAGTACCTGCTGCTGATGGAACCTTAAGGCTTGAGATTGCTCACCATGTGACCAACACATGGCTTAAATGGCGGACAATGACTGGTTTCTCTGCGATAAGAACATTCCAGACCGCCTCAAGTCGAAAATATATCGGTCCGTACTGCGACCAGTCGCCCTATGTGGCGCAGAATGCTTGCCCACTACAAAGGAAGAAGAACGAAGACTTGCTATCATGGAAACGAAGATGCTTCGGTGGATATCTGGTCAGACACTTCACGATCATGTCACCAATGATGACATCCGTAGGCGATATGGAGTAGCACCAGTCATTGAGAAGATGAGGGAAAGCCGTCTGTGCTGGTATGGTCATGTGCTTCGAGCAGACAAAACAACAGTTGCAAGCACTGGATTGACTTTGCTTGTGGATGCGAAGCGACCAGTTGGACGTCCTAGACAGCGATGGCTTGACACACTACATGAATGACCTTAAAATTGCTGGACTCCAACTCTATATGGCCTACGATCGTATAAAATGGTGACAGAGAGCCAGAATAGCAGACCCTGCCTGTGTGCGGGACAAATGCTAGGAAGAAGAAGAAGACCATTATCAAGAAACACTACTGTAAAAAGAACCTCATGATGTACGGGTAGCTCTGAGCCTGTTAGGTAGAGATGTAATTCGAAAGAACCAACGCGTTTCGGAACAACAGCTTGTCCTCAGGCCTGACGAGAGGGAAGGGCAAGCAGCGCTGTAGCTCTGGGGCCCAGGTTTGCTGAGAGGCCTGTGGAGGTGGAAAAGCCCATAGTAGACGATTTCACTCAACTTAATTTCAAACAAAAGTGAAATATTCTGGTAGTGTTATATTCACTGTAACTGAGCCAAGTGAACAATGTGAAATATGCATTAATTTTATAAATAACCATAATGTTTATCCTTTCACTCCGAGAGAAACAGCAACGTTTCGAAAGTTACATAGCTTCTTTTAGGGAGAAAGTTTCTACATGACGTTTGAAAAATCCTACCTTTACTTTGAGTGTTTGTGAAAGGCGTTCGACTTGTTCTTCAGACGACTGGCAGCGTGGTGCAGCGGTGACATTCTCGCCTGCTGTACCTAAGGTTGCAGGATCGAATCCTGGCGCAGTAAGTTGCCATTTGAGGGTGCGCAAATACGAGGGAGCCGTGTCAGTAGATTTACTGGCACGTTAAATATCCTCTTCGGGTCAAAATGCGTCTCTAAAAAAGGCACGGCAGTTAAAAGGGGCGTAAACATTTATCTATTTATTATTCGCTAATCGGCCAACTAGCGACCACGATTAGTTCCACTATACATTCTGGCGTGTATTCAATTTACGATTGATCCAGTATGTTTTCATTAGCTTGCTGTGTCGAGCATGGCATTCATCCGTCCACTTTGCACTGGTTGTCCATTTCTCATCTCGGAAAGTCCCAAAAGTCACGATGCTTGTCAGAAAAGGTCTCGTTTGTGTGCGTGATCTGGTCGTAGGCCCATTTCTGGGAGTCTTTCTTGACGTTAACGTACCAAGGAACTGTTGTTTTTGGTTTTGAGTCGAACTTATTAAATATACTGTACGCTTTGTCCATCTAGAGTCGTCCAAGTGACCGTAGAAGCGAGCCCTGCGTTTGCGCATTGTGTCTGTGATCGTCTCTAACTTAGAATAGATTTCTTGCCTGGATTGTCTTACGTAGATCCCGTTTTTGTAGTTTGGACCAAGTATGTTGTGGAGAATCTTTCTCTCTTTTTGCTCTAACTTAGCAAGCGCACATTTCTGACGCATAGAGGGATACTGGCTTGACGACAGTGATGTACTGTAGTGATGAATTTTGGTATTTATGGTCATTATCTGGGAGCGCCCCGGTAATCGCGGCAAACTATGGCGTCATTTGACTGGTCAGGTGCGGAGCGAGTGGTCCTCGCAATACCCCGCTCGGCTGACTCATATCGTTAGTTTTGTCATTCATATGGATGTGTATCTTCAAAGCTTAGTGTTGCACGTTTAGTGAGTATTGTGATTACTGTGATTGTTGGTCATGCCTAGACACCTATTCACATTGCACGAACGTGTGTATATTCATAATTCGTATATGAAAAGCAGAAGGTCTTGTTCTGAAACAAGACGAAAATTTCGAATCAAGTTTCCATGAAGACCTGTGCCTAATGCCAGTACAATTAGGAGGCTCGCTAAACGATTCAAGAAAACAGGCTCCGTAAATAATAAAAATGTTGACAGACAACGTTGTGTTCTTAGAGAACAAATATTAGATGAGATTGTTGTCCACTCTTTCATCAGAAGATGTCAGGTGTGTGTTATAAGAGAGGGAGGACATTTCCAGCATCGACTATGAACGCTGTTGGTACACATTATTGAACATGTTTGGTAAAAGTGTAAAAGTGCGCGCCACGTCCGACTGAACCGTGTACGCCCACCCGCGATCAGCGCCAGTCAACGCCGGCTTAGCTTGCCGTGTTTACCGGGGCGCATAAAGATAATTACCCTGTAGAAAAGCACCTTTTGTTATATATGTTCCGGGTGGTTTGAAAAGCTACCTCCAGCGTTTTGCTCAGGCCGCTATGGCCTCTGTATCTAGTCCGTTTGATTGGATCCACTCACCTAAGTATTTAAACTTATGCACACGGTTTATTGTTCCATATTCGGTGTTCAGCTGGATCGTATTGTCTTTGATGTTTGACATTACTTTTGTCTTTTCAAAGGATATCCGCAAGCCTGTTTGTTCTGCTACCTTCTTCAGCACATTGCTTTTATTCTTCTTCTTATTATTATTATTATGTTCGTCAGATGAGAGTAGCTTTTCTGTAGAATACAACGAAAACGAAATTTAAAATGTATTTTAAGAAAATTAACGTAAAAAATATCAAGGAGTTTTGTTTTGTTTTTAGGGCGGCAGGCTTCAAAAATATAAATGCAGACTTGCTAATTTCAGAGTGTCACGGGATAAACAAAGATGGAGAGGCCCGCTAGTTGTGGTCCCAGGGCCCATGCTCGCTCTCCACGGCCCGACTAGTCCCGTTATCATGGTTAGAAGGCAAGTGAAGTAATGAGTCAACAATTGTATATCACCTCTATAGATAAAATTATATTAGAAAGGTCATGTCAAAACCTAAATCACTACTCCATGATCTCCCAAGTCAAAGAAGAAAATGATATATCAGCTATACAGGATAGCATTGATTTGCTCAAAGGATAACCATCATCTCTATTAAAGTTCTTAGGATGTTAGACTATTTCTATCGCTCTTCGAATAATCCCAGTTGTGAAATGTTTCTCCATACAGATGACAAATGTTTCATCAAAAGGAATTTTATGGTCATTCTGTATGGCATGTTCAACCACAGCTGACTTCCCTGGTTGCCAAGGACTTCGGTGCCTACGATGTTTCTTGTCCCGTGTTGTGAGTCTCCTACCTGTCTGGCCAACTTACTGAACTAAGTGAAAAATTGACCAATAATTTAAATATAACAAATTTAAGAAATGTTCAATTCGTATTGCTAGCAATAAAGAAGGCTGTTTGCCTCTCACCAAGGCGGACCGGAATCGATTTCGGTTAATGCATGTGAGATTTTCGGAGTGAAATATCACGTCCTATGGTTCGGATTCCACGTAAAAATGGAGGTCCCGTGGCTCGTGATTGCGGGATTAACGGTCACTTAAAACTACTAACTTACTTACTTACTTACTTACTTACTTACTTACTTACTTACTTACTTCTATGCTAAGTAAGTGGTCCCGCAAAATTTGTATTGAGTTGTTGTTTTGCTGTTTCATTTGAGTGACTTGGACATGATGTTCATTTAGCTACGTTCACTTCCTGGTGTAGCGTCTAGCATTCTTGGCTGTGGGCCTGGAGGTCCGGGTTCCATTTCGGCTCTGCTAAGAAATTCTATTCAGGTCTGAGGACTGGAAAGTGGTCCATTCAGTCTCGTGGGGGGAAACTGAGAAATGGGAGTTCAATTATCATCTCAGTCATCCGGGAAGTGGTTTACCGTGGTTTCCCCACTTTTGATTCAGGCAAATGCCGCGATGGTTCCTAACTTAAGGCCACGACCGCCTCCTGCCCAATCCTCTTATATATTATAAATACACACACTACTACAGACACATAATAACACAGGTTATCAGACAAATTATAACATTTATATATGTACACACTGGCCTAAATGACGACGATGTTGCAAAGCCTCTAAATGAATTAACAGCAACGCATGTGCGTGTGTATAGAATTTCTCTTATAACTTGTGTTAGTGTGGTGTCTGCAGTAGAGTGTGTAGTTGTAGTTCAGGTGAGGATTGGGAAGGTGGCGGCCGTGGCCTTAAGATAGGAACTATCACGACATTTGCCAGGGATAGAAGGGGGAAACCACGGTAAACTATTTCCAGCATGTTTGGAATTGAACCCACCTCTTCTCAGTTTTGCCTCATGAGGATGAGTGTACCCCGTTCCAGCCCCCAGACCAGAATTACATTTCTTGGCAGAGCCAGGAATCGAACCCTGGATCTTGGCAGCGACAGTCAAGAGTGACAGGCACCACACCACGAGGTGTTCCCTCCCAGTTTAGAGCCGGAAGTAAGCCAATAACCTCTGAACTCGAGTGACAAGCACAATACAACACAGAACAATTCGGCTACATTCAAAGGTTATCCATGACCCGCACTCCAATAAGCTCGTATATTTCGGCTCAACTCATGTTTCATATTTAATAACCATTACTCACTAGAACACCCCCGGTTACGATGAAGTAACATACGAGGTGCCCTCCTTTTATTGAATAAAACTGGTTCTGGTTCCGCTTGAGAAGAGATCATTACCTGCCTGGCAGTGGCGAAGCGTGATATTTTTTGTAGGGCAGGCTGAAGTTGAATGAATTCCGAAAGTAACAAACGTGCTCAACTCCTCAAAATTCACAGCTTTAGTCTACTGGAAAGGCTGTGTCCTCACCCCCAGTGTCCCATAACTCATCAGAGGTCAGGCCTTTTTTTACTTTAATGGGGCACACACAGTTACTCATACCATGTATGAAAAAAAATAGAACAATTATCTCAACTAAATTGTATTCTTCACTTTCACAGTCATAATAAAGCAGATGTGTTATTTCAAATAATTAAATCTAATTCGACAAGGAGCATCAGCAAATTAATACATTATCACTCACCATTATTTTTTTTTTTTTGTAGATAAGTTCGATCCTTCTGTTTTTCTGGGCGTAGGCCTCGATAACTCGGGAAATGAATTTTTGACGTTTGGAAGAAGATTTAACAGTTCTCTTTTCTATAGCCAAAATTGCCAAATTCGATAGTCTATCGTTCGTCATTGTGTTGCGGAGGTACGTTTTAACACGTTTCAATGTACTCATGCTTCTTTCGCATGAAGCAGTGGTCGCCGGAACTGAAAGTACCAAGGAAAGTAGCTTCACGCACTCGGGGAGCACATTTTTTAATCCATTGTGTATAATGTATTTGAACAAATCCCTAGGCGATAGGTGTTTATCCTCACTACTATAAACGAACATAAGTTCTCCTGTCAGTTTTTCATGATCGAAGAATGGATACACTTTAAACAATTATTCGAGAATAAATGTCGGGAATTTATTTGGCCTACTGTAATACAAAAATTCTTCCTGATCTACCAATTCCGTAAAATCTACCTTCTGAAAGTCCTGGAATCTGGTTTCCATATTCACTACTATAGTGTCAACTATTTCAAACGCAAGTCTCTTCAATTTCTGTGATCCTGCTTCATTTAGAGTAGTTTAAAGTTCACCTGTTGAATTTAGGAGAGAGTTAGCTTTCTCAATGCAGGCAAGAAATACTTCTTCACATCTTAGTTTATCAACCGCCTTGGTGCAATTTTCAATTTCGTACTTGCAACGTCTTATATCTACAGTTTTGCTTTGCAGGATGACAAACAATACACCCGTATGCTGAAAAATCAAATTATAAAGCTGCAGCAAAAAAGGAAACGTCAGATCATTCAATATATTGCCGAGTCCAATTGCCTGATGTAAGGAATTATCATCCCATCCATCATTGTCTATAATATCATGAAATGCGGCTTTTAGTTCCGCATAGTGAATGATAATTGTTGCAACAGCGCGCGAATGAAAGTTCCAACTTGTTTCACATGAGCTTGGCAATTTGAAACCCCTTTCTCTAAGAAGATCGCTTATTTTACTAGAACGGCTCAAGAAAGTATGGAATCCTGCGAGGTTTGCTACAAAAATCTTAACTTGCGTAATTGTTTTACAAGCATAAAGCAGAACCAAATTTAATTGATGCGCGTAGCAATGGATGAAGAGGGCATGAGGATATTCTTGTTTTACAATACAGTGAACACCAGCATTTTTACCTGACATTGCACTGCATCCATCGTACGTTTGGGATATTAATTTCCCTTTCGAGATCTTCCAGATTTTGAGGACGTCAAGCAAAACAGCGGCTATACCTTGAGCACTTCGGTCTTATGAAACGTCATAAAATCCGACGAATCTCTCTTCAATTTCTCCCGATTCGTTATTGGCATAACGGAAAATAACGTTCATTGGACTTGTAGTTGAGACATCCGTGGTTTCATCAGCCTGTATGGAAATAAACGGACTATTTTCAAATTCACTAAAAATCTGTTCTTTAACTACTTCCGTAAAGTTCATTTTGTGTGTCAGAGGAAGTGCCTTTATATACCCCATCGGATGATAAATGATCTTTCATATACGGGTCTTCCTCTGCCAAGAAATCCAATAATTCTAAATAATTGCCTTTGTTTAAAGACGTCTCAGATTCATTGTGACCTCTTGCCGCGCCAGGAAACAGAGAGTTGAAATCAGTCTTTTCATTATATTCCTATTTCGCTCGACTTTTTCATTGTGTTTCAAAGCTGCAAGACGCATCGCCTCAGAAAGTGCATGGTCAATTCTAGCGGTACCTAAATGATTATATTTAACAGCTGCTGTGATGTGTGAAATTGAACATTCATTTTTTTTTTTTGCCTTAGAAAGAAAATTTTTAAGACTTTCCTCACCAACCCCTCTTTTGCCCCATTCTAAATTGTCTTTAGCAAAAAGCACACAATAAAAACAAAATAATCTATTTCGGGTAGCACTACCACTCAACCATGGTTTCGACTCGTACCATTGTCTCTGAAACCGTCTTACAAACTTTCCATCGGTTTTCTGAAGTGACAAGCTTGGCGTGGGCTTCCGTTCTTTCACCTGGAATTTTTCCTCCAAAGAGAGTTGAGAAAAAAAATGTTGGATTTTCAATAAGAAAATTCAATGGATCATGAGATGTATTGAACGCATCCGTTGAAACGCATGTGTCGTGTAGATTAGCGTACTTATGCCTACTATTTGTTTTCAACTACACTGTAACACAAACACCCCACACAGTAAGTTACAAATATATTAATAGAAACACACTTCACTGCACATAACATTCCACACTGGCTGCACAGATTGGTATCATTCACCGTGTAGCCAGGACTGCCAACATGTCAAAAGAGCACATTAAAAAAACCATTCTGCAAGTTAAGTTATGTATTTTAAAGTAACACATAATGAGATTTATCTTAAATTCATTTTTTTGCGTATGTCTGGGTCCTGTTCAGATTTATGTCCATGTTCAATAATTTTTCATGTCAGAGAATTATGCTATCTTGCATTTAATATCGTTGACAACCCTGTAACCAGTGCTGTGCTGTCTTAGTTCTGCCAAACACCCCTAGATTGCAGCAGTTATCGTTGTGGCGTTTCTATCTCCAGGAGTCCTTGGGCAAGCCTTAACGCACAAGTTTACAAGATACACCCCCTCTTCACCCCGCCCACCAAGTAGTTGCTACTGCGTCTGCGCGCGTGAGGCTGAGTTGAGGTGAATAGCTATTGGTTGATTTGGTTGTGAGCAGACACGACACTAGGCAGCGCGAGTTCAAATATATAATATTCGAAATATCAATCGAAAAACACCAATAACAGCCGAAGAAAACTAATTTAACTTTTTTTTACGGATAGGCTGAGCCTCAGCGCCCTAATGGGCGCCTCGCCCCTGCTGCCTGGAGCTTTTGAGGCAGGCTTGTTAGTTTCTATACTTTACAACCCATGACTTAATCTGATCGTGGAGACTAATTACACTATCAAGATAAAGTTACATTAAAAGTAATCGCGTCACAGTTACAATGGCCGAAATAAAGCAACGTTACTTGCGTATGAAAATGGTGAACTAATTTTTCTTTTCATCTGGAGGTCACACACTTGTTGTGGGAGCATATTTTTTTTTTATTATTATTATTTTTATTTCTTAGTAGAGATCGCTTTGGGTCCTAGACAGACAGACTCCTGTCGGACTTACAGGGGGTGGCTGTGTTATTATGTGTCTGTAGTAGTGCGTGTATTTATAATATAGATGAGGATCGGGCAGGAGGCGGTCGTGGCCGTAAGTTAGGAACCATCGCGGCATTTGCATTGATCAGAAGTGGGGAAACCACGGTAAACCACTTCTAGGATGGCTGAGATGAGAATCGAACACACATTTTTCAGTTTTGCCCCACGAGACTGAATGGACCACTTTCCAGTCCTCAGACCTAAATAGAATTTCTTGGCAGAGTCGACATGTAACCCGGTCCTCCAGGTAGACAGCCAAGAATGCTAGCTGCTACACCTGGAAGTGAATGTGGCTAAATGAACATCATGTCCAAGCCACTCAAATGAAACAGCAACAACAACTCAATACAAATTTTGCGGAATCATTTACTTAGGAAGGAAGCAGTTCCTACTTTTGCTACCAAATGCTACCGTCCACGACACCTAGCTTGCGGACTTGGCTACTAGATGGCATTGCAATCAACACCTGGCTGCGAACGTTGGAACTAATAGAGCGTTATCAATTCTTACAAATTTTAGCTTCACACAAGTGTAGTTAGTGCAAGGTTCTTTTTTATGCCATAAATCTATGACATGGGCCCGCTTGCTTTACTTCCCCTCCGAAGGAAGGCATACTGAGGGATTTTTTAATACTCTTAAAAAATCGGACGATTACTAATGTTTACCTGGAGGTCGTGGTTTCTGGCATGTATGTTGTCCATAGATGAAAAGCAAACAGATGATATAATTTCATAGAAAACAAAAGGAGCTTCATATTTGAGTTAGATTCGTAATTAGACTGAGGGGCAGATGACCTCGTAGTTTCTCCCCTTAAAACAACAATAACTAACCAACGAACTAACTAACTAGACTACTGTAGCAACATATTAATGGTTAGGATATAAAATAAAAACCTTAAGCTTTTAAAACGTTATTCCATAGTTAATGCTTATACGAATATTTTCCTCGTGGTCGGTGATTGCTGGCAGCCATATTGTCCATAGGTGAAGAGCAAAGAGATCTCACAACTCCATGGAATAAAAAAGGAGCTTCATATTGGAGTTCCGTGTAGCTAGTACCCACACAATCCATGCAAACCGTTCTGGGGTCCAAAAGCGATCCCAACTAATAAAATAAATAAAAACTTAAATACGCTTAAATACACAATCGTGTGCCCAGGGACTGAAATAGTTAAGAGATACCTGTTGATACTTTAATGTTTAATTAAACATGTTTTCAACCATTCATTGGGGTTTCCATCAGCATTGTCAGTTCTTTATTTTTTTTGTCGTTTACCCTCCAGGTTAGTGGAACCCACGGACTCAGCGAGGGAACTCACCACTACCGCCTCTACGGGCAGTGTCCTAGAGCTGGGAACATCGAATCGGAAAGGGATACAACTGGTGAGCTGGGATTGGCACCTCGCCAAGGCGGCCTCACCTGCAAAGCGAACAGGGGCCTCGTGAGGGAAGGTAAGGGATGGTTAGGATGGATAGACAAGGAAGAGGGAAGGAGGCGGCCGTGGCCTTGAAGAAGGTACTATCCCGGCTTTTGCCCGAAGACGAAGTGGGAAACCACGGAAAACCACTTCGAGGATGGCTGAGGGGGAATCGAACCCCCTCTACTCAGTTGGGCCACCCGAGGCTGAGTAGACCCCGTTCCAGTCCTCGTACCACTTTTCAAATTTCGTGGCAGAGCCGGGAATCGAACCCAGGACCTCCGGGGTGGCAGCTAACCATGCTGACTGCTACGCTACGGAGGCGACGTCAGATTTTTAAGATCGTTAAAATCCTTCAGTATGCCCTCCTTCGGAGGGGAAGTAAAGCCAGCGGGTCCATGTCATCGATTCATGGCGTAAAAAAGAACCGTCACTACACTTGGTAGTTTGTAGATACATTTGTAGGTCATTTGGCTAGAATCACTCAATCAAGTTCCAACGTTCGCTGCTGGGTGTCAGTGACATCTGGTAGCCAAAGTTGGAACTACCCAGTTTCATTCATCATCATTCATTTCATCTCATCCACATGCGACGGTACTTGTAGCTCATCCCATGGGTGTCCACATAGAAGCAGCTACAAACTCTGGCGAGCCGAACATGTCCTTGGACACTCTCAGCACTAAAAGCCATGAAAAAAAGAAAATCCACAGCCTGCTCCGTGGCTTAGGCGGTAGCACGCCGGGCTCTCAACGCTGGGTCCATGGTTCAAATCCTGGTCACTCCATGTGAGATCTGTGCTGGACAAAACGGAGGTAGACAGGTTTTTCTCCGGGTACTCCGGTTTTCCCTGTCAAAATTTCATTCCAGCAACACTCTCCACTATCATTTAATTTTATCTGTCATTCATTTAATCATTGCCCCAGAGGAGTGCGTCAGGCCTCGGCAGCCGGCACAGTGCATATCCTCGCCGCTAGATGGGGGCTTCATTCATTCCATTCCTGACCCGGTCGGAGACTGGAAGCAGGCTGTGGAGTTTTTCACTAAAAGCCATACGCTAAATAAATAAATAAATAAATAAATAAACCATCAGCATGGCATGTATTACGATCACGTATACTAAAATGGTTATGTTCTATGAAAAATAGTACTGTATAATAACATTCCAGTCTCAAATATCCCATTTAGAATGTGCAAGTCTAGGAAAAAATGGAGGCGGCTCGGTGGCGTAGTCGGTAGCATGCTGAGCTTCTATGCCCAAGGTCGCGGGTTCAAACGCGGCTGAAGTCGTCGGATTTTAAAGAGCCTTAAAAATCCCTCAGTATGCCTTCCTTCGCAGGGGAAGTAAAGCCGGCGGTCCCATGTCATAGATTTATGGCATGAAATAGAACCTTCCACTAACTACACTTGTGGGAAGCCAAAATGTGTAGGTTAGAATTGATAACGCTCTATTAGTTCCAACGTTCGCCGCCAGGTGCTGATTGCAATGCCATCTAGTAGCCAAACCCGAAAGATAGGTGTCGTGGACGGTAGCATTTGGTAGCAAAAGTAGGAACTACTTGAATTTACTGTCTCCAGTCCTTACTTGAATTAAAATAGATAACACACACTAATGCAGCCATCACAATTAACACCGGTTGTCAGATACATCAATTCCCCTCGATTTTCCTTAATTCCAGTCGGTCCTCCAAGGGACCCAAAAATCAGTTCCTCAACTCCGCTCAGGCTTTGGCAAGGGGTCGGCAAAGGGGTTATCCCCAATGTCGTAAACAAATGTCATAACCCTCCTGCTCGAAAACCAAGGGCCGGGTCAAACACCACTTATATGGCAGAAAATACAAGTGATTTATAATTAATCATAATATTCTCTTAAATAAGTCTGCCAAATTTTCTATTTTTTTTTCTACAAATTTTATGCATTGTTTTTAACATGTGCATAATTAAATGTTTGTATGTTTTTTTTAACCTAGTTAGACATTACAAAATTAAATTTAGATAATAATAGGTGTGTAAATAGTACCTAAAGAATACTTTCGATATCAGCTGCGGATGCTAAAAATACTGTTTTCCAGCCTAGAACGGAAATATCAGCTGCATTCCCACGCAACAAATTAGTTATGAATTCTAACTCATATAGAGGTAGGCTTGTTTACCGTAACAGCTATTTGGATTTAAGTTATCGTCTGCACACCACTTTTTCTATGAATCATCTCGTCTGTTCTTATCAGTTTACAAGTGATAAGAAATTGTTAAATGAGGAGTAGACTAAGTAACAACAAAAAGTTAAACAATTCTGCTCTATGTTTTGAAATTAGCTGTTCCACTTATTTTAGTAAACTTAAAAAATGTAAACACTGAAACAGTGGTTAATGTACTGCTGAAATATAACTGACCACGGAGGGTTATTTTAAGATGTTATACTTAATTTGTTATCATTATTAGAAGTTATATTAGTTATATTAGAATCATTGATTATAATCAATGGTAGAAGTGAGCATGGAAGCCTTGTGTCGTTCTAAGAATGCATAAGGATAAGGAGACCGCGACCAAGTGTAGTTGAGGGACTCCTCTGGCGACTACCTGGAGTGTCGAGCGAAATTGAGGTAACCCTGGCTACCTGACTCAGGTACCCAAGTGGAATTGATGCCCGCCCATCAGATAGATTCTACACACACCCAAAGTACATGGGGCTACATGACCGCCCCTTAACTATGGAACCAACCATAGGAAAAAAGGACGTACTTACAAAGTTATTTTAGGAAATAGTTGAACATATTACTACATTGCCTGACAACTGGTAATATCCAAAGGGACGTATGGAAGATATGCAACACAGTGCATACGCAATAGAGGTGGAGTGGTATATTTATAACGAAAATTAGTGCAGTTTTCCCCTCATGGGAAAGCAGGATAACAGATATAAAGAAATCAATACATGACATTCTTGTTGGAAACAGGAAGGGCGATAGCAGTCTCTCAGTAAGGAATATGCCCTTCTTGGACACGAATGCACATTGTGCACCTGTCATTCATGCTGTCTACCAAACTGTTGAGGAGTCCTTGGGGAATATTTTCCCTCTCCTCTCTCAAGGTGATTTTAAGGTCTTGCACTGTTCGGGGAGGGGGTGGTAGTTAAGAAACACGTCTGCCAAGAGCATCCCAGGCATGCTTGATATGATTCAAGTCCGGGGAGTACGCAGGCCATTCCATACGTTCAAACTTTTCACTTTTCAGTGTGTCCGCTACTACAGTGGTCCTGTGTGGGCGGCCGTTGTCGTCCATGAACAGAAAGTCGGTACCTGCCGTTCCCCTAAGAAGATGAACGAGGTCCAGAATAATCTCACTGCAATACTGGTGCTGTAACGGTACCTCGTTCGAAGATATGCAGCGGTGTTCGGCCATTGTGCATAATGCCTGCACACACCATTACGCCGAGGTCACACCGAAGACGCTCATGAACATTCTGTTGTGCGTAACGTGTTCGCCTCTCTATATATAAGTCGTGGCCAGAATCACTTGCCACGGTGAAGCGGGATTCGTCGGAGAACATCACTCTCGACCACCGTTGCTGACCCTAATCAACATGTTCCTTACACCAACAAATTAACTCTCGACGATGGGGTGGTTGAAGTGGGGGGCATTTAACAGGCTTCCGATCATACAAACCAGCTTGATTCGCCGCGAAATGGTTTTGGTAGATACATGTGTACCAGTAGCGGTTGCAAGGTCTGCAGCTAACTGACGAGGAGTGAGATGTCTGTTCCTTTTCGCTGCAGATAACACGTCCTGCCCTCTCCAGTGCCTTTTACTCTCATTGGTTGGTTGTTCCTTCACATTTGTCCGTCGTTCCTGGGCAATAGTTACTTGTTCCTTAGCAATTGTCAGGCAGTGTACTGTATATGAAAATACACCTCTACCTTCACTTAAATAATGAGATCCATTAAGCAAATTATTCACATCTATATTACAGTATATTTTGATAAAACTTTCCTGTTGACAGCTTTTATTAGATCTCAAACAGCCTAGTGGCCAAAGTGCATAACTCTTGAGAGAGACATTGCCTTCGTCAGCTCTAGTGCAGAGCTCCTAAGATGAAATGAAAATCCACAGCCTGCTTCCAGTCGACCGATCGGGTCAGGGAATGGAATGAATGAAGCCCCCATCTAGCGGCGAGGATATGAACTGTGCCGGCAGCCGAAGCCTGTCGCACTCCCCTGAGGTAATGATTAAATGAATGACAGATGAAATGAAATGACAGTGGAGAGTGTTGCGGGAATTAGATATGTGACAGGGAAAACCGGAGTACCCGGAGAAAAACCTATCTGCCTCCACTTTGTCCAGAACAAATCTCACATGGAGTGACCGGGATTTGAACCACGGACCCAGCGGCGAGAGGCCGGCCATGGAGGCTCAGCTCCTAAGATATTAGTATTATATATTAGTCCCAGTAACAGAACAGCACGCAAGCTGCTGCTGTCAATAACGAGTTATGTGGAGTGTTCATGCCTTCCCACTTACCCCACACTAGCTTTAACACGCCGATAAATAGATGTAAACAGTTGACAGTGCACTCACTTCATAACGGCAAAGACTCGTCGTACAGGTAATATCTGCCAGCTCTTCCTCGTTTATTTATCCGTGAGGAAGGTCAACAAAGCACCACGAGCCAGCCCGGCGCTTCACGTGCTCAACACACCCACACATATGCTGCACACACTTGTGTTGCGACACTGCTGCACTCCCACCTCGTACCTTCACCTCCAGGCGTAGAACTAGGAGAAGTGCGGACAGGGATGGTGCTAAGGATTGAAGTATCAGAAGCCATTTTTCAGTGTTGCTCAATCGCTCTTCAGTCCGTCAACACGAGTCTACCCAAATGGATTGAGTGGGGAATAACAATTAATTTAAGGGGGACATAGAGCTTAAGGAGACTCTCATATAAATCAACTAGCAACCCGGGAACAGTATGCTCTCACGGGCTTTTTGGTAGAACTTTTCATGCTGAACAATTCTTACACTCATAGTAGCCTATATAGATATTTTTACAGTTTGCCCAACGTAAGCTTAAAAAGCGCATGGACGCGAGTTTTTTTTCCGACCTCTTCACTGAAATCGTTAGTGCTTGACTTACTTTGGTCATAAATAAATTATTTTCTACAGAAACCTTCTTCGAGATATCCTTTACAGAATGGTGAAACCCGCATCATAATCCATCTAGTGGTTCTCGAGATTACCCGTGACATCCAAGAATCGGGGACTTTGTTTTATACTGCGTAGAGATTATACGCCAATCAGTATAATTTAATATAATATAATCCCCCTTCCGTCCAATCTTAAATTGACTGTGTTTCACAGGCGAAATGAAGAAAACCCGAGTTGCACTTCCAGGGAAACTTTCAAACACAACCACCCTTCTCAGAAGTCTTAACTCAACACGATTCAATGGTTTGCAGCTGGCTGTATCTGGGGTAATAGGTTCGCCCGCTAGCTAGGCTGTAACAGGGATGATAGACTCGCCCTTAGCTAGCTCGTAATCTGTCGCCTCAGTAGTTGAATGGACATGGTTAGAAGAAATTAAAACGTAAAATGTATTGAAGATAGGCATATGCTCTGGCGGACTTTTTTGTAGAACTTTTCATGCTGAACAATTCTTACACTCATAGTATTTAGATAGCCTATTTTTAACGGTTTGCCCAGCGTAAGCTTACAAAGTGCTCTGGCGCCAGATATTTTTTCGACTTTTCCACTGAAATCGTTACTGCTCGGCTTCCTTTGATCATAAATAAATTATTTTCTACAGAAATCATCCTCGAGATATCCCTTACAGAATGGTGAAAACCGCATCGAAAGCCATCCAGTGGTTCTCGAGTTTACCCGTTACATCCAAGAATCGGGGACTTTGTTTTATACTAAGTAGAGATGGGAGGTAGCGAGTACAGTAAATGTTGGAATGGACAGCCCTGACCGCCCAAGCACTAAAGGCCGGTGCGGTGGGAAGGAGCCGCACGCTCCAGTCAGCATAATTATACGCCCCGCCTCGCTACTACTCCGAGTGTCACAGGGATGTGCAGCTCTTCCAGCCGTCAAGCCTGCGTACCAGGATGTCAGGTACGATTTCGGAGCCTTGCAGTTCAATCTGGAGGCTGATTTTTCGCACTTTGTCCTCTTATAGCACAACGATTGCGTCCACTAAGTTTCAAGATGGGTTTCGACCTGTCTTCCCTGATACTTCCCTTGTCAGAACACGGACGCGCTTGACAGTAGGTTCTCATAGACACAGACATACTCAGCGCGTCAAATGTTTTACGCTGCAGTAGTATACCGAGGGAGTGGGATGGGGAAGTGCAAAGTTAACTGCCGGTAACTGTGGGAATGAAAACTGCATAAAACTTGGTGCAATGGTCCCAGATGAGATAACCTGTCACAGTGGGGACACGGTATTTTCCCATGTGCTGGCTTTGACAGCTGACAGCGTTCTTCATTCGTAATACAGATTACAATAATCCTCCGTCCACCTACCTAGTATAGGATTGGAGGGTATCACTGAATAATGCATTCCTACTGAATTCGTTGTACTACTTCTCAACCAGGTCGGTCACCCACAGTTCAACGTGTTTCCTTGTTAGTTGCCGGTGATACTCTTATGCAGCCAACACAGCGTGGCTGACACGTGCTACAGGTGTCCTTATAACTAATAACTCCCACAAATAGAACTAGCATTACTTATCATGACAGGCAGGCGTGATGGGTCACTAGTGGCCATCGCACAAGCATCAGCGAATGATTATGACTAGGGATTGGAAAAATTCGCGATCGCGAATTTCGCGAATTATTAAATGAAGTAATACACAGATGGTAATGTGTTTTAATAACCCTAAAAATGGTGAAAAAAATGGTTTTTGAAGTCGCGAAATTTCGCGAATTTCGCATGAAGACGCGAATTTTGCGAATTATGCATGAATTTTGCATAAAAACGCGAATTTTAGCTTATTTCGTTTTTTTCTTTACAGTGCACTTCCGATAATTTGCGGCATTAATGCACGAATTTCCGCGAAATATTGAAAACTGCGAACTATCTACAGTAATGTCTTTAAGCGTAGCAAAGAGAAAACTATTGATTAAAAATATGGAAATGTATTTTATGACACGCTATGTGGATTTTACCAATATTAAAAACTAAGAAAAATGACTGTCATCACTTTTTTTTTCTTAGATGGTTTATTTTTTCTAATTTTAGATTGTACAATTCTGAAGAAAACAATGTATGAGAACGAAAATTCATCTTGATTTTCTATATAAGAGATAAGTGTGACTATAGACACACTAGCTTGACTGTGGGAACTATCGGGATTTCCTTTGCATCACTTACGCATTCTATATGTACTGGATCTCGGTTTACCTCACTGACAGTCGAATTCCATACAATATCCTCATCTCTGAAATCATGATTGTCTTTATAGAAGTCTACAACTGGATGTCACTTTCTTCTGCATCTTGACATTCATCCAGGTTTTGCCCTAATGTCATCGTAGTGAGACCACCTTGCCTGTTTGAAATATCGTCGTCACAGAAGACGACAAACGCTTGTTTTTGTGTGAGTGTAGTAGCGGTAATCTTCTCCCATGACTTTACTGCATGGAGAGCATCCAACAAATACGGAAAGGTTGGAAACTTAACGGTAGATAGCGGGCCTCACTTTCTGCATACAGCGATCTCTAACAATCTGGGAAGTCATCCTAGTAAGTTACAGTACTTAGTTGTTGAGGTTTTAAGGACCGGAACAGCAAGGTCATCTGCCCCTTCATCCTAGTATCTACTCGACGCGTGGCGTCATATAGTCCGCCTTTCAGACATGAATATCTAGAAGGCAAGTATCCAGATCAAAATGTGCCACTGTTTCCTGAACCAGTATTAGCCAGGTGGTCTTCTTGGTTTCATTCTGTATTGTGCCTGTCAGAGTACTTGAAAGATATTTTGCAATTTATGAGTGAAGTAGTAGGGACTGATAACTCTGGTGTTGATTTTCCCAACATTTCACATGACGAAATACTTGAGTTTCAAAGAATTTGGCACAGACATCACTGACCTCATCCCCTTATTTGAAGGCCACATCCAACTGTTCACCTTCTAGATGGACATCTACAGACAATTCAGCAAGCCCTTCAACTTGCTGTTTCTGGAAAGTACGGTACCAACATTAAGTAGCAGTTGGAGGGTTGTGGAAATGTGTTAAAAAGAGGGAAAACTCTTTCAGTTTTAGTAAATGCTGTGTCCAATGCTCTTGGAAAATTAATCAGCTTGAGATCTGTTGACCCTGGGAACAGTATTTACAAATGAGTGTGTTTGATCAAGCAGAAATTCATTGGCACAATGAACATAAATGAGGACACTGCAAAGAAAATTAAGAAGTTGCCGTTCTGTGGAGCACTTGAAGAAAGTGAGGTGTTAAGAGGATACAAAGAACTGCAAACTTTAATCAAGAAGCAGATGCATGACCGGACCAAGACAGACATTTTTGGAGTTTTGCAAGGAATGACATTTGTATTTCCAAAGTTCTCAGAATCTGTGTTGAAAACCATTTGGATCCCCTGTTCAAACGCTGTGAACTTTTGTTTTTCAGTTTACACTAGCACGTTAAGTGATATGCGTCACCGTTTGTCACAAGAGAATTTGGATCTCTTCAATGAAGTATACTTTGAAGGATGACTGAAATGTGTTATGTTAGCAGGTTATCCACGATATTTAAAAAATCCCGCCTAAAATTTATGATTTTGAAAGTACCGAAAAGTGCACTTGAAACCACCGAATTTGCCACTTTAAAATACCGCTTTCTTCACTCTGAAATCACCGAAAAATTCCAATCCCTAATTATGACATTTTAGGTAGATTTCATTAGAAAGCTAACTATTGCAATGGGTCCCATGTTTCGACTTCCGGAAAATTTCGACATATCTTCGCGTTTCACATCCCCCAGACCCCAAAACCACCGTCAGTTCAAAAGTTTATATATAATTTATGTATATATATGTATATATGTATATCAGTTTCTTGTGGACACGATAACTGCCGTAATTTTGCACCAATCACTTTGAATTTTTTACATAATATGTATCCCTATAAAATCTCGGTCGAGTTCGTTAATGGGCAAAATCGGTCGAAGGGGGTGAAAATGGGGGGCTTTTTTCGAAAAATTGAAATTTCGCTATAACTCTCTTAATACGTGAAATATCGAATCCATTCAAAGTTCATAATATGTGTCGGATAAGTGCCAACAATTTATGTCAAATAAGTTTTTTGATAGCACCAACCATTGACCAAAGGGATGGAAAAAAGTGGGTTTTTCGGGAAACATTAATCATATCTCTCTTAATAGGCACAATATCAAAACCGTACAAAATGGACAATATTCCCCTAATAATTACCTAAAACTTGTGTCTGAAAGAATTTTTGATATGACCCACCATTACGCCAAGGGATGAGAAAAATGATTTCGGAATTATAAGAAAATACCAAGAGCTATCAGAGGTTGCCATGGCAACACTACTAAATTGATGAGGGATGAGCCGTTGCCATGACAACGCACTTGCACGAGATCAGATTCAGTATTTCCATCTGACTAAGCCGGCCCCGTGGTGTTGGGGTAGCGCGCCTGCCTCTCACCCGGAGGCCCCGGGTTCGATCCCCGGCTCCGTCAGGGATTTTAAAACTGACGTGAGGGTTGGAACGGGGTGCACTCAGCCTCGTGAGGACAATTGAGTAGCTGTCTGACAGTGAGACAGCACCCCGATCACGAATACCAATATTAAAGGCCGAGGGGACCCGACGCGCTGATCACGCGTCACCCCAATATCTGCAGGCCAAATGGCTGGGCAGCGGTCGCTTGGTCGGCCTTAGCCCGTCATGGGCTGGATGGTGCCAGGGGTTGACTTTGACATCTGACTAAGTGGGAAGCGGCTTCGGTGACGTAACTGGTAGCATGCAGAATGTCTATGCCCAAGGTCGCGGTTTCAAAGCCGGCCGAAGTCGTCGGATTTTCTAAGAGCGCTAAAATCCCTCAGTATGCTTTCCTTTGGAGGGGAAGTTCCAACGTTCGTTACGAGTTGCTGGTTGGGGTGGCATCTAGTAGCCAAGTTCACAGCTAGGTGTCATTGACGGTAGTACCTGGTAGCAACATTAGGAACTACTGCTTGAAATTGACCGTCTGCAGTCCTTACCTGAATTACAGACTAATACATCCATTACAATTCACACCGTTTATCAGACAGATTCTACACTCACCCAAAGTACACGGGGTTAGATGACCGCGTCGTCGCAGCCCCTAAACTGAGGAACCAACCAGAGGTAGATTTCATTAGAAAGCTAACTATAGCAATGGGTAGGCTACCATGTTTCGACTTCCGGAAAATTTCGACATATCTTCGCGTTTCACATCCCCCAGACCCCAAAACCACCGTCAGTTCAAAAGTATATATATCAGTTTCTTGTGGACACGATAACTGCCGTAATTTTTCATCAATCACTTTTTACTGAAAATGTATACCTATAAAATCTCGGTCGAGTTCGTTACTGGGCTAAATCGGTAGAAGGGGGTGAAAATGGGGGGCTTTTTTCGAAAAAGTGAAATATTGCTATAACTCTCTTAATATGTGTAATATCGAATCCGTTCAACGTTCATACTATATGTCGGATAAATCCCAAAAATTTATGTTTGAGGAGTTTTTTTATATCACCAACCATTGACCAAAGGGGTGGGAAAAAGTGGGTTTTTCGGGAAACATTAATCATATCTCTCTTAATAGGCACAATATCAAAACCGTACGAAATGGACAATATTCCCCTAATAATTACCTAAAACTTTTGTCTGAAAGAATTTTTGATATGACCCACCATTATGCAAAGGGATGAGAAAAATGATTTCGGAATTATAAGAAAATGCCAAGAGCTATCAGAGGTTGCCATGGCAACACTACTAAATTGATGAGGGATGAGCCATCAGACGTTGCCATGACAACGCACTTGCACGAGATCAGATTCAGTATTTTCATCTAAGTGGGAAGCGGCTTCGGTGACGTAACTGGTAGCATGCAGAATGTCTATGCCCAAGGTCGCGGTTTCAAAGCCGGCCGAAGTCGTCGGATTTTCTAAGAGAGCTAAAATCCCTCAGTATGCTTTCCTTTGGAGGGGAAGTTCCAACGTTCGTTGCGAGTTGCTGGTTGGGGTGGAATCTAGTAGCCAAGTTCACAGCTAGGTGTCGTTGACGGTAGTACCTGGTAGCAACATTAGGAACTACTGCTTGAAATTGACCGTCTGCAGTCCTTACCTGAATTAAGACTACTACAGCCATTCCAATTCACACCGTTTATCAGACAGATTCTACACTTACCCAAAGTACATGGGGTGAGATGACCGCGTTGTCGCAGCCCCTAAACTGAGGAACCAACCAGAGGTAGATTTCATTAGAAAGCTAACTATTGCAATGGGTACCATGTTTCGACTTCCGGAAAATTTCGACATATCTTCGCGTTTTACATCCCCCAGACCCCAAAACCACCGTTGGAAAAGGGTTTGATGCACCCTTTTTGGGATTTCGAAAAGATGTAAGGTTTCGGACACAGGGATTGAATCTTGGGTGATGGAAGAGACCAAGATTAGAATTTGCTTTTGCGTTTATTAAAGTTTTTAAACGGCATATAAAGTTACTTGTAATAAATATAGCTTTAAGAATTAACAAGGAGAATAATAAAAATGCAAATTCAAAATGTAATATTTTTAAAACAGCGTATAAAGTTACTCCTAATAAATATAGTTTTAAGAATTAACAAGAAGAATAATAAAAATGCAAATTGCAAGTTTCTCCAGGAAACTAAAATGTTAACAAAATTCCCTTATGAGGGATAAAAATTTATATTGTTCATAAAAAGAGAGACAATTATAAATACCTAAACGAGGAACTCTTAATGATTAACCATGATGAATATGATACCACCTTTCAATGAGGTGAAAATACATAACCCTTTCTTTAGGCCAGCAAACCCTTGGCTGGAAACAGTTGGTTGGTCCGCAAGGGGCTGATGCTTTGAAGTGGCAGTTCTAATTTGCCCGCACAGGGCTGATGCTCGTGGTTAATGCGCCCACACTCCAGCAGCGCTGGTTCAGAGCCAAGGTTTTGGCGATGTTCAGTCGTGATGACGAGAGTTGACCAGCAGTGAGATGTTTCTTGGTATTAACATCTCCGCTGGTTCGAGAAGTTGTCTTTTCCTTAGGCAGACCTTGAACTGAGTACAGCGTTTGTAGAACATGCCCAGCCGCCAGCTGGAGCAAAGGTTGGCCTGGAGCCTAGCTCCGTGATGACGTGACGCAGGGCCTTCGGCACGACCGTGCCACCAGAGGGTAATGACCCCCGGCAAGCTTGTAGTAGCAAGTGAGTGAAGATGGAGAGTCAACCCATAGGCCGATGGACCTACGGTTATATAGCGGTAGTGACGTCAGCGCGCCGAATCTTCCAGAATGAAGGAGGAGTGAAAGAGCAGCCAATCAAAGCACAGCCCCATGCACATTGCGAGCGTTGCCGCTGGGGCAAGCACAGTACCTCGTGAGAAAATGTGACGGTATGGTGCGTCTAGAAAGACACTTCAAAAAAAAAGGTAAGTACATGAATAATAAAGAACAACAATTCAGATGAAACATAAGTTAAATAAATAAATAAATAAATAATCAGAACACCGCGTTCATACTGCAATTATAAAGGAAAAAAATAATGGGGCAGAAATTGAACGTGTTTTTCAAACCGTGCAGGAAACATAGCCTACAAAAAACATTCGCAAAAGCGAACATGCTGGGAGGGGCGAGAAAAAATTGCAGTAAGAAAGCGCAGAAGTTAGGCCTCGCGTGGCAAAGGAGCAATCATGGTGATTGGCCTAAGAAAATGACCAGCAGAAGTCTGCAGTTTTACCACGCGAACCCTACCATCTCTGCCAGGAAAGCACTCAACAACCCTACCCAAATTCCAGACAAGAGGAGGACTAGGGTCTTTCAAAAGCACCAAGTCCCCCACCTGAAGGTTAGAGCAGGAAACAAGCCAGAACCAGCGGCGCCAAAAATTATTGCGCAAACTTTCAATTTTGCGCCAAGAAATGGCTAAAGAAGATTGAGAATTAGAATATAACAAAGGGGGAGAGGCAGTCAAAGGACCACCGATAAGAAAATGGCCTGGCGTTAATGGCAGAAGATCTAAAGGATCATTAGATAAGGGTGATAAAGGACGAGAATTAATTATGCCCTCAATAAAAATGATTAAGGAATTAAACTCTTCATGAGAAAGGGGGGTGTGGCCACAAACACGTCTAAGGTGCTTCTTGGTGAGTTTCACACAAGACTCCCACCTCCCACCTTGATGAGGTGCATAAGGGGGGATGAAGTGCCACTTGAAATTTCTCTGGTGAGCATAATCAGTAATCCTTTCCAGCGCTGAATTTTGAGTAAGAGCTCTCTTAATTTGCTCAGAAGCTCCGATAAAATTTTTAGCATTGTCTGAGAATATTTCTGAAGGAAGACCTCTGCGAGCAGAAAATCTGGCAAAAGCTGCCAAAAAGTAAGCAGTAGAGGCGTTGGTAACTAGTTCTAAGTGAACTGCTCCGGTGACCATACATACAAACAGCGAAATATAGAGTTTTCCAAAAATACATTTTTTGGCCTCAGGAGAATTTCTTCTATAAACAAAAGGCCCGGAATAATCCACCCCCGTAAAGGTAAAGGGTCTAGCAGGCGCGGATCTAAAGTTGGGAAGATCACCCATGAGCTGAGCGGTAACTTTAGGGTTGGATTTAAAACATGGAATGCACTTCCGGATGACAGAGGTAACTTCATGGACTCCGTTTATGGGCCAATACCTTTCACGAATTATAGAAAGTAATGTACGAGTTCCAGCATGAAGATGCTGGTAATGATACTGACGAATGATTAAGGAAGTGACATGATGCTTTGAGGGAAGAATAATTGGATGTTTTTTATCCTCAGAAAGATCAGCCAAAGATAAACGTCCTCCTACTCTTAATAAACCATCAGTATCCAAAAAAGGGGCGAGTGAGGAAAGCCTACTCGATTTCTTAAGGGATTGACCTTGGGACAACACCAGACATTCTTCAGAGAATATTTCTTGTTGAGTAAGCCGTAAGATTTTTGTAGTGGCTAAACCTAATTCAGAAAGGGTTAAATATGGCTTAGGAAAAAGGGGTTGTTCTACCTCAAAATATTTCCATCGAAGGAGATAAGCCATAACCCTCACCAATTTATGGAAAGAGGAATATCGCTGCAAGAGAAGGGGAGAGTCAGAAACGAGAAGAGAAGATCCAGTAACCTTACCAGCATCCGGCAAGTCTGATAACTCCGGAAGAGGAAAATTTGGCCAAGCGGAGGGTTCTTGCAGAAGCCAACGGGGACCGTGCCAGTATAATGTCAGGTTAGCCAACATAAGAGGGGAACATCCCCGAGAAATGACATCTGCAGGGTTCTCCTTGCCAGATACATGATGCTATTGTTCAAGGTTAGACAATTGTTGAATTTTAGACACTCTATTAGCTACAAACACCTGCCAATGCGAGGGAGGTTTGGCAATCCATGCCAACGTGATGGCTGAGTCACTCCAAAAGTAAGTTTTAATAAATCGGATTTTCAAAGATTGACGGATTTTGACCGATAATTCAACCGCCAGAAGAGCAGCACAAAGTTCCAGTCGTGGCAAGGATAAAGATTTAAGAGGGGCTACCTTTGACTTAGCGCAAATTAAATTGGAAAAGAAATATGACTGGACAAAATTACGGCAAACAATATACGCACAACATCCATAAGCTTTCAATGAGCTATCGGCAAACATGTGAAGTTCATATCCTCCACAGGAGGAAAAGGGAATAATCACTCGCGGGATAATAACATTAGAAAGATCTTCCAAACTATTTCTATAAGAAATCCAATTTTTTTGCAACTCGGAAGGAACTGGTTCATCCCAACCAGTTTTCAAGGACCAAAGGTCTTGCATGAAAAGCTTTGCTGTGACGATGATTGGCGCCAAAAATTGGAGAGGATCAAATATCTTTGCAATCTCAGACAAAATTTGCCGCTTAGTTTGCGGTTTGATGTCACTGAGATTAATTTTGAAAAAGAAAAAATCCTTTTGAGGACTCCAATAGATGCCTAGAGTTTTGATGGAATTACTTTCCTGAAGAAGCTCTACTGAGTCGTTATAGACTGAAGTTAATGGAAATTTAGAAAGAAATTCTTCCGAATTAGAGTTCCACTTGCACAAGGAAAATCCGCCTCCCAAAAGCAAGGCTGTCAAATCTTTAGAGACCTGCAGTGCTTCAGATACTGACTCAAATGAATGAAGAAAATCGTCAACGTAAAATGATGATTTTAACACTTCAGAAGCCTTAGGAGAATACAACGGGCCATCCTGTTCAGCAAGTAATTTCAACGTACGTATGGCTAAAAAAGCAGAGGGCTTTAGTCCATAGGTTAATGTTTTTAGCCGAAAAATCTTGACAGGTTTAGTAGGCTCGTCGTGCCAAAGAATTCTCTGAAGGTCGCGCTGTTGTTGATCGACCAAAATCTGCCTATACATCTGCTTGATATCAGATATCACTGCGATAGGGAACAAGCGAAAATTCATCAAAACAGAAGAAATGTCAGATTGAATTGGAGGGCCTGATAATAATGTGTCATTCAGAGAAGTTCCATTGGCATCCAATGCAGAGCCATTTAAGACCACTCTTATGTTTTCCTTTAAAATCTCATTCTTCCAAACTGGATGATGATTGAGGTAAATGACTTCAGATGGGGTATAAGAAGCATCATCTTTCTTGGTAACAACCTCCATGTGATCAAGTGACTCATATTCCTCCATAAATGTGGAGTATTGAGTTTTAACAACAGGGTCACGTTTAAATTTGCTTTCCACAGCATAGAGTGCTCTAAGAGCCCTAGGGTGTGTTTCAAATAAAAGAGGTGGATTATCCACTCGGGGCATTGTTACGACAAATCTACCCTCTGAATTGCGTTTGGTTGTTTCGCGAAACAGTTTTTCACACATTTCATTTTCAACTGAGGAAGGTGAAACTGAATCTATAGTTTCGATTTTCCAAAATCTTTCTAAGTTGTAATCTAGACTTGTATTGACAAAATGACATTGTGAGAAATTTTGAAATGACTTACGAGGGACCTGACCCGTTACTAACCAACCTAGCTTGGTATGATGAACAAACACTCCTGGTGATATTTTAACCTTAGAGCTAAGGAGACATTGCCAAAATACTTGGGCACTGAGAAGTATGTCTACTGGAGCGCTCGTATTAAATGTTGGATCTGCCAACTGAATATTATGAGGAAATTGCCAATTTCTAATTTCAAAAGAAGTACTAGGGGTATTACTGCCAATAGTATCAATGGCAAGACAATTCAACTGAAATGTTGTGTTACAATTAACGGCATCTTTGATGTGAACACGAACAAAATGCAAAGATTTAACATTGCTATTGTTAATACCGGTAACCTGAATTAATGTAGGTTGCTTGGGAAGACCAAGTTTCTTAATGAGACGCTCACTTATGAAGTCATGGGTGGCGGCATTATCCAATAAGGCACGTGCTTCAAGCCATCTACCAGAGGAATCTTGAACTTTTAATAACACGGTTGATAGTAGCACCTGGGAACTACGAATAGAGCTAGAGCTCTGAGTATAAGATTGCGCATTGGCTCCTGGGGATGTATCTTTAGAACATCCAGGGGAAGGAGCCTGACGTGGCTTTTCAAACCTATGAAGCAAGGTATGATGTTGAGCCTTGCAATGGGAGCAAGTATTTTTAGATACGCAATCAGGCACCATATGCCTAGCTGACAGACAGTTGTAGCAATATCTTTTTTGAGCTATTAATTTGCGTCTTTCGTCGGTAGAAAGGGCTTTAAAGGCAACGCAGGAATATAACCTGTCAGGCGCTTTACAGAGAATACAATCTGTTGAATTGTGTTGAACAGTAAAGACAGCAGATTTGTTTATTTTAGTACCGACTGGCTTCACAACATTAGATTTGTTATCTGCACTTCCTGACATATGACAGGCTACGGCTGATAAAACCTGACATCTATTATTTATAAACGTAAGCAATGAGCCATAGGTATATGAAGTGTCATTTGTTAGTTCCCTCTCCCATGCCTTTAAGGTTGATGAATCAAATTTAGAAGTAACCAAGTGAACTAAGAATAGATCCCAATGCTCGACCGGTTGATTCAACCGTGCCAATGCTCTGACGTGTAGTTGGACCGTGTCACTTAAGGCTCGCAGTGTTGACAAGCTGTCAGCTCGCAATGCGGGCAGGTTAAATAAGGCTTGAATATGCCTCTGTAAGCATAATTTTTCGTTGCCATAACGGCCTTTAAGAAGCTCTATAGCAATGTTATAGTTTTCTCCTGTTAAGGGGAGTTCTCTTATAAGTTGAAGGGGTGGTCCCTGCAAAATGGATTTTAAGTAATGAAATTTCTGAATTTCTGGAAGTGTGGCATTATCATGTACTAATGAACTGAACAATTCAAAGAATGATTGCCACATCTCTTCCTTTCCTGAAAAATGCGGAATTTCAATTTTAGGTAGCAATGGTTTGATACCATTCCCATGGTCGCTAATTCTTCCTTGAGTTTCCTCTACCTTCAATGCCAGGGTCAAAGTTCTAACTAATGCCACAGCCTGAGCGTGTGTATCAAAGTAATTACTCTCTACTTCTTCCCTATCTGATTGATGTTCTGGACTTTTGATTTCAATTTCAAGTTGCACGAGATCATATTTCTCGTACGCCTGTTCAAAAGCTTTTAAACGCTGAGATATAATATCAAGGTTTTGTTCCTCTTTCGGTAGAGTAGCTAAATATCTTTGAAAACGGGTGAGTTGACCTTTGTAGGCCGCTCGAGAGTTTAACAGTTTATCATCTATTATTACTGGCATGGCTGGACAGTTGGAACAACTCACCTACCAAAGCTGCTTGCGGCACCAGACAGACCTGCTTTCCGGAAAGAAACCAGTTGTGTAGTATGCTGGGATTGTTTCCGCTTTCCCGCAGATCTCCTGCGCTAGCCACGATATACTGAAATGTATAAGACAAATATTAGATTGCACAAGTTTTTTTTTTTTTTTTAGAATAGAATTTGTGGTCTCAGAATGAAGGTTCTGGGTTCGATCCCGGGTTTCGGCACCATGGAAAAGGGTTTGATGCACCCTTTTTGGGATTTCGAAAAGATGTAAGGTTTCGGACACAGGGATTGAATCTTGGGTGATGGAAGAGACCAAGATTAGAATTTGCTTTTGCGTTTATTAAAGTTTTTAAACGGCATATAAAGTTACTTCTAATAAATATAGCTTTAAGAATTAACAAGGAGAATAATAAAAATGCAAATTCAAAATGCAATATTTTTAAAACAGCGTATAAAGTTACTCCTAATAAATATAGTTTTAAGAATTAACAAGAAGAATAATAAAAATGCAAATTGCAAGTTTCTCCAGGAAACTAAAATGTTAACAAAATTCCCTTATGAGGGATAAAAATTTATATTGTTCATAAAAAGAGAGACAATTATAAATACCTAAACGAGGAACTCTTAATGATTAACCATGATGAATATGATACCACCTTTCAATGAGGTGAAAATACATAACCCTTTCTTTAGGCCAGCAAACCCTTGGCTGGAAACAGTTGGTTGGTCCGCAAGGGGCTGATGCTTTGAAGTGGCAGTTCTAATTTGCCCGCACAGGGCTGATGCTCGTGGTTAATGCGCCCACACTCCAGCAGCGCTGGTTCAGAGCCAAGGTTTTGGCGATGTTCAGTCGTGATGACGAGAGTTGACCAGCAGTGAGATGTTTCTTGGTATTAACATCTCCGCTGGTTCGAGAAGTTGTCTTTTCCTTAGGCAGACCTTGAACTGAGTACAGCGTTTGTAGAACATGCCCAGCCGCCAGCTGGAGCAAAGGTTGGCCTGGAGCCTAGCTCCGTGATGACGTGACGCAGGGCCTTCGACAAGACCGTGCCACCAGAGGGTAATGACCCCCGGCAAGCTTGTAGTAGCAAGTGAGTGAAGATGGAGAGTCAACCCATAGGCCGATGGACCTACGGTTATATAGCGGTAGTGACGTCAGCGCGCCGAATCTTCCAGAATGAAGGAGGAGTGAAAGAGCAGCCAATCAAAGCACAGCCCCATGCACATTGCGAGCGTTGCCGCTGGGGCAAGCACAGTACCTCGTGAGAAAATGTGACGGTATGGTGCGTCTAGAAAGACACTTCAAAAAAAAAGGTAAGTACATGAATAATAAAGAACAACAATTCAGATGAAACATAAGTTAAATAAATAAATAAATAAATAATCAGAACACCGCGTTCATACTGCAATTATAAAGGAAAAAAATAATGGGGCAGAAATTGAACGTGTTTTTCAAACCGTGCGGGAAACATAGCCTACAAAAAACATTCGCAAAAGCGAACAACCGTCAGTTCAAAAGTTTCTATATAATTTATGTATGTATATGTGTATATATATGCATATCAGTTTCTTGTGGACACGATAACTGCCGTAATTTTGCACCAATCACTTTGAATATTTTACCGAATATGTATACCTATAAAATCTCGGTCGAGTTCGTTACTGGGCTAAATCGGTCAAAGAGGGTGAAAATGGGGGGCTTTTTTTTCGAAAAAGTGATATATTGCTATAACTCTCTTAATATGTGAAATATCGAATCTGTTCAACGTTCATACTATGTGTCGGATAAAGCCCAAAAATTTATGTTTGAAGAGTTCTTTTATAGCACCAAACATTGACCAAAGGGGTGGGAAAAAGTGGGTTTTTCGGGAAACATTAATCATATCTCTCTTAATAGGCACAATATCAAAACCGTACAAAATGGACAATATTCCCCTAATAATTACCTAAAATTTTGTCTGAAAGAATTTTTGATATGACCCACCATTATGCCAAGGGATGAGAAAAATGATTTCGGAATTATAAGAAAATGCCAAGAGCTATCAGTGGTTGCCATGGCAACACTACAAAATTGATGAGGGATGAGCCATCAGACGTTGCCAAGATAACGCACTTGCACGAGATCATATTCAGAATTCCATCTGACTAAGTGTGAAGCGGCTTCGGCGTCGTAACCGGTAGCAAGCATGCTGAATGTCTATGCCCAATGTCGCGAGTTCAAAGCCGGCCGAAGTCGTTGGATTTTCTAAGAGCGCTAAAAATCCCTCAGTATGCTTTCCTTTGGAGGGGAAGTTCTAACGTTCGTTGCGAGTTGCTGGCTGCGGTGGCATCTAGTAGCCAAGTTCACAGGTAGGTGTCGTTGACGGTAGTACCTGGTAGCAACATTAGGAACTACTGCTTGAAATTGACCGTCTGCAGTCCTTATCTGAATTACAGACTAATACAGCCATCCCTAAGTACACAGGGTTACATGACCGCGTTGTCGCCGCCCCTAAACTGAGGAACCAACCAAAATCTCTGCGGGAGATATAATTTTGCTTGAAGAAGTAACAGACCGTTACATAGTTACACATCAGTGTCGAAACCTTGCATAAGGACAGTGTGACCACAAGTATAAAAATGGACACCAAATGACAAGAAGGTTACCGTTCCCATAAGACAATAAAATGTTTAAAATAAGCATAAAATGACGAAAAACAAAGTTAATTAAGCTCCAATTATAAAATACCTTCTCGCAATAAATGAGGTCTGATCCTTCTACGAAAACCTGCATATTCTGCCTATTTTCGCCTATCCCCAAGTTTGTCCGGTGAAATCTACCCCCGCCTTCCGGCGTGCCGAGAGGACTTTCTTTAGTACAAGGTGCGTTCAAAAAGTAACGAGCCGGAGGCTGTAACACGTGCACGTCACGTGACGATACAAAGCGAGCAGCAGCATTCATCAATCGTCCAACCAAGACCAAGACAGTAGGCCATTCGACATGCTTCCTGGTGTGGTTGAAGACTGGGCCCACACTTTCCGCAAGTGCAGTCGTTCCTTCATGATGGTGTGCACACTTCCGACGCTCAATCCGACCACAGCGGCTATGGCGTTCTCTGTCACTCGGCGGTCCTGGGTAATGTGTGCATCAACCAGCTGGACGATGGCATCGGTAATGCTGGGGGGTGCCCCAGACCAGGCATCATCGGCTAATGACACCCGTCCTTCACTGAAGCGCTTGTGCCACGCCTTGACCCTTGCAAGGGACATGCAGTTTTCGCCGTACACTTGTGACATTCGGCGATGAATGTCTGTTCCCCCTACTCCTTTCGGTGTCAGAAACCGAACAGCACCTCTTTGCTCTTCGTTTGACGCTTCCATACCACTGTTTGCAATGCGACTGGCAGCGTAGGACGATTGATGCATGCTGCTGCTCGCTTTGTATCGTCACGTGACGTGCACGCGTGCCCTCTAGCGACGGGTTGAGATCTTCCACGGTCTGGTCGGAACCACACCTCGTTACACACGCCGCGATTAGCCGATGTGGTCACCGGTTTGCGCATTACAGCCTCCGGCTCGTTACTTTTTGAACGCACCTTATATAAGAAGTCACGTCCATCTATCTTCTATTTCATGATTCAAGAAAAAAAAGTAATCCTACCGTCTGGAGAAGATTGAGGTTCCAGCTTATTTAGAAAACTAGTGACATATCGAGATTATTATTATTATTATTGTTGTTGTTCTTCTTCTTCTTCTTCTTGTTGTCTGTGAAGAAGTAGTTTTTATTGCTGGGATAATTCCATTTTTTTTTATCTTGCGAAATAACGCAAGTACATTTACTGGAGGAAATCTGATGTAGGTTTACAAAATGCAAGACGAACAGCAAGAGTACAAACCTTTAATAATTGGCAGATCAAATGGGAGCAAGGAGACCGAAGCCAGTGGACTAAGAGAATGCTCCCCCAGGTGCAGGTTTGGACAGAGAGTAAACATGGTGAGGTTGGTTATTATCTCACTCGGTTCTTGACTGGGTATGGGCACTTCTGTTCCTGTCTTACGAAGATTTGTAAAGTGGATTCACCAGATTGTATCTACTGTGTTAATGAGCTAGATAATGCTAATCACACCTTTTCCTCTTGTGGACGGTGGGTCCAAAATAGAGAGTCTCTTCAAGAGCACATTGAGGTGGAGATATCACCTGACAATACTGTTGCGTTGATGCTATAAAATGGAGAAAATTTGAAACTTGTAGCAAGTTTTGTTGAAAACATCCTCCGAACAAAGAAGACAGATCTGGATCGTCATTGAAGATAATTCACCACGGAAGAGTGCCCTACGGGCAAAGATAAACTGAGTCCAGCCTGAAGTAATGTGATAAACGGTTCCAGGCTAGTGTTCAGAAGTAACGGGGGGAGTTTTAGTCGGTAGTCTGCCACTCAGGAGCAAGACACTATGTGCGTAAATGCATTTCTTCCCCCCTCCCCCCTAAAAATAATAATTATTATTGTACAGATGGGAACCAATTAAATAGAAGCGAACAACAGCAGGCGAGATAAAATGTCCGCAGAGTTTTGTAGAACGCACAATTTATACAAGAAGAAAACAATCTCAATGCAAGCTTAACTCAGATGTTACAATACGGCGATTAAACCCGAGTGTCTCTATGGAAATGAATGCCTCCGAATTACTGGAAAGGCTGGTCTGAGGCAGGCAGAGTAGTTTGGGCCCGAAGATCGTGGCTGGACAATGCAGGTTGCGAGGAAGCACGAAATTGTATCAAAGTAACGAACGACTGTTGCGAAGACATCGCTAATATAAAGTACCGGCAGGATATCTATAACTTTCATGACCGTTTTTACTAACTCTTTATTAACGATTAGTTAGTTACATCCTATTTAACTTAAATACATAACGAATAGAATATAAAGTGTGATCTCTTCTCCCTCAATAGCATGTAATGAATACGGATCGGGTTGGC